>CM054151.1:27607630-27620130 GCA_028751875.1 Rapana venosa | reverse complement strand
TGTTCATAATCAGCTGTTTTTCTTAATTCTAGACATAAAGAAGTTGATCATGTACTCGTAGTCGTGTTGTCAGGCAAACAGGCCATCCATCATGTCATTTCATAAAGGAATCCTGACATCACACAACAACTGAGTTACGTGTCAGATGGATCACTGTTTTTCACTTTGTCCACTGACTCTTCCATCCGACAGTCTACTGTATAGTCGGTTAACTCATAAGCCAATTATTCTGTTTGTGTTTGCATATATACGAACCACTTGCTCTCCAGATTATGCGTTTTGATGGCTACTGTTTCATTTCCATTGTACATATATCGTTTGCAAGAAAGGGCAAGCATTGATCAGGAAACAAGAAGGCATTGATTATATTTTAAAGACATTGAACATTCCAAAGAAACCAACGCATTGATTCTATGGGTTACATGACATGGCATAATTTGAAATTACATCTGCAGCATTAAAAAATTGATTATAGAGAAGGACATACATAAAATTTAATGAATAATATTGAGATGAAAGGTAGAAGTCAAAACAAAATAAACCAGTGTATCAATAAAACATCGAAAAAACAAGATCATAAGATGGTATATTATATGAAAAAAGCATTCTTCATTGGATTCCAAAGCAAATGTCCTGTCCATACAAGTGATATTTCCCGATCATTCATCCAGACAGTGCATCAATCAAGTTCTCAGAGCGGTGCTTCATAATTTAAATGGTCAACTGACCGATTCGTTCTACTACCCTACTTCCAGCCATGGACAAGCTCATTGACAAGTCAATGTATTAGTGACAGTCTGACTGGAGCTGACAGAGTGATATCCAAACCGCCAGCCGCTTAGAGCCTAGTGTACCTAATACGTATGCAGACAACATACTTCGTTTTCATTGGGGGTTACTGTCAAAAATGAATGACTTCATTTTCTATTCCTCCACGCTATGTCAGAATATCAAAAAAGCCAGCCCCGGCATCACAGTTATAGTTGACACTTCCTATCCGTCACCCACCTTCACTTATTCAGTAGTCTGGTAGGCCGTTGGGGCTCCACTGAAGATTTTCCAATCAGCTTCCTCCACTCGTCTCGGTTCTAAGCTTTCCATAGTATGCTGTTCAACATAGGGCCTGTCCAAACTCTATGGTCTCGTCTTCAATTCCCAGAGAAAAAACCTCTCTCTCATTTTAGTAATGAATAATAATCAATGGAATTTATATAGCGCTGTATCTTGCAAAGACAAATCAAAGCGGGGGAAAGGTGGGGAGGGGATGTGTTGCTCAGGGCCAGTTTATGTAAAAACATTGGTTGGGCTCAATAGATGCGCAAGGCATTACGCATGCAATCACCTAGTGGGATCTGGCTTATTTTCTTATTCATAGGCCCACCAAAAAAATACAGTCTCAGCACGTGCTAATCCCAAAGAAAAGCGCGCTCAACCGACACTTAAGCACAGTTTTAAACCCTTTTCCCCGAGTGACTGTCAACACAGCTCTAAACCCCCACCATTTGGCTAATCTCCTCTACTTTGTATGCGTGGTCCAGTGCATCAGCCAGCGTTAGTGGATTACCTGAATTTGTCAGACAGGGTATCGTAAACCGGTACGTTGAACCTAGTGGAGCCCATCTGTCGCCAAGTCACAGGGTGCATGCTTGGGTATGTTCACGTCATCCATACCACCAGTCATACTCGGCCTACTCTACTACAAAATAATAGGAATTGAGAGTTTCGTGTATGTGCAGGATATTTTGCACGCACACGTACACCAGAATTCTTTTTTCTAGTCTCATCCGAGGAACTGCTAGGGAAGTGAAGCAGTACCAATACTATAATATTATCAGATTAGCCAATCGATGTTCTAAACGCTCTGATCTGCTACCCCACCCCATTTATCCCACGGACTGGCCAAGGCAAAAGCTGCTTTAAATAGAAAAAAACACTTTTATCCAGCGTACCATTGTTATCGTCCGATGTTCCCACGCGCACGCACACACACAAACACACACACACACACAAAACCCCACACAAACACAAACACCACACACACGCACGCGCACACACTTACACACACACACACACACACACACACACACACACCACACACACAACAACACACACACAACACACACACAACACACACACACACATACACACACACACACAGAGAACCTGACTAATGTCCCGGGTTTTATACTAAGCTCATTACTCCCACAATGTGGCTTATTGTACTTTTCCTAAGTGAGTGGACAGGGTGAAGTTGTTAACATTTGTGTGACTCCTTTCGGATGAGAAATGCACGCATATGGCCAACCAACCAACCAACCAACCCACCAGAAAGGTGTACAGACACCTGTTAAGTACTGTGTCTTCAAACGACTCCACGCCCTTGGTTTCAGGCAGGCAAGGATCAGGATATTTTTGGGGAGACTTTCGATGACCAGAAAACCCTAACAACAAAAGAAACATATCCACACCTGAGATTTTTTTTTTAAAATGAAGAGATCAAAAAGTCAGGAGCCCATAACTGAAAGAAGAAGAAAAACAACTAGCATACAAAATAAACCAAACAAACAATACAACACAACAACAACAACAATAAGATGGTAACATTTATCGTATAGGCCTTCAAGGATCATAATATCTATTTTAACCAAAATTGCGGCAAGGTTATGGTCAAATCTTGTACAAACACATGCACATCTAATACGTCCCCAAGGAAAAGAGATTTTAGCGCATCTATTCGTATATTTATCTGTAAGTCCCCCCCCCCCCCCCCCCCCCCCCCTCCAAGAACAAAATCTAATCCTAAATAATCCACCTATCTATCTAATCTTCAGGCGGTGTCTTCATACATGGCTGTTTTGATCTTTCTTTCCCTTTTTTTAGCTCGCTATAATCTCGGTAGTCCCTCAGTCGTTGGGGATCCCCAGAGAAACAATGCCTAATGCCCTACAATGCATGTTTACGACCATCATCGCTCAGCGTTAATGGCAATATATGTGGTAGCCGTACTCCATATTCGGGGTGGTCATTGTAGGATCTGGGGCTGGTGACCTTTTTCTCTCAGTCGAGAACCTTGAGCGTGACTTTTATCCCAATCTTTGCTGCAAGGAGCTTACATTGCTAATTCTAAAGCATGGTAAGTAGCCATTGGCTGCCTGGTGAACTGAAGGCCAATGGAGGCGAAGAGGGGTGGGTCGTGGTAGGTTTTGGGGGGGGGAGTGGGGTACATGGTTTGGTATAAGCCTCAGGGGAAGGCAGAACAAGTCATGGATGGACAACATCAGAGTATGGACCAGGATGAATGACTCGGCACTACTACGCAGAGCCGAGGACCGAGATGGATGGAGGAGGCTTACCACGGCATCGTCTTTCGTGTCTCCCCCACGACCGCCAAGGTCACGGGTCTGATGATGATGATGATAAGCCTCAGACTCATGATCTGAAGAACTAAGATTACAGGTTGGAGTCCACACAGTGCTGTTTATAAAGAGCGTAGCTTATTTCCAGAAAATGCTAACAGTGGATTTGATTCCAGTAGCCTGTGAATGTTTTAGAGTGAGCTATAAAACGACGCCCCGTATGCAAATATGTATATTATATCTTGGGTAAGTTCGTTTTTAAAAAAAATTCCTATCCATGTTTTTAGTAGCAGAACAGAATATCTGTAGATGGTGGTATAAGAGAGTCAATTCTGTCTTGTATGTTTAGATTAGTGATTGTATCTCTGCTTAGACTCCTCTGCTGTGTGGGGCTCCTCAAGGATATATCCTTGCTCCCGTCCTTTTTGTCCTTGCCTATTAGCAAGTAGAAAGAAATTCTTACTCTAGTGGTGATGGCTCCCAATTACATCCCAAAAAATATCGATTTTCACAGAACACGCGCTGCACTTTCTGCCAATAGAAATTCAAAGAGCGTCATCATGAATGCCATTATACATGAACTTCGTTAAATTGAAAACTGCTATTGAAAACCAAAAATCCCAGAGATTCTACTTCGCTGATCATCTTAGACTAGAGAAACTTGCCCCACAGTCTTTTTACTAACTAGACAGCCAACATGCACACCTCCATTTTCTGTTAAAAACAACATCTTGCATGGCGTCAACCATTAACGTTTCTTTCTTTCATACACCTTCTTTTTAGCCGTAGTCAGTCTTGGCACCGTGAGATTGCATGGAAATGCTAAGCCCGTGTCATGAGGAGCCTGTCCTTCAGCAGGGGAAGGAAGGCAGGGTGGACAGCAGCACAGGGTGTGCAGTAATGAGCCCTCATCCCCGCAGCCAGCTCATCCTTAAGGCAGGGGTTTTAGCCACTCGGCCAAAAGTTAGGGGAAAAAAATGCTTCTTTTTCTTCTTCTTTCAACTTTCTTTCAGTCTGTTTTCGTTGTCCGTCTTTCTGTTTCCTGTCTGTCTGTTTTCTTCTCTCTCTCTCTCTCTCTCCTCTCCTCTCTCTCCTCTCTCTCTCTCTCCCCTCTCTCTCACTCCTTTTCTCTCCCCTCTCTCTCTCTCTCTCTCTCTCTCACTCTCTTCTGTGTGTGTGTGTGTGTGTGAGTGTGTGTGTGTGTGTGTGTGTGTGTGGGGTGTGTGTGTGTGTGTGTGTGTGTGCACGCGTCTGTGTGTATGTATGTCTGTGGTCTCCGTCTGTCTGTCTGTCTAACCCTGTGTGTGTCTGTCTCTCTCTGTCTGGCTATCTATCTGTCTGTCTGTCTCTGTCTGTCCCCTCTGTCTGTTCTGTCTCTCTCTCTCTCTCTGCTTCTCTCTCTCTCTCTCTCTCTCCCCTTTTCTGTGTGTGTGTGTATGGGGTGTGTGTGTTGTGTGTGGGGTGTGTGGCGCGCGCGCGCGTCTGTGTGTATGTCTCTGTCCCGCCTGTCTCTCTGTCTGTCTGTCTGGCTGTCCCAACTCTGAGTGTGTGTCTTTCTCTGTCTATCGTCTGCCTGGCTATCTATCATCTATCTATCTGTCGTCTGTCTGTCTCTCTCTCTTCCCCTCTCTCTCTCGTGTGTGTATATGTGTGTGTGTGCGCGTTTTGTGTCTTTGTGTTTTGTCTCTGTCTGTCTGCTCTCTGTCTGGGCTGTCTGTCTGTCTAACTCTGTGTGGGGTGTCTGTCTGTCTGTCTCTGTCTGTCTCTGTCTGTCTGTCTGTCTGTCTCCCCCCCCTCCTCTCTCTCTCTCTCTCTCTCGTCCCAACCTTCTCTCTCTCTCCTCTCTCTCTTTTCTCTCTCCGTACATACATCATCAGGGCTAATCTTTCTTGCTGGCAGCTAGCTATAGAGGAAGAAGGCAGTGGACAATCTAGTGACGTCTGCAGAAAAAAGATGCATGCGTTAAGTAAGCCCTCCGATAGAGAACACGCAACAAGTAGGACTATTTGCAGGAGTAGTAAGATTCCGTGGGGTGATTGGGGAAAAAAAAATACATTTTCAAGAGCGGCAGGATTTTTTTTTAAAAAAGTGGCAGTATTACGTCCCGGCTCCTTCTTTCCCCATTTTTACCAGTTGTTTTTCCAGAGAAAAATTGTCTGGTTCTCTGAACGCGAACGCACGCAGAACATCTTGCGCACACGTTAAATCCTGTTCCGCTTTTCGTAAGAGTAGGCCATTGTGTGCCGGCGGGAATAGATGACATAATTTACAAAAAATCGCATACACATGGGGACTAGATGTAAAAAAAAAGCACCAAAGTGCTTATTCTATTATCCTCGATATAAAAGAATAAATAAATAAATAAATAAATAATAAATAAATATCTCACCTGGAAGCTTATAAATTACATACGTACATTTTAATGTTAAAGGTAACTATTCTTATTCTTCTTTGTCGAGCGCTCATACAGCAACTATCGCTGTCTGTAATATCAGCAAGAAATGCGTTGGCTTGCTCTTAAGCAAGCGCCTGTTAAGTCAGGCCCAGCGTATCCAACTTTTGGCATGGTAGAGAAAAATGGCATCTTTCAATTTATTTTTTCTGAGAAAAAAAGGCAGCAAAAGAATGGACCACGAAGGCAAAAAAAATGGACAAAAAGAAGGTGACAAGGAGGGAAAAGAACAGGACAGAAACAGAGGGATAGAAAAAAAAGGGAATTCATTGCACAGATATTCCAGAAGGTGGGAATGCTATTTTAAACTAACAGGCTCCTGGCATCCTCATAGGGAAGCTTCTATTTTCTATAAAAAAAAAAGAAGAAATGAATCGACTTTGATTAACCATACCATGGGGGAAATGCCCAAAATGCCCCAAACGAAGCAGAATATCGAAGCAAGTGACAAGGAAGTCGATGACATCATTGCCAGCGTGATCTGACATATCACTGACAATTTTTTGTTGTCAGGACCTGCATATATCCAGACTTGAGTTGACCCATGCTGCCAGTAACCTCCTCTCTGGACACTACCTCATTCCAGGTTGTCATGCAACCATCTGGCCCACGATCTTCTTCAATGCATATATTCATCCAGTTTATCTTCTTCACCAAACAGTACATGTGCCTGTTCAAATATACAGAGAGAGAAAGAATGAATGAATGAATGAATTTTTACTTTTCAAGGGTAACAGCATAAGCATGCGCATACATTTTTTCATTCGGCCCTTGCCCTGATTAGAGAGAGAGACAGAGACAGAGAGACAGAGACAGACAGACGGACAGACGGAGAGAAAGAGAACTCTAAATTGTGACATCTGAAATAGTTTTAAAGTGCATCGACCTAAGTCCACAATACACCAATAGGGAGTGGGATGTGGTAGCAAAAGACAAGAGTAAGAGTTTTACAAAAGCAAAATTAAATCAACATTAAATTTGAAAGGAGAGAGAGAGAGAGACAGACTGACAGACAGACAGTTAGGCAAACAGACAGACAGAGATAGAGAGAGACAGAAAGAGACAGAGATAGACAGATATAGACTACTAATGGAATACTAAATATTCAAAAAATGTAACATGTTGTTGTTCTATTCCACTTTCAGTCCACCATTTGTTGTTTGATTGCCCAATTCTTCTTGACATGTATAAAAGGAGAGGTTTAGATATTCATAAGAAATATGCCACTAGTCAAGAAGTTTTTAAAATTTACTCTCACAATTTATAGTGTCAGTTGCTGAAGTCATATATCTTTACCTGTAAACCTTACTGTAATTACATAAAATATAATATAATATATATTAAAAATTTATATATATGTATATAAAATATATATATATATTTTTTTAATAATATGTATATATTTATATACTTATGTTGTTGGATTGTGGCGTGTAGGGGGGGAGAAAGAGAGAGAGAGAGAGAGAGAGGAGGAGAGAGAGAGAGAGAGAGAGAGAGAGAGAGAGAAAGCGGTGTGTAATAATAGGTACTTTGGTATGAAAGGGGGTGTGTCTAAATCACCATGTAGTGAATAGACATTAAACAAAACAAAACCCAAAAAAGATATAGACAGAGATAGACAAACAGACAAACAGACAGGCAGAAAGAGACACTCAAACAGAGACAGGCAGACAGACAGACAGAGCAAACATAACAGACAGACAAACGACAGAAGACAACAGATAGATCATAGACCCCCCCCCCCCCCCCCCACACACACACCACACAAAGCAGAGCCCAAAAGTAAGAAAGGAGTAACCTAATAAAAAAGACAAATTATCAGTAGAAAGTAGACTATAACAATCTACCAGTGAAAGGTAGATAATGACAAACTATCCGTCAGGATAAGATAAGATAATAATAATAATAATAATAATAATAATAATAATAATGTATGGAATTTATACAGCTATCTGCTAACTAGCTCCTGTCATAGCCCAGGACAACACAGTGAAACAATCCCACAGCCATGAACAGCCAGCCTCTAGCTCGCTTATTGCCTGTAGCGATAGCATGCCAGCTGTCTGTCTGCATCTGTCATCCTCAAGCATTCTCCGGGGAGGGAAGTGCCACAGGAAGCCTAATCATCCGTGTGGATATTATATACATTACGCCAGGTATGTCAAGACAACAACGGATGGTGACAACTGTATACTCCAGGGTAGAACATGGGAAGATGATGATCCATCATGTGCGTGTTACTTGTCTCTCCGTCCCGTAAATTGTTGCTTTGCTGCTATAACTTAAGCTCTGGGTGGGGAGAGGAGAGAGAGAGAGAAAAGAGAGAGAGAGAGAGGGGAGAGAGAGAGAGAGAGAGAGAGAGAGAGAGAGAGAGAGAGGGGGAGAGAGAGAGAGAGAGAGAGAGAGAGAACGAACGAACGAACGAACGAATTTTTATTTGACAAAAGCTACAAGCCCATCAGTCAAAGGGGTAATTGTAAGTAACCATATTAACATAGAATGAATATGAAAAGGACATGAGTAATAATCCCAAAATCCAGATAAATGCCAACCAATATTTTCAGTTATTACGTATAGGATCCGTTTTATTCAAGTCTGCTTACGTTTATCTAGAGCCTGCGTTATATATATTGCTAAAGATTTAAGCCGGACATATTATTTGAAGATAACACCTTTTTTACAAGATGGGACCTGTTGGTTGGTTTGTCAAAAAAGCAATTTTTTTGGGCGAATTTCATGATAAGTTCTACAAGCAAACAAAAAATGAAATTCGTCTTCTTCTTCTTCTTCTCCACATGCTGGACAAGAGTTGTTGTCTGTCTCTGCTGTGATATACCATTGTTTGCAGTTTAAAAGACCACACAATCTTAGCCTAAATTTTAGTAAATTACTTCGAAGCCTTTTATTAGTTAACGATATCAGATACTGTTCTGGACCAAACGCATCTTTAAAGGAGCTATACCAAGTGTATTTTTCACTAGACATTAACTGTTCATGCCAGTTTTGATGAAAACATGAAATAAGTCTATCTTTCAATTCTCTAACAAACTGTTCTTCATAACCCACCCCCTGGCATAGCCAAACAATACCAAATCCATTTATCGTCAAAAGATCTTTTACTTTAGTCGCCCAGTTTACTTTACCATTATTATGTTGTATAAGCAGCATCTCGTATGCTTGTCTGTTTATTCTTAACATAGGAAGCCTGATAAGTTTACTTACTTACTTTACTTACTTTTGTCTTCCGCTTATACCCGGAGGTGTCGCGGGGAGATATAGCTGTCTGTCGGCAGCGAGGCGTGTAGCCTGGAGGAGGGACATGCCGTGGGCTTTTAGGGTGTCGGCCACGGAATCATTCCATCTTCTTCTTGGTCGTCCTTTGGCTTTCCGTCCTGAGTGCCGGGTGTTGTAGGCCCGAAGAACTGGCTGGTTGTGAGGCATCCGTGTCAGGTGTCCGAACCACTTGATCCTCTGCTGGTCGATGTGTTGTAGGACTGGTGTTGCACCTACCATGTCTCTGATGACTTCGCTTCTGATTTTGTCTCTTCGGGTCTTGTTGACTGCTCTTCTTAGGCATTTCATTTCACACGTGACTAGTTTACGTCTGAGGGCCTTTGTGAGGGGCCATGTCTGACACTGGTACGTGAGCGTTGGCAGGAAGATGGTGTTAATGAGTTTTGCCTTTGTGTCCATGGGGATGCTGGGATGTTTCAGGAAAGGGGCGAGCTGGTAACTGACCGCATTAGCCTTCTGACATCTTGTTTCAATTTCACGGTCTAATCTTCCGTTCTCTGCAAATACACTGCCCAGATATTTAAATTCGCTGACTTGATTTAACTGGGATCCATTGATATTGATGTCCAGAGTGTGTGGTCTCCTGCTGACTGTCATGACCTCGGTCTTACTGACACTGATTTTCATGTCATAGGCCTGGCAGGTGCTGTTGAGTTGATCTGTGTGCTCCTGGAGCTGTGCCTTCTTGCTATGTATTATTGCCTGGTCATCAGCAAACATGAGTTCGTTGAGTGCCTCAGGATCTGGGTTGGCCTCCTTTGCAATCTGGTCCATGTAAATGACAAAGAGCAGAGGGGAGAGGCAACAGCCCTGTCTCACCCCGGATGTAACTGGGAACCAGTCAGATGTTCCACTGGTCGTGCGGACTGCGCTCTTGCTGTTGGCATAGATAGCTCGGATGTTGTCCAGCAGCTGCCCCTTCACGCCATACTGCTCCAGCACCTTCCACAACTTGTCTCTGTTTATTCGGTCAAAAGCCTTCTCTTGATCTACAAAGATAAAGTGGAGATCTCGGTTGTGTTCGATCGCCTTCTCACACAGCTGTCTGAGAGCAAAGATTGCATCTGTGCACCCTCTTCCTTTCCTGAATCCAAACTGAGCATCACTAAGTAGATGTTCCGTTTTTGTTCTAGTGCGCTGGTCTAGGATCTTTGCATACATTTTCCCTACATGGCTGAGGAGTGATATGCCTCTGTAGTTACTGCAGTCTTTCTTGCTGCCCTTCTTCTTCCAAATTGGCACTACTATTGCATTCTGCCAGTCCTCTGGTACTTTCCTCTCCTCCCAAGCTTTTTTGAAGATGGTGGTGAGCCACATTATACCTGTTTCCCCACATGCATGGATGGCTTCAGTTGTTATGCCATCGTCACCTGCTGCTTTCCCTTTAGGGCTGGTCTTCACTGCTCTTCTGACTTCACTCTCCAAGATGGTAGGTTCCGAGTGGTCTGGGTAGTTGGGGGTGAACTGGAACTGGGTGTTCTGTGCCTGTTGTCCTGCAGGGTTGAGCAGTTTCTTGACGTACTCTTTCCATCTTTTCACTATCTCTTCTTCCTCGTTCAGGCCTTGTCCTTTTGCATCGTTGATTACAGCGGTGGGGTCAAAGGGTTCGTCTCGCATTCTCATTGCTTTCACACTCTTGTAGAACTCTCTTATGGAGGTTTTGCACTTTTCACTTAGCTCTTCTCCATATTTTCTCCATGAATTTTCCTTTGCTGTTCTGACTATTTTCTTGGTGTGTCTTCGTGCAATTCTATACCTGATGTAGTCCTCTTCTTTCTTTGATTTAATCCAGGTCTTGTAAAGATTCTTCTTCTCTCTGATTGCTTCTTTCACTTCTTTGTTCCACCAAGCTGTTGCCTTTCGGTATTTTCCTCTAGTCTTCTTCACACCACATGCTTCTTTCAAAGAGTCCTGCACAGCGGTTTTAAAAGTGTGCCAGATTTGCTCTGCATCCAGTGATGTGGTGTCAACAGAGTCCAATTTCTCTCTTACAGTGTGCTCTATCTGAAACTTGACCTCATCGTTCTGCAGCTTGTGCATATTAAGTCTTTCAGGCTGCTTTTTTCTGTTGGTGGTCCTCCTCTTTTTCTTGGTGGTTAGCGTTGTGATGACTGGCCTGTGGTCTGTGTCCAGGCCAGCGTTTGGGATAGCTCTTGAATCTGCAACTTTGTTCCGTATGCTGGATCTTGTTAACACAAAGTCGATTTGGGACGAGACATTTATGTCATTCCATTTGTACCAGGTATAAATCTGAGTAGCTCGATGTTGGAAGAAGGTGTTGGTGATTATCAGGTCATGCTCCGCGCATAGTTCCAGTACCAGGTTGCCGTTGTAGTTGCATGGTGTTCTGCGGTCACTGTGTGGACCAAGATGTTTTGTCCATGGAGATCTTCTCTCCCCAATCCGGCCGTTGAAGTCTCCCATGACATATAGATCTTCTTTGTCAGGGATACCGTTGATAACATCAGAGAGCTTTTCGAAGAACGAGTCCTTAACCTCATCTGAGTAGGAGTCATTGCAAGGTGCATAAACCTGTATGTAGTTAATAATTCTGTCGCCCTCTCTAATGCTGATTTTAGTGATTCTTTCTGAAACATGCTCCGTACTCACTAGGCTCTTTGCCATATCTGGGTGTATGATGAAACCTACACCATGTGTTGCTCTCTGCTCTTTGCTCACTCCACTCCAAACCAGAACGAAGTTTGAGTGTATTTCCTTTGTACCTGTTCCTTTCAGTCTAGTGTCAGTGATACCCAGGATAGAGATCTTACGCTGGGTCATAAAGTCCACAAGCTCAGGTTCTTTGTTTGTCAAACCACAGATGTTCCAAGTCCCTATCTTGTCACAATTCCTTACTCGTTGTCCGTTTTTCTCGCCAAGTTGTTTACCGTTGAAATCAGTCCGTTTATATCTCCTTTTTCTTTCTTGAGCGGTTTATGAAATCCACTGCCGGCTTGCTAGGCCCGTCGCAGCTTCACCAGAGCCCCGTTTGCCAGCATAGCTGTTACCACCTCCCACGACGAGGACGAGGGGTTGGACTTTAGGAGGCCTGATAAGTTTAATCCAGTATTTAATGCATTTAGTTATGGTTCTTATATAAAAGGGGTATCTACCAGTTTCTCCGTACATAAGTTTATTTGATGCATGTAATGGAACACATAAGAATTTTTTCATGGCAAAGGTGTGTACTTTTTCAATTTGTGTGGTATCTTCTAGACCCCATATTTCTGCTGCATACGTCAGGGCAGGTTCTATTTGTGTGTCAAACAGTTTCCAAAATAATGTACTATCAGCAGAAGCTAATCTTCTCATTGATTTGATAATTTGCATAACTCCATTTTTAGCTTTTTGACACATCGTATCAAACATAGAGAGAGAGAGAGTGAGACAGACAGAGG
>CM054151.1:27580130-27597630 GCA_028751875.1 Rapana venosa | reverse complement strand
GAGTGACGAGGGAGAGAGACGCACACACACACACACACACACGACACCCCACACACACACACACACACAACAAAACACACACACGCACACACACAACATACATACACACACATCAAAACACACATACAGACACACGCACAGTTACACGAACATAGCATTACAGACACAAAGACAAACAGAGAGACGGTCGAGCGGGCAGAAAAGACAGGCACACAGAGTGAGACAGGCAAACAGACGGATAGAAAGACAGACAGATAACAGACTGTCAAAACATGTTTTTGTGGGACTGAAGTTCTTAGTCAAACTCAAAAGCTTAAGTAAACAAAAGATGAGCAGACCACACTAAAGTACCACTGCATTCCGCTATACAAATCTCATCCATTTATTTGCCCTTTCCCCTAAAAATGAAACATTTTACGTGAAGTGCTGTGTGCATGTTGTGTCATAGCTCAAACAAATTTTTCTCAACTTATCATGAATAGCTAGCTTTACTCTGAACATGCAGCTTTGTTTGTATTATTATCCTCAAGACTTCTTTTCATGCTGATATTTCCATCTCTGTCTGTTGCAATTGTTTGCCACTCTTCTCTTTTCAGAGTGTCGGAACAACGATTTTGAGGTTTTTGTTGGTTTTGGGGGGGCACTCAAATGTATGCTGTTAGCGTTGATTGTGTTGACATTCTCTCCCGACGTCTGCATCTTTTTGTGATATCATTTTTCTTCAGTTTTGTTGATTGATATTTTGCTATTTCCTTCTTGAAGACTTGTCGGGGGCGGGGGGGGGGGGGGGGGGGGGGGGGGAGTTATATTATTCTTTTTTAACATATTTTGTGGGTTTTTTTGTATTGTTATGTTTCATTTTTATTTTTAAGATTTTAGTTTTTACAGTCGTTTTCCCCCTCTCTTACTGTTTTTATTTATTTTATATTTCAATGTCCTCCCCCCTACCCCCCTCCCCCCCCCCCCCGCCAATCACATTTCACAGTGTTTTTATTTATATCTTTCACAGCTTTTTGACTCAAATCTTTTAAAGGCTGTTTTTATCCAACACCTTTCAAGGATTTTTTTTACTGCACTCCTTTAAGGTTACTGTTTAAACTCTTTCTTTTCAAGACTGGAAAAAACTGATATCTCTCAAAGCTTTTTCACTCACATCTTTCAAGGACTTTCCCCTCACATCTTTCAAGGACTTTTCACCCACATCTATCAAGGCTTTTTTCACCCACATCTATCAAGGCTTTTCACCCACATCTATCAAGGCTTTTTCACCCATATCTATCAAGACTTTTTCACCCACATCTATCAAGGATTTTCTCAAATCTATCAATGATTTTTTCACCCACATCTATCAAGGCTTTTTCACCCAATATCTATCAAGGCTTTTTCACCATATCTATCAAGGCTTTTTCACCCACATCTATCAAGGCTTTTTTCACCCACATCTATCAAGGCTTTTTCACCCATATCTATCAAGGCTTTTTTCACCCACATCTATCAAGGCTTTTCACCACATCTTTTAGAACTTTTTCACCAGACTTATCAAGGTCTTTCAGCATCATCTATAAGGCTTTTTACCATTATTTAAAAGGCTTTCACCCATTTTTATTTCGGGTTTTTTAGCCATATTTCATAAGTTTTTCCACCCTCTTAAAGCTTTTTTCACCATCTCGTTTTTACAGTACTTTCCAAGTTTTTCTCTCCCTCATGCTTTTCCTTTTTAAACTTTTTCACTCACTTTAGGCTATTTCACTTTGGCTTTTAGTATTAAAAAGTACTTTATTCATTGTATTTTCTAATTATGTACCGAAGCGTAACGTCTTAAGTACTTTCCCATTCTTTTTCCTCTGCTCTCAGTCTTAAATTGTTATTTGCGATATTCCTGTTTTATTTACAGACACAATGACCTTTTTACGAAAAGCGGAAGAGGATTTTAATCCTGTGTGTGCGATATTCGCTGTCCCCGACACAATGGCCTACTCTTACAAAAGCGAAGGATTTAACGTGTGCACAAGATGTTCGGCGTGCGTTCGCACACGGGGCCTCGGTTTATAGTCTCATCCGAAGAACTTTTGGGGAGAGTGGAGTCAGCACTGATGTTAACTCCAGGGGAAAATATCCCCCTTGAACGGGAATCGAGCCCGGGTCGTCAGATTGCGAGCGCAATGTTCTAACCACAAGGCTATCCCGTTCCCCTTAAAGGCTTTTTCTCTTCTGTTTGTTGTTTTTCATGTCTTATTTCTTTACCGACGCTCTCTTCTGTTCTCTTCTTCTTTCAAAACGTTTTGACATTTCTCTTCCATGGTCTGTTTCTGCTTGCCACCTTCAAGCGCTTCGTTTACAGTACTTTTCTCAAGTAGTTTTTTCAATTTCGTATTTTGAGCAACTTTGTATTTTTTTCCTCTTCAAGCGCTGGTCAAAGTCTTGAAAATTTAAAAATCATCTTTAACTTCTAAAACAGAAAATTATACTAAACTAGGCACATAAGTGTATGCGCTTCTTAATCATAATTATAATAGTAAATTCCATACATGATGATGATGATGATGATGATTATTATTATTATCCTAATTGAATCTTTCATAAATATTTTTTTTTATGATTGAGAAGTTGTAAGCGAATGCCCGCTCTTCTTTTCCTCCACTTCTATTTGAGCATTAACGCTCATATTTCAGGGCATTTTCATGCTGTTCTGCTCCGAGGTCTGTCTGGTTCTCATATTTCAGTTTCCAAGGCTTGGCAACCTTCATCTCTTTTTGTTTACATGGTTTTATCTCTCCCTAATGCTTGAAGGCATCTTTATTTCAGTCTTTGATTATTGCTATTCTCTTCACAAGTATGTCCGTATAAATGTCATCGTGCGTGCACCCAAGTGTACCCGCAGACGAACACACAAACATGCACAGACACAGACACAAACACAGACACAGCCATGATACCACACACGCGACGCGCGCGTGCACGCACACACACACAACACACACACCACACCACTATCACACTACCGCGCGCGGCGGCGCGGTGCGCCATATATCAATATATGTGTATATAATATATATATATGTATAGATAGATAGATAGATAGATAGATAGATAGATAGATAGATAGATAGATAGATAGATAGATAGATAGATAGATAGATAGATAGATAGATAGATAGATAAATAGATGTCTGCCTTTCCCCCTGTCTGTCCTTAACAGTTTTTCTTTGAAAACTTTTGTTGATTGCACTCTAGCACTGGAAGTGAGTATACACCAGGGACCTTTCTAGTCACTTATCTGCTACTATTCAGACACAGTGGGGGGTGGGGGTGGGGGGGGAGAACTACAGCCAGATATGAAGTCCAGAAACAAGACTGGTAGACAGAAATTAGAGCACAAGAAAGTCAGCGCGAGACTGGCAGAGGTTAGAATAGAGAGCAATGAAGTTATGTCCCAAAATGCGTGAAAGTTCAAATAGAGGGCAGAAAGTATTTACAAAATCAAGTTAACCTATTTGCAAAACTACAACAAAATAGGCCAGACAGTAAATGATGGGTTAGAAGTAAGTCACCCTGAGAGAGAAATTCCTAGAAATGCCGCTAAACAGTTTATTGACATTGGATTACAGATAAAAGAAGTTTAGAAAAAAGAGACTTTCAAAAGTTGAGTGAGTCAATCAAAACCGAGTCGGAACTCAATCATGTCATTACCTTTCACCTTGGACAAAACCTTTTTGTGAGTTTATTGACGTCAGTTAAGTGACAAGGAAAGGATGGTAACGTGCAGCAACAACAATGACACATATGCAGACTCATGAGGAATGAGGAGGTTGATATGTAGACAATGTTTTCACTTCAGACATGAGACTGATCAACACGGGCTGAAGGAGGATCATTGCATGGGGCTGAGGATCTGGAAATGACTCATGCAAGGGTGGATGGCCACAATGGTTCAGGTGGCAGATTTGTGATATTCAGTAACTTGAGACAAAAGGTTCAAATACACCACCCACACACACACACACACCACACACACACACACACACAACACACACACACACACACACACACACACACACACACACACACACACACACACGCCACACACACACACAAAACACGAACATAATCACTATAACACATAATATATATATATAATATATCCATGTGTGTGTACATGCACGTTTGCCCATGGAAAGATTGCAACCTAAGGGTTATCACAAGTAGATAATGTTAATTAACTTGTTCATCAATTTGTTAGATGATTGATGGATGAATTGGTTGGCTATTTGTTGGCTGGCTAGTTCTTTAGTTGGTTATTGCCATAATTATGCTTTTATGTTTGTTGACATAATCACTGTTAGATTATTCCAGGTTGATCTTGCTATCCCCGCGACGCCGAAAGGCACCAGCGGCAGATGAAAGAAGAAGAAGATCTTGCTAACTATATTCTATTACTGTGTCTTACCTGTTTGTTTCAGTCTTGCTTTCTTTCAGCTCTGTACGTCTATTCTTTCTTTTATTTTTTGGCTCTCTCTTTCAGTCTTTTTCCTTGAAATTCTTTCTCCTCTCTATTCCATTCTGTTTAGTTTTATTCTATTTCTTGATTCATCCTTTTTTCCCGGTATTTCTTCTTTATTTTTCCTCTTTCGTTCTGGCATTGTTTGTTTTCTTTCCTCTCTTTTCTTCTGTCCTTTCCCTCCTTTTCTGTATTTCTATCTCCACTTTATCTCTTTCTTCTCTTTCTGCCTTTGTCCTTTCCTTCTTATTTTTGTTGTTTTTTTTTTTCCTGGTAGCCTACTCTACACATTTCCGAATAGACACACTAATGATGGCAATGAATAAACGACCTTGACATTAATGATTGGTAGGCCACAAGGGCTAACCAACAAAACTAGGTTTCTTTGTATCTTGCTGTTTCTTTTCCCTTTACTTTCCTTCTTTCTTTCTTTATTCTGTATGTCTGTCTCTCTATCTGTCTTTCGTTTTTCTTTCTTTCTTTCTTTTTTCTTTCTTTCCATCTTTCTTTCTGTCTTTCTTTCTTTCTTTCTGTCTGTCTTTTTTCTTTCTTTCTTTCTTTATTTTGTCTTTCTATCTGTCTGTCTGTCTGTCTGTCTGTCTGTTGTCTTTCTTTCTTCTTTCTTTTTCGTTCGTTCGTCCGTCCAATTGTTTCGTTCTTTCTTTCGGTCTTTTTTGTTTGTTTGTTTCTTTTTTTTTTCCTTCCTTCCTTCCTTCCTTCCTTCCTTCCTTCCTTCCTCCTTCTTCTTCTTCTTTCTTTCTTTCTGTCTTTCGTGTTGTCTTCTTTTTCCTCTCTTTCTTTCTTTCTTTCCATTCTTTTTTCTGTCTGTCTGTCTGTCTGTTTTGTCTCTCTTTCTCTTTTCTGTCTTTTCTTTCTTTCTTTACTTTTAGTCTTTTTTGTTATTTTTGTTTGTTTGTTTCTTTTTTCCTTTCCTTTTCTTTTCTTTTCTTCTTTCTTTCTTTCTTCTTTTTTTTCTTTTTTCTTTCTTTTCTTTCTTTCTTTCTATTTCTTTTCTTCCTTCCTTCCTTCCTTCCTTCCTTCTTTCTTTCTTTTCTTTCTTTCTTTCTCTTTCTCTTCTTTCTTTCTTTCCATTTTCTTTTCTGTCTGTCCTGTCTGTCTTCTTTCTTTCTTTCTTTCTTTCGTTCTTTTCTTCCTTCCTTCTTTCCTCCCTTCCTTCCTTCCTTCCTTCCTTCCTCTCTTCCTTCCTTCCTGACACTCCACAACGCCCTTGCTAGATACGCCAGTGACAGCAATGAGGTCCATCACTAATGAGGGGCCCACGAGGACTGGCCCACAGAACCACTGGAACCTCTCAGGGAGGAGCGATGCTGTAATTAGGTCAGCCGGATGTAGATTGGGTTTAGAGGTCAACTGATGCATTGTGGGTGGACGAGTAGCCATCACGGTGGACATTGTAACTGGTGTTGTGTGTTGCAGGACAAAGTGTGACTGCAGCGATGACCATCAGAACTACCGTCGTGGACATGCAGAGATGAAGGAAAGATGGCTTTGTTTAAAAGTTAGATTGTTTCCTTTTTTAAAGTAAGCTTCAGTGATGCAGGTTCTAGTAGGAAACAGGAAAAAAAAATCTTTTCAAGTATGGTTAGTACTCTCTCTCTGTATGTGTCTTTGAGTTTGTCTGTCACTCTGTTTCTCTTTCTCTGTGTGACAATGACAATGACAAATTCTTTTATTTCGATGATAATGAATAAGCACTCGTGTGCCTTTTTACATCCAGTCCCCGCCCTTAGGGATATATAAGAGAAAGAGAGAGAGAGAGGGAGAGAGAGAGAGAGAGAGAGAGAGAGAGAGAGAGAGGAAGACTGTGTGTGTATATGTGTGTGTGTGCGTGTATGGCTGCACACCAAAAAAAGGGTTACAAGCTACCCAGTCATAGTGTATGGTCTTCTTTTTTCAGCGTATGCTAGTAAACCAATTCTGCTCTGCTATTCCATAATAATAATAATAATAATATATGGAATTTATATAGCGCTGAATCTCGTAAAAAACAAACAAATCGAAGCGCTTGCACTCAATCATTTACAGGCATGCCACTCTCCTTAAACATAATGAACATCAGATTTCAAAACCATGCGCGCGCACGTATGCACGCATGCACGCACACACACGCACACACACAGACACACACACACACACACACACACACTCACACACACACCCCACCACACACACACACACACACACACACCACACACACACACACACACACACACACACACACACACACACACCACAC
The DNA here is from genome assembly GCA_028751875.1 of Rapana venosa. Taxonomy (NCBI): domain Eukaryota; kingdom Metazoa; phylum Mollusca; class Gastropoda; order Neogastropoda; family Muricidae; genus Rapana; species Rapana venosa. The sequence goes on along the minus strand of CM054151.1, from coordinate 27,590,875 downwards.
ACACACACACTCCACACACACTCGGAACAACACTTAGAAGGTGAAAGATGCTGTTGAAAATTAGGGACAGATATTTGGGGGGAAAGTCTCAGGTAGGAAATAAGTGTGTTTTGAGGCTGGATTTGAAGGTATCAAGTGAAGGCTTTTGGCGAAGTGAAAGAGGGAGGTCATTCCAGGTGGATGGACCAGAAACAGAGAAGGAGCGACGGCCAACAGTGGTTTGTTTGAATCTGGGTGTTCGAGAGCACAAAGTATCTGCGGCTGAACGAAGGGAACGGGATGGAGTGTACAGATGAAGACAATTACAGAGATAAGAGGGTGCAGATTTGTGGAGACATTTGAAACAGAGGGTATTGATTTTATTCTCCAGTCTTTGTGAGACAGGCAGCCAGTGAAGAGATCGCAGAAGAGGAGTGATGTGTTCAGATTTTTTCTTTCTTAGGACCAGTCGAGCTGCAGAGTTTTGTATGCGTTGAAGAGAGTGGATAGATGATGCTGGTAGGCCAGCCAAAAGAGAATTACAGTAGTCTAAACGTGAAAGAATGAGAGATGTGACGAGCTTGGAAGTTGCATCAGTGGACAGATACTTGCGAATCCCGCTTATGCGCCGTAATTGATAGTAGCAAGACTGGCAGGTCTAGGTGATGAATTTTTTCATAGAGAGTGTGTTGTCAAGAACTACTCCTAAGTACTTCACAGAGTTGGACAAAGAACTGACGTATTGCCGAATTCTATTGAAGTTTTTGCGATAGAGGAAAGTTTATGTTGGGTCCCTATGAGCATGGCTTCGGTTTTATCGGCATTAAGTTGTAACTTGTTCTGAGTCATCCAGTTTTGAATGTCTTGAAGGCAGTAGGACATATTTGTCAGGAGGGAAGGCAAGTTTTCAACAGTATCACTGCACTGAAGCTGAGTATCATCGGCATAGAAATGATGATCAATATGGTGGTTGTTTATTATATGTGAGAGTGGAGCAGTGTAGAGAGTAAAGAGAACAGGGCCCAGGACTGATCCCTGCGGGACTCCACATTCCATTATGACAGGTTTTGATTGATACATACCAGTAGAGACCCGAACCTGTACCCCTGAATCCTTGCCATACCACAAGCTCAAAGCTCTAACCACCAAGCAAACTCGTCCCCCGGCAATGTATTCGTGAAGAAGAGAAATCACCCGTCAAAGGAAGGAAGCACACAAAAGGTGTCACCACCCTGCTTCTTGTGTGTGGAAGAGCCAGGTACTTTGATATCATCTTGGCTAATGTATTCACAAGGCAAGAGAAATCGCTTGTCATCTCAAGAGTGCACACCCGAGGACACGCATCGTAGTTTCATCACACTGCTTTTTCACTTATCCGGCCTTTAGCTGCCATTTGTCTGGAAGCGAGTAGTACCCAGGGAGAGGAGGGAGGGAGGTTGTAAATCAGGGGCAGACAGAGCAGCAGCAGCCAGCAGCAGCAGCAGCAGCAGCAGCAGCAGCGCTGTGTTCTGTCTGTGGACAGAGGTCCGGGAATAAGAGGGCTGGGAGCTAGCACTCCTTTGGGATGACGTTACAGAGTCCTTCCTTCCTTCATTCCTGCCAGTGTTGTCATTGATGGGTATTTATTTACTTGTCAGTGGTTTGTCATCGAATCGGCGGCAATTCGCCGTTCTTTTGCCTCTCTGTATTAGTTTCGTGCTTTGTTTCTGTGCCTGTAACTCTTGTGTTCTTCTTTGTCTTGGTCTGCTTCTGTTTGCTATCACTGTATGTTTGTCTCTCAGTTTCTTCGTCTATCTGCATGTCCATATATTTGTCTGTCTGTCTATCTGTCTTTATTTCGGTCTCTCTCTCTCTCTCTCTCTCTCTCTCTCTCTCTCTCTCTTCTCTTTCTCTCTCTTCTCCCTTTTCCCTCTGTCTCTGTCTCTGTCTATCTCTGTTTCTGTTCGTCTGTTTCAGTTTCTCTCTGTTTCTGTTTCAATATCTGTCTGATCTGTCTCTCTGTTTCTGTTTCTTGATCTGTCTCTCTGTCTCTGTATGTCTGTCTGTCTGTCTGTCTCTCCACTCCTATCTCTCCTTCCCTCTCTCTCTCTATGTCTCTCTCTATCTCTATCTCTCCCTCCCTACTCCCTCGTGTCTCTCTCTCTTGCATTTTGTACTTCCTTTTCTGTAAAGGGTAAGTTTAACTCCTGATTTACGACAAATTTATCTAAATCGCTAGAACAGTTTAAAAAAACACCAACCCACACAAAATCCACCCTACAACAACAACAAAGCAAACAAACAAAGACACCCAACTAAACAAGCAAAAGCAAACCACAGAAAAGCCACGCACAAAACAGAAACCACATCACAACCTACATACCAGCAAAAAACCCCACCAAACAAACTAACAAAAACCGCCCCTTCAAACTAGCTTTCCTTGTCCTTTTTGCATACTATATTTATAGCTGAAGAACCAGAACAAGTAAATAAAAAAATACAGCATGATACTTCGTGCACGAAGAACATCATACCTGAAAACGTGAACAACAAAAGCGTTGAATCATCTGACTCTTTGAGGGGGAAACGTTCTAACAAAATATAAAGAAAATGGAAAAAAAAGCGGGGACAAAAACCTATAAGGTTGACAAACGTGAAAGGAAGAGAGATTAGGAGCTAGGATATAAGAGAAAAAAAGCAGTACTATTTGTGCAGAAGATCTGATATACAACTGTGTTTGCTACTTAAGTTTGGCTTATATTTAGCTTTTAAGGTGGAGAAATTAACTTAAAATGTATGTGTGTGTGTGCGTGTGTGGTGTGTGTGTTGTTTGTGTTGTGGGGTGAGTGTAGTGTGGTGCGTGTGTGGTGTGTGTGTGTGTAGTGTGTGTGTAGTGTGTGTTGTGTTGTGAGTGTGGTGTGATGTGTGTGTAGTGTGTGTGTAGTGTGTGTGTGTATGTGTTGTGAAAGCATGAAGACACGCAGACATAAAAACTAGTATCTTTACAACCATACACGTAGCTGTAGAAAAGCTGATATTTTATATGTGCTTTTTGCGACGTTCAGAATTGATCAATTTAGAGCCAAAAAAAAGTATAAACAAAATTAAAAAAAACAGGGTACATTCAAAATTGCAAGGGCAACGCGCGGTGTGGAAAATCGAGCGTGGCAAAATGCAGGATGAGGGTAGGGCTAGGGGTGGAGGTCGTTCACATCCCTCTTCTCTTAACCCCTGCTCAATTGATGTGTTTTAAAAAAAATATATCAATACCATGCAACATTTGTAGCACTCTCCTTTAATGCATAGCTTACTGCGGTTTACAGCTTAAGACATTAATTCTCTGTCTTACGGGCCTCGACCAGCCCCCCTCCCCCTCCTTCCCCCCTAATGTGATTGATTGTACTCTCAGATTCAATGTAAATATACGCCCCGCAAAACAACTAACCAAACGAAAAACCAGCTAAATACATTAACAACAACATCAACAACAACAAACGAATCAAACCAAACATAACGAAGAAAACAATCAAAATAAGGAACAAAAACGCGAAGAAATAAACATTTACTCCCTGAAATTAAATGATAATGATAAAAATGGTTTGGATCGGTCTCAGTTGATGTGTTGAAATCTTTTTATTGTAATACAGGAGTTTAACCTTCAACATCAACAAGACCTTTACCACGTATTTATCGATTTTAAGAAGGCATTTGACAGGGTGTGGCATGCAGCTTTGTGGGCAACCATGAATTTGTACAGCATCAATGCAAACCTGATCAGAGTCATCAAACAGCTGTACAGCGAGGCCACCAGTGCAGTGTACTACAACAACAACATTGGAGAATGGTTTCGAACAACAGTTGGAGTAAGGCAGGGCTTCTACTCTCACCCACTCTTTTCAACATCTTCCTTGAGAGAATCATGGCTGATGCACTGGAACATCATGAAGGATCAGTCAGCATTGGTGGCAGAACGATCACAAACCTCCGCTTCGCAGATGACATTGATGGAATAGCAGGATCAGAAAAAGAGCTTGCCAGCCTAACAGAACACTTGAATAAGGCCTCCAAAACGCACGGCATGGAAATCAGTGCAGAGAAGACCAAACTGATGACTAATAACACCAACGGCATTAGCACTGATATCAGGGTTAATGACCAGAAGCTGGAAACAGTTCAAAGCTTCAAGTACCTGGGAGCCATTGTATCAGACCAGGGATCCAAGCCAGAAGTAGTATGCAGGACTGCACAGACAATAACAGCTTTGTCAAAACTAAACACCATCTGGAGAGATAAGAATATCTCACTTATGTCCAAGATCAGACTAATGCGCTCCCTTGTCATATCCATATTTCTGTATGCCTGTGAATCATGGACCCTGACTGCAGATTTGGAGAGAAGAGTACAGGCAGTGGAGATGAGATGCTTTCGGAGACTCCTTGGCATCTCCTACAAAGACCACATAAGCAACGAAAGCGTGCATAACAGAATCCAGCAAACCATTGGACCCTATGAGAACCTTCTAACGATCGTGAAAAAGCGTAAACTTAAATGGTATGGGCATGTCACAAGATCCCAAGGAATTACAAAGACAGTTTTGCAAGGCACTGTCCAAGGAGGAAGAAGAGGCAGACCAAGGAAGAGCTGGGAGGATAACATCAGCGAATGGACAGGCCTAGAACTCAACAAAACCCTGAGAAAGGCAGAACAGAGAGAGGAATGGAAGGAACTGGTTGTTGAGTCTTTGAGGGTGCCCCCACGGTCGTCAGACTACGGGACAGATAGATAGATAGATAGACAGGAGTTTAAGAAACACACGCACGCACGCACGCACACACACACACACACACACACACCACACGCACACCACACACACACACACACAGCACGCACACACACACACACACACACACACAACACACACACACACACACACACACACACACAACACACACACACACACACACACAAAACAAAAACCCAAGAGAGAAAAGAAAACCATGTTGACACTTTGATAGGGCCCTATCGACAATTATTTGTCAGCAGTTCCTGTTTTCCTCTCCAACTAGGTCTATATTTTTAAAAAATTAGGTATCGAACAGAACTACCTGTCTAATAAGCTAGCTGAATGCTGTGCAAATGATAGTAGTTAGATACTGGAAGAGCAGCAAAGTTTGTTCCAACCACAATTATTATGTTTGCAAAGTCTCATGTTTTGTACGTTTTCAACTCGATATCAAAGGTGCTGGCGGTGATAATTTGTTGTGCATCTCTTCCCCGTTGTATCGATTTTGCTTCAAACTGAAAGGAAACAGAATAGACAGTATGTGAAGAAAATGAAAGAAAGAAAGAAAAAAAGAAATACGGAAAAGAGAGAATGGAATTGAATTGAATTTAAAGAGGGTTATGGTATAAGCAAACATGCTTTTTTGTACAGAGAGAGGGAGGGAGATAGAGACATAGAGATAGAAGAGAGAGAAAGGGAGTGAGAGAGAGAGAGATAGAGAAAGAAAGAAAGAAAGAAAGAGAAGGAGGGAGACAGACAGACAGAAAAACAGACAGACAAAATGATAGAGACAGAGACAGACATACAATACAGACAGATAGACAGAAAGAGAGATAGAGACAGAGACAGATAGACAGATAGACAGCCACAAAGATCTATCTATCTATCTATCTATCTATCTATCTATCTATCTATCTATCTATCATCTATCTATCTATCTATCTATCTATCTATCTATCTATCCATCCACACACACACACATACACACAAGTGTATACATATATATATATATATATATATATATATATGGGAGGGGGAGGAGAGAGAGAGAGGGGAGAGGAGAGAGAGAGAGAGAGAGAGAGAGAGAGAGAGAGAGAGAGAGAGAGAGAGAGAGAGAGAGAGAGAGAATCTCACAGACCACAGACCGTAACAATCAAGTTTATCTCTATCTGTGTCATTTCAAGCTTTTGTCGAACTCCTAACATTGAAATGCTAAAGGGGTTGTATACCGACTCTAGTGTGTACATGCTTAAGTAAGTTTGATTATGTGGTTACCTTTAGCATTTCAATGTTAGGAATTCGACAAAAGCTTGAAATGACACAGATTCAGATAACTTTGATTCTAACAATCTGTGGTCTGTGAGATCTTTCACTGATACGATCCTGTCTTTAAAAGTTCAATCTGAACTGTGATATAGAATGCTTCAAATGATTTCTTCTTTAAATTGTAATAAAATCGCCGGGTTTTTTTAATCAACATTTTCTACATTTCAGTTTCCCATGGGTTTTTATGCATTTGTCTACTTGTTTCTTGGTGTGTTCTTGGGATTTTCTTTTTGTCTTTTTTACATTATGTGACTTTTGTATTCTCCGCTTGAAAACATTGTTACCATGCTTTTTCTTAAGATGTCTTTTTATTAAATTGAACTGTGTGTGGTTTCATTGCAATCGAAGCTTGTATTACCATCGTTTCTGATATGTCCACTCTCTTTTTGCAGGAATTTCTATCTTCAGCTATCATGATTTGTTTGTCTGTGACCTTCTTCAAAGGCTCTTCCATTCAACACTTCAGTATTCGTGTCTTTTTGCTATCTTTTTAATTATTTTAAATTTTTTATGTTGGAGGTAATGAAATAAGCACCCATGTGCTTTTTTGCATGTAGTCCCTGTGTGCTTGGGGTTTTGTTAAAAGTTGTCATCCGCTTCCATCGGCACACAGTGTCCTACAGGACATTTTTAGTCTCATTGTTCAAGTCTGTTTGACTGTCATCGTTTAAAGTTTTGTACGTACATTTTCACAGAATTCTGTTCACGTTTTATTTTTTTATGTTATTGATTTATTTATTACTTTATATATATTTATCTATTTATTTATTTCTCTGTTTATTTTTATTTCGAGGACAATGGAATAAGCACTTGTGTGTGTGTGTGTGTGTGTGGGGGGGGGGGTTACATACAATCCCCGTGTGTATGCAGTTTTGTAAAAGTTGTCATCCACATCCACCGGCACACAATGGCCTTTTCTCCCGAAAAACAGAACGGGTTTGAACGTGTGCGCAAGAAGTTCTGCATGCGTTCGCACACGGGATCTCGGTTTATAGTCTCATTTTTTAGGCTTCTTGCACCTTTAAGGCCTTTCCTTCCTGACAATCCTTTTCTTTTCTTTCTTTGCTTTTCTTTTCTGTAAACCTTTCTTCAGTTCTCCTTTGAAGGTTATCTCCCCTCACAACGTGTCATTTTTCCACTTTCAAACTTTTTCTCTCTTTTTCTGAGGGTTTTCTTCGTGTTCTTTTGTTCAGTTTTCAAAGCATATCTTTTACTATTCTATTTCAAGTTTCTTCTGTTCTTCTTTTTCAATGTGTTCACACTTTTCTTTCACAGTCTTTGTACCTGCCCCATTCAGCATCTTTTCGAGTTCAATACAAATTCGGTATCAAAGTATCTTTGCTTTCTAAAAATAAGGGGTTTAGTGAGAAAGGTATATATATATATATATATATATATATCATCTTTTATGTCGGTCACATACACTACTCCTCTCAATTCATATTTCGACATTCAATTCCCTATTGGTTAAAACATTCCAAAATGACTTTAAATAAAATGTCACGAACACACACACACACACACACACACACACACGCACGCACGCACGCACGCACGCACGCACGCACACACGCACGCACACATCAGTTGTAAACACAATGTTAAACCCATTGACAAGAAGACATAAAAACTTATTTTTTACGCACGCATATACGCAGCTCGTACACACGCACGTACTTGTGTGTACAAACACACACACACACACACACACACACACACACACACACACACACACACACACACACACACACACACACACACACACACACACACACACACACACACACACACACACACGCGCACACACACACACACACACACACACCGCACACACACACCACACACACACACACACACACACACACACACATATATATATATATATATATATATATATATATATATATATATATATATATAGAGAGAGAGAGAGAGAGAGAGAGAGAGAGAGAGAGAGATATAGATATATATATAGATATATCTATATATATATAAAACATACGCGCGCGCGCACACGCGCACGCGCACACGCGCACACGCATGATGCTTCATCTAAATTAATTCACCATAAAATCACCTCTGGAAACAGACACGGTTTTTGTTACCTCATTCATAATATATAAAAATATGAAAAAATTGCTTAACCTTCTCCCTTTCTTTTCAAACTAGGCTGTTCCCCCTTGTAGGGATGCTGGCTATCTTTTAGAAAAGATGGAATCCCTATTTTCTGAAAACTATTTGGTAGAGTTCCCCTTTTCTATCACTCTCTTAGTTTCTGTCTTTTACTTTACTCCTCTCTGATACTCTGTTCCTCGCTTGGCTGCTTTCTACCTTTTCAGTCCAATGCTCTACCTTTTTCAGGCATATCTGACATTTAAGAAAAACAAACCCACCATGTTTATGATTATTGAGCTACCTTAGAATTGGAAAGTATCAGCTGAGGACAGTGGGAAGACTTTCTGAAGATCTACAACCACAGGAGGAGATAAAGCCCTACGCATTCACTCAATGTGAGAACACAGAGAACAATGATCAGAAAACAAGATTGCACTAATGCTAAAATCCTTCAGTTATGGTCAGAAAGAAAGGAAGAAAGAGAGAGAGACAGAGACAGAGATAGAGAGACAGAAAGACAGAGAGAAACAGAGAGAGACAGACAGAGAGAGAGACAAAGACAGAGACAAAGACAGAGACAAAGACAAAGACAGATACAGAGACAGACAGATCGACGTAAACAGGCAGAGACAGAGACAAAGAGAGACACACAGAGACACACAGACAAGCTGACAGACAGTAGATGGTTACAACCAAACAAAAGCACACAAGCAAACAACAAAACAAACACGAAAACAGACAAGCTCATTCAATAAAAAAAAATATATATATACTATAACAACAACAATCTTAGACATGAAAAAACCCACATTCGTCGGAGCTTTTTCTTTTCTGTTTCCCCCTAGAGCATAATTCACTGCATAGCATGTCAGCTGCCTGTCGAGTATTGCGTACACACGCACAGTATGGATGATCTCCCCTTTGTGTGTGTGTGTGTGTGTGTGTGTGTGTGTGTGTGTGTGTGTGTGTGTGCATACGTGCGCGCGCTCGCGCGCACACGCGTGGAGCCAAGGCCTTGACTCCAAACCGGTATCGCTTATGCTGCATTAGTCCGTCCTCCCTCCACTACCCCCCCCCCCCCCTTTCCCATTTTACAGACATGCAATAGAAGCAAAGTTTAAGCCAACAAATAATTATAAAATGCAAGACCTTTTCCAGACTGAAACGCATATCATGTTTGAATTTTTTCTTGTAAACATGTGTGAAATTTTACGTATGCAGACTCTTTTTTTCAAGAAGGACACAATCATGTTCACATCTCTCTCTCTCTCTCTCTCTCTCTCTCTCTCTCTCTCTCTCTCTCTCTCTCTCTCTCTCTCTCTCTCTCTCTCTCTCTCTCTCTCTCTCTCTCTCTCTCTCTCTCTCTCTCTCTCCTCTTCTCTCCTCTCTCTCTCTTTTCTATCTCTCTCTCTCTCTCTCTCTCTCTCCTCTCTCTCTCTCCTCTCTCTCTCATAATCTCCTAAAGTCTGCACATATAACATTTTTTTTGTGTAGTTTACTTTTGCTTTTGCTTTCCCTAAAAAAATGCAATGAATTTGTTGACGTTATGGTTTATTTTCCTTTATATTGTGGAGTTTATTGTGGGGATTATTTGGTTGTCACCCAATCCCATTCTTGTTTTTATTTTGCTTTTGGTGTCTCTGCTGTTTGCTTGTTTTGTTTTGGTTTTACGTGTTTTTTGTTGTTGTTTGTTTTGTTTTGTTTTGTTGTTGTTGTTTCTTTCTTTTTGGTTTTGTGTGTATGTTTGTTGTTGTTGTTTTTGTTTACTGTGTGAGTGAATGGGTATTGGGTTTACTTTATTATCATATGATATCCCTAAGGGCGGGGACTGAATGTAAAACAGCACATGGGTGCTTATTCATTATCCTCGAAATACAAGAATATGCCATTGCCATTGGCATTGTAATGATCTCTCTCTATCTCTCCATATTTATTATCCAGATAAGGGCGGGGACTGAATGTAAAACAGCACATGGGTGCTTATTCATTATCCTCGAAATACAAGAATATGCCATTGTCATTGGCATTGTAATGATCTCTCTCTATCTCTCCATATTTATTATCCAGATAAGGGCGAGAACTGGATGTAAAAAAATCACACGAGTGCTTGTTCATTATCTTTGAAATAAAAGAATTGGGTTTGAATTCTCTCTCTCTCCTATTTTTTTCTTCTTTCTTACTTATAGCTGCATAACATTAAGTAGACACATTTATGGTAAAAAGATGAATCCGCAACATGTCCATGATCAGCTAATGGTCCACAAGAACTGGTCTGCAGAGCCCCTTACAACACTCAGAGAAGGGAAAAAAATTAGGTCAGCGGAAATTGATTGGGTTAGAGGTTAACTGATGGATTGTGGGCGGACTCGTAGCCATCATGGCGGACACTGACATTTGGTGCAGCAGGACAAAGTGGGACTGCAGTGATGACCACGAGAAATTCCATCACAGACTTCCAGAAAGATGGACAATGGTTCGTTTTAGAGACTACCACGCTGCAGGAGAAAAGTGAACCGGAATTATTGGTCTTTTCCTGGTTGTTGTATTCTGCCAAGGAATGTGT
>CM054151.1:27572630-27575130 GCA_028751875.1 Rapana venosa | reverse complement strand
GGGACAGATAGACAGATAGATAGATAGATAGATAGATAGACAGACACAGACAGATAGATAGATAGGTAGATAGATAGATAGATAGATAGAAAGATAGACAGACAGATTGATAGATAAATACATAGATAGACGGATGGATATGCAGATAATAGATAGATAGACAGACAGACATACACGTACACACACACACACACACACGTAAAAACATGTACACGCACGCACACACACACACACACACACTTACGTACACACGTACACACCTCCACACACACACACACACTTACGTACACACGTACACACCTCCACACACACACACACACACACACACACACACACACACACACACACACACACACACACACACACACACACACACACACACACACACACACACACACACACACACCCGCACACACACACGAACACCGGTCACTACAATCTCTGTCACAAATGTTGACACCATCAATCTCCAGTCTGGAACAACGACAACTGTGGATTACGGCCACCTGCGACTTGCCGGCCCCCGAAAACCAGTGACTCTTCCCCATTAACGGTCATGTCGCTCCACTGTTCTCCTCCTGTTGTTGTTGCTGTTGTTGTTGTTGTTGTTGTTGTTATTGTTCTTGTTCTTCTTGTTCTTCTTGTTCTTGTTCTTCTTGTTCTTGTTCTTGTTCTTCTTGTTCTTCTTGTTCTTCTTCTTGTTCTTGTTCTTGTTCTTGTTCTTCTTCTTCTTCTTCTTCTCTTCTTCTTCTTCTTCTCTTCTTCTTTTTCTTCTTCTTCTTATCGTCGTCGTCGTCGTTATTATTATTATTATTATTATTTATTTTTTAAATTATTATTATTGTTATTGTTGTTGTTGTTGTTATTATTATTATTATTATTATTATTATTAATTATGTATTCTTGTCTCTATTGCGCTACCTCTATGAGCGTCTGTATTGTCTTTCTTTTACGCTAGAAGGACAATATTTTTGTTCTGAAGAATAATAAATCATTGATAATATGTTTTCTCGTTCTGCAGTTATTCTGAGCATTTTCTTTGATTCCTCTCGGCTGGATCTCCCAGGTTCACCAATAGGGAGATGTGTGCCTATGCGACTTATCTTGCCCACCATGAAGTTAGCCACATTCCGACTTCGGGGATATGTGCTGAGTATGTTCGTGTTTCCTTAACCCACCGAACGCTGACATGAATTACAGGATCTTTAGCAAGCATATTGGATACCCATTTGATCATCTGCATGTGAATATACACACACAGTGAATTAAGGCACTAGTTGGTCTGCACTTAGAGTTGACATGGGAGATCGTAATAATCCCTCACCCTTAATTCACCAGACGCCGTGGAGATTCGAACCCGGGACTTTACCATACCCAAGGGATTTTTGAAGGTGAATGGTTTTAACCACTTAGCTGTAGCGTCCATTATTCTTAGTTTGTTTGATAACATTCATCCTAAATACCTGCCCAGGTTGTGTGATGCTTTACACTAGGGTGTCACATCTGCTGTGGAATAATTTGTTTTGTTGGCTTCAGTTGGGTCTCTAAAGATGTATTCTCATTGCTATCAAGTGCAGCTTTAACATCTCTGGCCGCAAGATATTTCTGTGGTATAAAAGATCTACTGTGGATTGACCATGCAGAAGTGTTGTCATATCATCTCATCTGCTTCAGTAACCCACTCCAGGGTCGTAGAGGCACTGCAGTGGTTAACGTTGCACCAGTTGGCTCCATTTGCGGCGGTTGTTGGCAAGTGCCCGGGTTGTGGAGAAGCTCTTCCCGGCCCATTCCCTGTTGTTATAATAATAATAATGATAATAATAATAATGATAATAATAATAAAATTAACAACAACATAACAACAACAAAACAACAAAACAAAACAACAACAACAACAACAACCAACAACATACAACAACATTAAATAATAATAATAATAATAATAATAAAAAATATTTATATAGGTTGTATCTTGCAAAGACAAATCAAAGCGCTTGCATTCAACTATTCTTACACAGTCGTGCAACCAACACAAACATTCATTCCTTAACAGTCCAATCTTAAACTTTAGTACGCTCAACCAAATCTATGAAATAAAAATTACGATGTTGTCTGCCCATTTCTTCTTCGGCCTGCCTCGCCTTCTCTTCCCTTACACTGTTCCTTGCAGAATAGTCTTGAAAGCCCATCTGATCTTGTCACATTGCCCATATCATCTGAGCTTCCTTTTCTAGACTTGTAAAGTGTTACAGGAACTACATTATGTCCAGTTCACAGTTTACCGGGGTCGTATCTCCAGAGTACCCGATCAATGTGCCAGTGGTTTATGGTGCCTGTTACTTCTGGGCCTCAGTTTGATGGTCCCCACCGCCAGCCAGAGAAAGGGTCTCTGTAAGGCTGGTTCACAGCTCTCTGCATGTCCACTCTGCTGCGCTCAGGTTAGGGGTTGGAAGGTGGACAGTAGCAATGACTGTGGTCGCGGTGTGTCCATGTATGCCGT
>CM054151.1:27550130-27562630 GCA_028751875.1 Rapana venosa | reverse complement strand
CTCACAGAAAGCTCAGCTGCATTGAACAGGTGGTCTGAGTATTGTCAAGAACTATACAATTACCCAATCCAACCTGACAAGAGCATAATAGAAGAGGAAGCAGCAACATCAAGAGTACCCTCGCCATTACCTATACTGAGGGGAGAAGTGGAAGAAGCCATCCGCAGTTTACCAGTAGGAAAGTCCCCAGGAGCAGACAACATACCAGCAGAGCTGCTCAAGCATGGTGGCGAAACAGTTATCACACATGTTACATCTATCTGTCAGAAGATTTGGGAGACAAAACAGTGACCAACAGAATGGACACAATCACTCATCATACCTCTGCCCAAGAAGGGGAATTTACGCCAATGCTAAAATTATAGAACAATTAGCCTCATCAGCCACGCCAGCAATATCATGCTCAAAGTTACTTTGAATCGATTCAAGGAGGCAGAAGAACACCTTGCAGAGGAACAAGCTGGATTCAGGGCAGGCAGGAGCACTATCGAACAGATTTTTAACTGCCACGTCCTGATGGAAAAACATCTTCAACATCAGAGAGACCTGTGCCACAACTTTATCGACTTCAAGAAGGCTTTCAACAGAGTATGGCACGAAGGCCTGTGGCAGGTCCTCAGAATGTTTGGCATTGAAGAAGGACTAGTGCAAACCATTCAAGCACTATACAACACCGCAAGCAGTGCAGTCCTTCTGAACAATCAGGTCGGAGACTACTTCAAAACCACAGTTGGGGTCCGACAAGGATGCCTGTTATCTCCAGTCCTGTTTAATCTGTTCTTGGAAAACATTATGAGAGACCCTCCATGACTTCCACTCTACCATCTCCATTGGCGGCAGACCCCTCAACAACTTGCGGTTTGCCGATGACATTGACCTCATGGGCGGAAGTAACACAGAGCTGCAAGACCTTACGACCAGACTTGAGAACAGAGTTGGAGCATATGGGATGGAGGTGAGCTCGGAGAAAAGTAAAGTACTTGTGAACAGCACGAGCAACGCCACTGCTAAAATTTACATGAACGGCCAGCAACTGGAGGAGGTAGACGCTTTTAAATACCTTGGCGCTACACTCACAAAGGACGGGCGATCGACGACAGAAATCAAAGTCAGACTAGCCATGGCAACATCGTCCATGACAAAACTCACCACCATATGGAAACGTAAAGAGATCAGTTTCCCAATCAAACTAAAGCTCTACAAAGCCCTAATTCAGACTATCCTGCTGTACGGAAGTGAAACCTGGACATTGACTGCTGAAACAGCAAAGCGAATCCAGTCATTTGAAACAAAATGCCATAGAAAACTGCTGGGCATATCCTGGAGAGAACGAAAGACCAATGAATTTGTCAAGAGCCAAATAACACGGCTGGCAGGTCCACAGGAACCCCTTCTCACCGTCGTCAAGAAGAAAAAGCTGACATGGTTCGGCCACGTCACCCGCCACAACACTCTGCCAAAACAGTACTGCAGGGAACACTCGAAGGTGGCAGAAAGAGGGTAAGACAGAACAAGTCATGGATGGACAACATCAGAGAATGGACCAGGATGACTGACTCGGCACTACTGCGCAGAGCCGAGGACCGAGATGGATGGAGGAGGCTTACCACGGCATCGTCTTTCGTATCTCCTCCACGACCGCCAAGGTCACGGGACTGATGATGATGATGATGATGATGATGAAAGGTGTCCCATAACCTATAAGGTCGTAGAGGATTGAGGCGTCAGAGACTTCACTTCTCTAGGAGCCAGCTATTTAAGGGCGGCGCCCATCTCCTCTCCCTCGCTGCTTTACCTTCCCTGACTCTAAAGAGGCAGGTACCCATTTACAGCTGGGGGAACTGGGGACACTGTACTAAAGCCAAGGCGCGCAAACGGTCACCCATCCAAGTGGTAACCACGCTCAACGCTGCTTAACATTGGCTGGGGGAAAGCGAGTGCTCTGACCACTGAGCTATCCCGTCCCCGGATTATATATATATATATATATATATATATATATATATATATATATATATATATATATATATATATATATATAATATATATATATACATATATATATATATATATATATATATGTATATATATATATATATATATATATATAAGAGAGAGAGAGAGAGAGAGAGAGAGAGAGAGAGAGAAGAGAGAGAGAGAGAGAGAGAGAGAGAGAGAGAGAGAGAGAGAGAGAGAGAGAGAGAGGCTTGGGCTCGATCCACCAAGTATGCCTGAGAGACACTATGTGAAAAAACAGTTTCGTGCATTGCACTCAATCAATGGCTCATGTGAGAAACCCCTAAACTCTGAAATGCTTTTGTTAAAGTATATCGACCTCTGGCCAGCATACATGTCAAGGGGCAAGAATGAAACCCCCCCCCCAAAAAAAAAGTAGCTTCTCACAAGCTTTTTTGCCAAGACCTTGATATATATATATATATATATATATATATATATATAATATATAAAAATTATATGAATGCAGTGCTGACTAGAATACCACAAATATGAATACAATACATCTCAAAAGGTTTAACTCATTCACCTTGCTGCTTAAAATACTGCATGAATGGAATATATCTGGAAACTAAGTTAATAATGGAGTTGATACTTGGCAATGTCAATATTTTGAGAAAGAGAGAGAGGGAGGGAGAGGGAGAGAGGGAGAGATAGAGAGAGAGAGAAAGAGTCAGACAGACAGACACACAGACGCACAAAGTTGTTGTAAAGACCCGACTATTCTTGAAATATTTTACTCAGTGAGACTATAGGGCATTTCGGTATTACAACACGTACTGCCATACAATGTCAAAGCCTAAATACGAATTCACACACACACACACACACACACACACACACACACACACACACACACACACACACACCACACACACACACACACACACACACACACACACACACACACACACATACACACACACGCACGCACGCGCGTGCACACGCACACACACACACATACACAATTTGACTGTATTTAGAAAGGATTTTTCCCGATAGTGTCACTATGCTACACAGAATGGAAATTACAAAATATTTCTCAAGAAACTCCACTTTTGAGGATTTACAACAGCCACTTTATTCAGAGCTGAGAGGGAAGGGGGGGGGCACAAAGAGAAAAGATAGAGGAGAAAAAGGTGATGAATGAGAGAGAGAGAGAGAAAGGGAGGGAGAGAAAGGGGGAGAGGTAGGGGGAGAGAAAGAGAGGGAGAGAGAGAGAAAAGGACAGATAGGGAAGGAGGGAGGGACGTAGGGAGAGAGAGAGAGAGAGAGAGAGAGAGAGAGAGAGAGAGAGAGAGAGAGAGAGAGAGAGTGACTTACAGACAGATAGATAGATAGATAGACAGACAGACAGACCGACAGACAGACACACAAAATGGAGGCATGCTGAGAAAAAGAGAAAGTGACACTTTGGTGTAGTGTGTCTTTATTCTTATTGTTTTAAAACAAGCTTTTACAACAAAAGTTTTCCTCCAGAAAAGACAGTTTTAAAATGGATGGGTCTGTACTGTGAATCTGACCCAAAGAATACTTGTTACAAGTGAATGCAGACAACCTGAGTTGTTAAAACTTTTTGTTGTTGTTGTAAAACAAACAACTGAGCATATATATTTTTTATATTTATTAAGAATTTTTTGACGAATGTTTTACTTTGTTGTTGTTGTTGTTGCGTTTTAAATGTTATTTCTTTTATTTTACCACGTAAAATTTTGCGCCTTAACGGAATAGCTTATTAATTTTGAATGTCATGTTAATACATCAAATGGTCCAAGATGGTTAATTGCGATGTGCTTATTTTGTTATAAATGTATGTGGTTCATCTCAATCGTGTTTCTAAGCATTTTTAATCTGACTTTACTTCTGCTACCTATCCAAGTTTGTAGTTTATGTAACATTAAAGCAAATTACTATTGGAATACAGAAGAAAAGCAGAATAACTATTCTATGCATGTTTTAACTATAAATCTAAGGTTTACTTTATCGGTTAAAAATGATTAAAGTACTCCCCCCCCCCCCCCCCACACACACACACACCCAACCTCCGACTTTGGTTTAGTTCATTGTTTTGAAGTTTATTCTTACAGCATTTATTGGACTTGAAGTTGTTTGGTATTTTTATACTGCGTTTGTTGAAGTTGTATTTTGCTTTTTCACGGCGTTTACCAGGCCTGAAACAATGTTAAACTGTTAACCGTCTCCAATACACATATAGTTCTCATAACGTCACCTTGGCTCATCCAACTCTGAGTGTATAGTTTCTGCTCATGACAGGCACAGTGCTGGAACTATCCAGAGAAAGAGACAGTGGGGCGATGAAGGGAAAAAGAAGTAACGACGTTGTCTATGTTAAATATTCACCAGTTCCACAAAAACCACTACAGGCTTCCGAGGCTTTGTCGGGTATATCGCTAAATCATCCCTGGCCTGATCTTTCCTATATGCTGCTTCACTCTGTACCTAGGACTGTTTCCTTGCAAGAGGATGTGCAGGAAATTTGCGACTGATCCCCATATAAGCGATTTCAGCAACATATCTTCAGTTTTGGCTGTTTTCTTTGGTTAGTCACGGACGAGCTAGGTGAGTGGATAGGAGCATTTGACTTCCATCTCGTGGGTTAATGAAGTCTTGGGTTTGAATCCTGGCAGCAGTGTCTGGTGATTTGAGCGTAGGATTTGGGTGGGTTGGTGTTGTTTTTTTTTACGAATTCCTTCATGAATTTAAAGACCAGTAAGTCATATCAGTCTGTGATGGGTTACAAAAACATAAATACCTAGCATGCATCAGAACCTGGAGAGGGGATAGACTCTGCCACATTCAACATACACACAATTGCACGTGCGTATGCGCACACACACACACACACACACACACAAACACACACACACACACACGCAAACACACACGCAAACACACAAGCAAACACACACGCACATATACACACACAAACAAATACACACACCAACACACACACTCACACACACGGACAAACACACACACACACGCACCCCCCCCCCCACACACACACACACACTCACACACACACAATGTCTACACCATCAATCTTCTCTCTGCAGTGACACAACTGTGGATTACGGCCACCTGAGCTTGCTCTCACCCCCACACTTCTACACACTTAGCGGCTTGGTCATTCCAGAGTCCTTTGTCTTTTAAACTCCCGACCTTGCTGCAGCTTCTCTATCAGTCTGTGCCTTGTTGGCACGAAAGAGACAACACTAGTTCTTCCTTCAGAATGGATTATGCTTAGCTTGTGAGCGTCTTGATCTGGTCAGTAGTTGTTGTTGTCTTCGATTTTATGTCTGATCACTCTCAGTGATATTAGACGAAAATTTTAAAAAATGGGTGGAAAAATATCTGGTCAGTATATTCCAAAGGATGTTGATATCTTTGGTACCTGTAAGCTAGCATTCTTTTTGGTCACTTACCAGAAATTTGCCACCGCTACTGAATGCATTCTAGTTGGTATTGTTCTTTATTTTGTTCAAATCCGTTGTTGTTGTTTTTTTTTTATTGCTATTGAGTATGTGGCGTAGTGTTTGTTTTCACTATATTTACCTAACACTAGCTAGTTCGAGATTCTTGATGAACTCTGTTATGCCAAAGCAAGAGTTTCAAAATTCAAATTCAAATACTTTATTACATTAAAATACAGAAATTTAAGTTTTGTTGTTGCCTAGACTGAATAGTTAGAAGATACCTTTTGATGCTTGCTACTCCCTGCTCTTATTTTTTAAAATGGTTTTCACAGATTTGTCCTCACACCCACTTTAAAACATAGTTTAAGGCCGTCTTCATTGTTGCTGTTGTATCGAATCAGGCTGGGAGGCCATACAGTGCAGACTCCACTCTCCCCCAAAAGTCCTTCGGATGAGACTATAAACCGAGGTCCCGTGTGCGAACGCACGCAGAACATCTTGAGCACATGTTAAATCCTGTTTCGCTTTTCGTCAGAATAGGCCATTGTGTGCCGGTGGGAACAGATGACAAAATTTACAAAACCGCATACACACGGGGACTGGATGTAAAAAAGCACATAAGTGCTTATTCCATAATCCTCGATATAATATAATAAATAAATAAATAAAAATAAACAATGTGCGTTTTGTTGAAAAGACTTGGGAACTCACTTTTCAGTATAATAACGTTAATGTAAACGGCCTAATCTCTCTCTCTTTCTCCGTCTCAGTGTCTCTATCTGTCTGTCTGTCTGTCTGTCTGTGTCTGTCTGTCTGTCTGTCTGTCTCTCTCTCTCTCTCTCTCTCTCTCTCTCTCTCTCTCTTCTCTCTCTCTCTCTCTGGGAGAATTTGTCATTGTCATTGTCATTGTCATTGTCTCTCTCTCTCTGAGAGAGGACAAAAAGAATGGTCATTTTTCAGGCTGGCTTACCGAATTCACTCTAGGGGCTTTTTAAAAAATAAAATAAAGATTGGGATACGAAGAAGCACTCAGAAGAAAAAGTCAGAAGAAAGAAGAACAGATGATTATTCAATAACTATGCACAGTTGACATCATCATGAATAATCGGAGTCTCCCACAGGCAGCAGAGCCAGCATCACTGCTATACTCCTGAGAGGTGAAGGCAATAAACACAAGACCAAGACGCCAAGAGAGAAAAAATAAAAGATAAACATGACATCGTAAACCTCCGGAGGAAAAAAACCCAAACCAAATGTTTTGGGGCATGTTTTGGGCATGTCTCTCAGAGAGAGAGAGAGAGAGAGAGATGGAGGGAGGGAGGGTGAGAGAGCAAGAGCGAGAAAGAGAGAGAGAAACTCTGAAGCTCTCTGAAACTCTGAAATGGTTTAATGTACATCAGCCTTTGGCCACAATTCACTTTGAGGGGCAAAAACTTAAAGATGAAAAGTGGAAGATGAAAAAAAAAGTTCACACAAGTTTGGTAAGACTTTGGCACAATACCCTGGGGTATACTCAAAACTGTATACTCTTTCATATGCATATTCCAACATGATGACTAAATAAAGGCTGTCATAGGACGAGAATCAAAACAAAACACAGCTAAAAAAATCAGTTTACCTTAACTGCTTCCCAGGATACCACAAAGAGAGAGAGAGAGAGAGAGAGAGAGAGAGAGAGAGAGAGAGAGAAGAGAGAGAGAGAGAGTTTAATTTTTATGTATTTAACTTATTTATTTTGATTTGTTTTATTTTATTGTATGTTATTCTTTTATTTCGATGATAATGATGTGGGTGTGTCTGTGTGTGTGTGTGTGTGTGTGTGTGTGTGTGTGTGTGTGTGTGTGTGTGTGTGTGTGTGTGCGTGCGTGCATGCATGTGTGTGTATTGAATTCAGGCAAAGAGAAGGGGTTTTTGGGAGCCGTGTGATATGAATGAGTACGTGAAATGAAATACTTCCCACAAGACTTTAATAACTTGCAGGATTCTATGCGTGTATACGAGAAGATAAGGTATGTTTTTTTCTGTGTTCATCAAACTGTAAATGAAAAGTACTGTAAGTTAGTATCAGTACTCACCAATATTTAAAATCTTAGGTGTTTTTTTTTTTTAATTAAAGAAGAAACCTTTTCTTCATATTCTGAAAAATTGTCTACTGTTTGACAAGGTAACAACAGGTCTCTAATATTAATTTGTGTTTTGTTTTGAATTAATCAGGAATAATTTGTGACAAATAGATGCTATATCCCTTTACACGTTAAACCTTCTTGTGATAGAGATAGGCTAACTGAGATGTATTGTAAAAAGAACAAAAACAGAGATTTTTTAAAATTTTGCTGCTGATATAAGACACACAAACACATACACACGCGCGCGCGCGCACGCACATGTAAGTATACATGTGCGGGGCGTTGTGGGTGTGTGGGTGTGTGGGGATATGTGTGTGTGTGCGTGTACACATATGCATGCAGGCTCTAGCGCACGCATCTAAATGCATACACACGTACAATTATCATAAACTACTCATATCAGTTGTATCTGCCTGCCTGTCTGCCTGCCTGCCTGCCTGTCTGCCTGCCTGCCTGCCTGTATAACTTCCTGCCTGCCTGTCTGCCTGTCTGCCTGCCTGTCTGCCTGCCTGCCTGCCTGCCTGCCTGTCTTACTGTCTCCCTATCTTACTGCCTGCCTGTCTTACTGTCTGCCTATCTGTCTGCCTGCCTGCCTGCCTGTCTCCCTGCCTGCCTGCCTGTCTGCCTGCCTGTAGGCCTGCCTGCCTGATTGTCTTACTGTCTGCATGTCTTACTGGCTGCTGTCTTAATGTCTGCCTATCTGTCTACCTGCCTGCCTGTATCACTGCCTGCCTGTCTGCCTACCTGCCTGTCTGTCTGTCTGCCTTTCTGTTTGATGTCTTACTGCCTGCCTACCTGCCTGCCTGCCTGTATCACTGCCTGCCTGTCTGCCTGCCTGCCTGCCTGTCTGCCTGCCTGCCTGCCTGTCTGTCTGTCTGCCTTTCTGTTTGATGTCTTACTGCCTGCCTACCTGCCTGCCTGCCTGTATCACTGCCTGCCTGTCTGCCTGTCTGCCTGCCTGCCTGCCTGTCTGCCTGTCTGCCTTTCTGTTTGATGTCTTACTGCCTGCCTGCCTGCCTGCCTGCCTGCCTGCCTGTATCACTGCCTGCCTGCCTGTCTGCCTGCCTGCCTGCCTGTCTGCCTGTCTGCCTTTCTGTTTGATGTCTTACTGCCTGCCTGCCTGCCTGTTTCACTGCCTGCCTGTCTGCCTGCCTGCCTGCTTGCCTGCCTGTCTTACTGCCTGCCTGTCTGCCTGCCCGACTGCCTGTCTTATTGCCTGCCTGTCTGCCTGCCCGCCTGTATGCCTGCCTGCCTGTCTGCCTGTCTCACTGCCTGTCTGCCTTGTTCTTCGTCGGCCTGAGGTGTTTTGGTAGATGTGTGCCTGAAATAAAGACTGTACAAGCACGAACTTTTTTTTAATGTTTCTTGCTAATTTGGAAAGAGACCTGTTTCACATCAACGATTTTTTTTACAGAGGGACACAGAGAGCATTGCCCTACAAGAATAGACTCGGCATCTGTCATCAAAACCTGGTTAGTGTTTAATGTGATCCGAAAGAGGAATCGGTCATCAGTTCTGTTTACAACTTCTATGAGGTTGAGAATATCCTAATTGAGTTGTATGTGCAAAGCAGGGGCTGGTTGTTTTCTTTTGTTCTTCTCAGTATGTTGTGTAGTTTTCGAGAAAGCCTTTTTTAAAAAATTTACATTGTATGTATGTTTATCTTTCTGTTGTTTCTGTTTCGAAGGAACTCTTTGAGTGCATGTGTGTTTTTCCCCACACCTTCTTTGTTGAATTTTAATTGATGATGTTGTTGTTGTGTTGATTTTTTCTGGTGTTGCTGTTTCTGGTTTAGCAGTAATATTTTTTTTATTGTCACCTTCACCATCATCATCATTATTATCATCACTATCATTACCATTGCCATCATCATCATCATCATCATCATCATCATCATCATCATCATCATCATCATCGTCGTCGTCGTCGTCGTCGTCGTCGTTATCATCAGCGTCGTCGTCGTAAATGTTTCTATTACTGCAATGGGCTTTAATCTCCTGACAATGAAAGAGCCACGATTTCTTGCCTTTTCTCTGTTCACAACTTAAAAAACAAGATCTTGTTGTTTCCAAATTGTAATTCGTAGTCTTGATCTTGAAAGTTGAAGTGTTTTACTTTATCTTTCTCAAACTTATATTGTTACAAGATGTTACCATTAAAATGAATGGGTCATCTTCCTTCCAAATAGACACAACGTGAACAGTTGAAACCAGACACACTAGAGGTAACACTGACATTGATGAACAGTTTAAAGAACAACCCATCAGGCGAGAAAAACCCACACTTTGTCAGGCCTACTGACATTTTTCACCAAGATGGAGAGAGAGCAAAACTATATTTTGATCCTTTGAATTCAGATTCCTGACATTTACATCTTTGTCTTCATCGTCTGAATACACCGCAACAGAGACAATGAGTTTTTGTCATCTCTTGTGTTACCTCACAGAAAATACCGTCGATTCATTGTTGTCTCTGTCAGGTAATGCAACTGTGTTCTATTATACCTATTGCTTTCAAACACACTCTTGCGTAACTGAATCGCTGCCATTTATCTTAGATGACGCTTTGGCATT
Organism: Rapana venosa; assembly: GCA_028751875.1. NCBI lineage: Eukaryota > Metazoa > Mollusca > Gastropoda > Neogastropoda > Muricidae > Rapana > Rapana venosa. Next base: position 27,552,478 of record CM054151.1, on the reverse strand, counting down.
TCTTAGCCCGAAAAGAAACAACGAAAACCTATCATGTGCACACTAAGCTGACTCCAAGGACCAGTCGAGTTTTCTGAATGCTCTTCACGATGAGGTCGTGTTAGGGATGCAGCCTTACAAAAGTAATAGCTCAAATACGGATAACTGCTACATCCCTTTATTCTGTTCATTTCCTCACATCTGAAAAAACTAGGATCCAGTCAAAATCTCTGTCACCAATGCCTTCAATACCCGTGACCACCCTAACCCACTGGGTGACCAAGGACAAGCGCACGAGTGTTTAATACCATTATCCTCGATATAAGAAAATAAACAGAGTACGCTATGGACAAACACTTATCAAACATTGTTTTTGTTCTTCTTTTTTTCAGAATTGGCGAACGATGACTATCACCTGGATGGTCTCTGTGGAGGGAAGATCAAGAGAACCAGGAGAAACAGGTATGTGTGTGCGTGTGTGGGGGTGGTGGTGGTGGTGGTTAGGGAGTGGACATAGGTTTATAGCAAAGCTTGATTTCTTTGGTTTTGCTTGTTTAGTGTTCTTTGTTTTCTTTCTCATTTGTTATTTTTTATGCTAAGAAAACTACACCTTTGTGTCTTTTGATAAAGCTGTTGCTCTTGCCCCTACCAGCACAACCAGTCTTGATGCTGCTGCTGCTACTGCTGTTACTGTCAGTGATAGTGATAGTGATGATGATGATGATGATGATGATGATGATGATGATGATGATGATGATACATTGTACATATAAGCGAACATGAGTTGCGCTGCTGTTAAACACCTCACAATTCAGGCCCATCATCATCATCATCATCATCATCATCATCATCATCATCATCATCATCATCATGACGATGAATATCATCAAGAAGATGAACAGAAAGAGTGGGATATTTATAATGTTGATGACGAAGAGAAAGCTGATGCTATGATTGGATAATAAAGATTTTTTAAAATACGCCTTATGTAGAATATACTGTGGACTGTTTCTTCAAGATTGTTTGATTTGGCTAGCTACATATCCTGAATTGTCCACGGTGAGATGTAGATAAAACCCTCATCATCCGAAAGCATAGGACGTGTGCCGTACAGAAGCATCATGTCCATGACAATGTGACCTTGTTCTTGTTGTTATTGTTGTTGTTGTTGTTGTTGTTGTTTGTTGTTGTTCTTCTTCTTCTTCTTCTTCTTCTTCTTCTTCTTCTTCTTCTTCTTCTTCTTCTTCTTCTTCTTCCTCAAACACTCATACACTAACTATTGTTTTTGTCATATAAGCGAACATGAGTTGCGCTGCTGTTAAACACCTCACAATTCAGGCCCAGCGCATCCAACTGCCTTGTGTACAATGTAACCAACCAGCCCACTCACAGAAGGAAAAGAACAAGTAAACGGCAAACAACCAGTCCAATCCAATCCTGTTGCTTGTGATTGTATTCCTGCCAATCGCAAAGGTCATATAAGCCTTGCTCACCTGTAACAACTTTTCATCTCATATTAAAAATATGCAACTGTATACACATTAAAACAGGGTTTAAAACCAAATCCCACTGTCAGTTCTAGTATCAACGTCCTGACCCACCATAAAGGTCACGCGAGGATGATCAGTCGACCACACAAAACAAATACTTAACCTGCAATCTGATAAAGTCATAGGCAAATAAGCAAAAAAGTCAATGGAAAAAGCAAGCAGACAGGTAAATGAACAAGCACGCAAACAACAAGGGGAAAAAACAGAGCAAAATCTTCTCTCAGCAAAGGATAATAAAAAAGAAAAATAACAGAGTAAGAAACAAAGTTCAAATGATTCAACCACGGAAATATACAACTCAGCAAAAAACAAACAACAACAACCAACACTCTGCATCTAAAGCACACAAAAAACCTCCATATGAATAACGAAAACACCAAGCAGCTCATCAAACACACACACACACCACAACACACACACACACACACAACACACACACCACACACACCACACCACACACACATATATATATAATATATATATATATATATATATATATATATATATATATATATATATATATATATATATATATATATATATATATATATATATATATATAAATAAAAATACTTTCAAAACATTAAAACAGGAGTCGCCGGTTTGCTGACAAAACGCTGAAAGTAAATACCAGTTAATGACAACACTGACAGGAAGGAAGGAAGGAAGGACTCTGTAACGTCATCCCAAAGGAGTGCTAGCTCCCAGCCCTCTTATTCCCGGACCTCTGTCCACAGACAGAACACAGCGCTGCTGCTGCTGCTGCTGCTGCTCTGTCTGCCCCTGATTTACAACCTCCCTCCCTCCTCTCCCTGGGTA
>CM054151.1:27472630-27545130 GCA_028751875.1 Rapana venosa | reverse complement strand
GACTTTGTCGACTTAGGTCTTGCACATCACATTACAAAGGTGTGTGTGTGTGTGTGTGGTGTGTGTGTGTGTGTGTGTGTGTGTGTGTGTGTGTGTGTGTGTGTGTGTGTGTTTGTGTGTGTGTGAGTGTGTGTGTGTGAGTGTGTGTGTGTGCGCGTGAGTGTGTGTGTGTGTGTGAGTGTATGTGGTGTGTGTGTGTGTGTGTGTGTGTGTGTGTGTGTGTGTGTGTGTGTGTGTGTGTGTGTGTGTGTGTGTGTGTGTGTGTGTGTGTGTGTGTGTGTGTGTGTGTGCTGTCCACAGCACACAGTTATCTTTCAAAAAGTCAGAGTTTGATTCTGAGTTTTGATCTGAATTTGAAAAGTCGTCTTCAGAAGAAACTATAGAGATTGTGGAATCGGATTGGGCATCAACATCCAGAAACACCTTAAAGGGGGGCATCAAACAGAAAACCCTAAAAGATGAGGCAGAAGAAAGGCCTTGGAAGACAGACGGAACAATGTGAAAAGAAGATATGGAATGCGTTTTGAAGAAACAGAGCGAAGTCAGCTTTGAGATATTAAAGAACAGTCTTTGAAATGAAAGGTCAGAGAAAAGGGGGAAATGCTATTGAATATAGAAATATCGAAACCATTGACCTTAAAGGAAGTAAGCCAAAGACCAAACCTTAAACGAAAAGATAAAATCTTTTAATGGCAAAAATTAAACGGCCTTGGAATACGAGAGTGGAAACAAACAGAAGGCGGCAATGAAAAAATACACGGATATGATTGAAAAAGGGTATGACAAAGAAAAATAAGAAAGTCTTGTGAGTACAATTCTTGGATGAAGGGTTAGAAATAAATGATAGTAGCTTTAAATGGAAAAAAGTGATAATTCATTTGTTTACTTTATCTAGTTTGTCAGCTATTTTTATATTTTGAGGATAAATGGATAAGAACTCATGTGCTTTTTTTTTTAATCCAATCCCCAAATGCATATAGATTTGTTGTTATCCTTTCACACCAGTACACAATGATCTACTCTTCCGAAAAGCGGAACGGGTTTAACATGTGCGAAAGATGTTCTGCATGCGTTCGCACATGGGTCCTCAGTTTATAGTCTCCTCCGAAGGACTTTTGGGGAGACTGGAGTCGGCACTGATGATAACTTCAGAGGGAAAATTCTCTTGAACGAGATCGAACCCGAGTCAGCAAATCACGAATACATCACTCTAACCACCAAGCTATCCCGTCCCCGGAAATATCAGTTAAAAAAGGCATACACACATTGCTGGCTACAAAAACATACATATTTCAGTGAAAACTAAAACTTGAAAAACTATGTTGTACACATGCTCTCAGAAAAGGAGATCGGAAAAGCTTTAGGGTATCAAAAAATATGAACAAAATTAATAAACCACTAGGCAAACAAGCTATTGTTAAAAAGAATCAACCCAAATCCGAGAATGAACATTTCAAGATGAAGAAGTACAAAACGTTTAAAGATTGGAGAAGAATGTCTTAGAATCAATACAGATTATTTTTACAAGGAACTTTTTGTTAAAGCAACCAAAAATATTGAATATATCAATACAATCTATAGAACTGGCTCCATATGAATATGTGATCGTCGGATCATTTCTATTATTTCCTTGTGTAATCTGAGTTCAGCAAAAAACAAATAAATAAAACCCACACTTGCTCCTATTACTACATTTTTAGTTTCTTTTAAAATTTATTAACCTATATTCTTTTATTTTTATTTTTTCCATCGTGTGCAATACTACATGCTCTCTCTCTCTCTCTCTCTCTCTCTCTCTCTCTCTCCTCTCTCTCTCTCTCTCTCTCTCTCTCTCTCTCTCTCTCTCTCTTTCTCTCTCTCTCTCAACTAGTAGCTCTTATTATTAAGGATAAGCATTTCTCAGGGCAAGGGCCTGATGAAAAAAGTATGTCAATACTTATCTGTAACCCTTGGAAACAACGATTATCAATCACTCACTCACCCACTCACTCAATCAATCAATCAATCAATCACTCTCTCTATCATCTATTTGTCTATCTATCTATCTATCTAGCTAGCTAGCTATCTGTCCGTCTGTCTATCTGTTTATCTATCTAACTCTCAACCACAAATAGCAATCACTTTCTCGTTTAATTTGTTTTACACTTATCACATCCTCCTGCATATTTGTAGATTTGAGAAGAAACCAATCATCCTGTTTGCTTCTGCAAGTGACCATAAAGGCATATTTGGCTGTCATTGTTCTACAGCACTCAGTATTAGTGTCCACCCTGAAACCATTTTCCTTTACGTCTGCCAGTGTCCAGAATAATATATCTAGCTGTCGTCATTGCGGTCACATTGAGAAAAACCCAACAACACAATTGATCCGAGAGGGAAAGGGGAAAGAAAGAAAGAAAGTATAAAATCAGACAGAGAAAAAAAGAAGAAAAAAAGGAAGGAAGACAGAATGACAACATTTCTGTTCTGCAGCATGCAGCCTAAGTGTCCACCATGATGGCTGCTTGTCTACCCACAATTCACCTGTTAACCTCTAACCCAGTTTGCATCCGCTGACCTAATTTCAGCATTTCTCCTCCCATTGAGGAGTCCCAGTTGTTCTACGGGCGAGTCCTTGTGGGGTACTAATTAGTGATGGACTTTATCACTGTCGTTTGTGTGTCTACTAAAGATCCTGCAGAGTACTAGGAAAGAAAGAAAGAAAGAAAGAAAAAAAAACCAGACAGACAGACAGACAGACAGACACAGTGAGAGAGGGAGAGATCAAAAATAAAGATTGGAGCAAGATAGGGAAAAGGACAAAACAACTGATAAGGAGAGAAGAAGGAAAGAAAGAGAAAAAAATAATAAGACACGAAGAGAAAAGAGAAGAAGAAAGGAAGCAAGCAAACAAGCAAAGAAAGGAAATGAAAGAAAGAACTGAAAGACATAGCAGCAAAAACAGAAAAGTACGATGGGGAGAAATAGAGAAAAATGAATAAAGGAGAAAAACAAAGAAAAAAACAGAAAAATAATCAGATAAGACAGACAGACAGAAACAAAAACATAATTGAGAGAAAGTAGGGAAAAAAAGAGATAAAAAGGACAGGCAGACAGAGAGAGAGAAAAAAGGACGAAGACAGTTCAATAAATTGCCCATCTTGTGCCGCTAATTAGTGATCGGGAGGCTGCTGATTCATAGCTGTCATGTGTGTGCCTCCTAAAGAACTGCTAGAGTACCAGGAAGAAAGTGAAGAAGGATGGAAGGAAAGGAAAAAAACCCCCAAAACAAACAGATGGAAAAATACTGAAGCAAAGTAACAATCTAAAAAGGCGAAAGAGGGAGGAAAAGAAACAACAAACGAATCGAAGAAAAGCAAAGAATAAAAAAACCAAACAAATAAACAAAAACAAAGAAGGTAGTAACAAGGTAAGATTAAATAAACGAGACCAACATTTTTAAGAGAGATAAGTATAAAAAAAACAACAACAACAAGGAAGTAAAAACCAAACGAAAGAAGAAAGTAGAATAGAAAAAAAACTTTAAAAAAACAACGTAAAACCAAATATAAGAAATTTGATACAGTTCCAATATCGATGAAAAGAGACAAAATATGAAATAAGCATTGCAAAACAAAATTGGCTATCCAAGGAAAGAAATGTAAATAAATAAAAACTAAACAAAAAGTATATTAATCAGACTACAACAGTAATCCACTTTTTCGTATATTCTATAACCGAGGCCCTTGTATGAACGCACGCCGACCATCTTTCGCACCCGTTAAACCTGTTCCACCTTCCAGAAGAGTAGGCGTTGTATCCCTGTGGGAACAGATGACAGCATTAAAAACGGGGACTCGATGTAAAAAATGTACATGATTGCTTATCCCATTATCCACACAATAACTAAACAAAAAAAAGAAATGAAACCCACCAATCTCACACACACCACACACACACACACACACACACACACACACACACACACACACACACACACACACACACACACACACACACACACACACACACACACACACTTCTTTAAATAGTCCTGCGTACACGGAAAACACATGTCTCAACGGTCAACAAACATAGTGGTGCGTACATTGATTGAAGCATAGATCTCTCTCTCTCTCCCTCCCCCTCCCTCTCTCTCTCTCTCCTCTCTCTCTCTCTCTCTCTGTCCCTTCCTCCTCTCTCTCTCTCTCCTTCTCTCTCTCTCTCTCTCTCTCTCTCTTCCTCTCTCCTCTCTCTCCTCTCTCTTCCTCCTCTCTCCCTCCCCCCTCCCTCTCCTCTCTCATCTCTCCTCTCTCTCTCTCCCTCTCTCCATCCTCTCTCCCCTCCCTCTCTCTCTCTCCACTCCTCTCTCCTCTCTCCCCCTCTCTCTCCCCTTTCTCTCCCTCCTCTCTCTCTCTCCCTCTTTCTCTCTCTCCCTCTCTCTCCCCTCTCTTCCCCCCCCCACCACCAAAGGTCCCACGTCTCTTCTCCCTTCGTGGCTCATGTCCACGGGTCTGCTTGCTGACGCTGACTCCTCCTGTCCTCACCCTCGTCTGCTGGCCTCTTCCTTACTCCTCTTCTCCCTTTTCTCCTTCTTCCTTTCTCCCCCCGTCTCTCTCCTGTCTTCTTCCCCTTTCCTGGTTCCTGTTTCTTTCTCCCCCTCTTTCCCTTTCCTGTTCTTCTCCTTCTCCTCGTCTTCCTGTTTCTCTTCTCCCGTTTCCTGTCTTCTCTTTCTGTCTCCTCTATTCTCCCTTCTCTCTCTTCCTTCTTTCCTGTTTTCTCCTTTTTCCTTTCCTCTTTCCTCTTTTCCTCTTCTCTCTGTTCTCTGTTTCTCTTTCCTGGTTCCTGTTTTCTCTTTCCTGGTTTCCTTCTTTCCTCTTTCCTGTTCTTCCCTTCTCATTTCCTGTTCTTTCCTCTTTTCATTCTTTCCTGTTTCCCCTTGCCTTTTCCTGTTTTTTCTTTTCTGTTTCCTGTTTTCTCTCTTCCTGTTTCCGTTTCCTGTTTCTGTTTTTTTCGTGTTTACTGTTTTCTTTTTCCTATTTCCTGTTTTTCTTTCCCGTTTCCTGTTCTCTTATTCCAGTTCCCTGTTTTCTCTTTCCTATTTCCTTTTTCCTCTTTCCTGTTTTCCTGTCCTATTTCCTGTTTTCTCTTTCATGTTTCCTGTTTCCCCTTGCCTGTTTCCTGTTTTCTCTTTACTGTTTTCTCTTTACTGTTTCCTGTTTTCTTTTTTCGTGTTTACTGTTTTCTTTTTCCTATTTCCTGTTTTCTCTTTCCTATTTCCTGTTTTCTCTTTCCTATTTCACGTTTTTGATTTCCTATTTCATGTTTTTCGATTTCCTGTTTTCTCTTTCCTGTTTTCTGTTTTCGTTTTCCTTGTTCCTGTTTTCTCTTTTCCTGTTTCCTGTTTTCTCTTTCCTGTTTCCTTTTTTCTCTTTCCTTTTTCCTGTTTTCTCTTCCTAATTCCTATTTCCCAGGACAGGCGTGGCTAGGGTGGCTCTGTCTGTAAACCAGCACACTGAAGGGTCTTTCCTTTTTTTTCCTGTTTTCTCTTTCTTATTTTCTCTTTTCCATTTTCCTAATTACTCTTTTTTTCCTTCCGAGTCCTTGTTCCTATTAGCAGAGCTTTACAAAGCTACGGATTACGAGAGAGGGCGAGAGAGTGAGAGAGAGAGAGTGAGAGAAGCAGTCTATATAAATATGTATGTGTGTGCGCGCGCGCGCGCGCGCGTGTGTGTGTGTGTGTGTGTGTGTGTGTGTGTCCGTCCATATGAGTCTGCGTGCGTGTGTGTGCATGCAAACGCCTGAATATATATATATATATATATATATATACATAGAGAGAGAGAGAGAGAGAGAGAGAGAGAGATACACACACACACACACACACACACACACACACACACACACACACACACACACACACACACACACACACACACACACACACATATATATATATATATACGCATGCTTCAGCAGAAAATAGGTGGGGGAAATGAAGGACTGAAAATAGACTAGTCTTCAAAGCTTAGAAAAGGAAAGCCTCGAAAGAGAAAAAGATCGAAAGAAAGTTGGAAAGGCTTCAGTGCAGAAATATGAGAAGGGGGAAACCTAGGAGGGCAAAAGAATGGGAATACCCTCAAAGATGATACTAAGGTGGGTGGGGTGGAGTGGGGGTGGGGAAACCAACTTGAAAAGGGCAGTAGAAAGGCAGTGGGTGTAAGGAGAGAGACATAAAAGAAAGCTAGCTGATATGATTAAATTGGAAACACCAAATATGTGACAGCCTCACCACAAGTTTCTCTTTAAGAAATCAAGCCTTTAAAGTAGAGAGAAAGAAGAGAGAGAGAGAGAGAGAGAGAGAGAGAGAGAGAGAGAGAGAGAGAGGAGAGAGAGAGAGCGAGAGCGAGAGAGAGAGAGAGAGATGTCTTAACAGGAAAAAAACATAGAACACTGAAAGAAAAGGCAAGACTTGCATGACAGAATAGATTAATAAAAATAGCTAGAAAGAATGAGGAAGCATAGTCTTCAAAATACAAAAAATGGCTTGAAAGAGGAGAGCGAAAAGGGAGAAAACGCTTTGGAAAAAAACAACTGAATAGTTCATAAAAGGGCGAAAGGAAAAGAATATACTAAAAGGGCAAAAGCAAACCCAAGTACAAAAAAACTTGAACGAATAAAGCAAAAGAGACAGAAGAATGAACATTCTTGACAAGGAAAAATACTGTTAAAACGAGAACTTAAAGTCTTTGAACTAAAAGAACAAAACAGATATATATTAACGAGTGAAATGCCACACAAGACTAGGTTGAAAAAGTCCCAAGGAAAAAATTAAAAGAATCTAAATGACAAAAATGAACAATTCCCCTAAAAATGAAAACAAAAATATCTATGAAAAATGAAAGTGACAAATTCCTGTAAGATTAGAGTGAAAACCCTCAAAGCGATAAAAGTGAAAGTCTCATAAAAGAAAAGAATAACAACAACAAAAAGCCGAAAGATGGGAATACACAATCCCCTGAAATATAAAGATGAAAAGGTTTTGAAAGAGAAGACTGACAATATGAAATACCTCTCAAAGACGAGAGTGTAAAAAAAATCTTCCAAAGATGAACATGAACAAATCCATGGAAGATTACGGTGAAAAATCCCTGAGAGATGAAGAGACAATATCCCTGACAGATGAAAACAAGTAAGCCCTAAAATATCATAGTGAAAAAAACCCTTACAGATGTGAGAGAAAAGGCTTTAAAGAAAGAGTGAACAAGCCTTGTGAATACGAATATGAGTAAATCTTTTCTGTTAGAACGAAAAGCCTTAAAAAATACGGGTAAAAACATATTACAAGGTGAGAGTAAGAAAGCCCTGAAAAATAAAACAGAAAAGGCCTGAAAAGATAAACTAAAAATCTTTGAATGTTTGAGTTTTTAAAAAAAAACAACAACACACAAGTTGAGATTTAAGAGCTTACAAGCCTCTTAAGCCCTGATATGCGAGAATGCAGAAGCCTTCAAAGAAAAGATGGCGAAAAGAAAAAAAAGCCTTGAAAGATACAAATGAAAAGCTTTGGCAGATTCGAGGAAAACAGCTGAAAAATAAAGTACACTAAAACCCTTTAAGGACCAGAGTGCAAAAGCATGTAAGACAAGGGAAAGATAAGACTTACAAAAGAACAACTGTGGAAAAAGGACAGAAAAATCGTAACACGTAAAAGCAAAATCACCTTAACAGAGCTGGAACAGTCGGAAGAATGCCAACACAATCACATTGCTGGCCAAGAATTTTTTTTTTCAAAATTGACAACCTTTACGCAAGGGCTACAGGCGACAGGCTACAGTAAAAAGGAGAAGAAGCCTTATAAGCGGAAAGTCATATTCAAATATCTGTGTAAAACACGTTTTGAGAATGGGGAACCCTCAATGCTCAAGGAAAAACACTTGACGATTGGTAGGGAGGGGGGAGAGAACATCTTCGAACCTTTATTACAAAAATTGCTAACAAATTTCCATATAAAATTTCTTGATACAATTTTCATAGCAAAAGTACGTATAAGTTGATGAGATTTAATCACAAATAAACTGAGGAGAATTGTATAGTGGATTGTCGTAGTGATTTTGATTATCTAAATATTTGGCAACCACTTTCCAAGTTGGATAAAAACTTAAAATGCAATAATATCACACCAAACATTGTAACTCTGTCATCTTCACCCTTGTCTTCTCGAGTATGAATGCTTGCTTTCACGCAAGAGAGAGAGAGAGAGAGAGAGAGAGAAGAGAGAGAGAGAGAGAGAGAGAGAGAGAGAGAGAGAGAGAGAGAGAGAGAGAGAGAGAGAGAGAGTGTATTAAGTGTGCGTGCTGGCGTGCGTATGTGTGTAAAGAAAGCGGCGTGAGTTCTTATGTACATGTGTGTGTACGCACACGCAAACATACATAGCATTCACAGAAAAGATAGATACCAAACGTATGTGCATGTGTCTGAGGCTGCCTGCATGCTGTTTGTCTACCTACCTGCCTGCCTGTCTACCTGCCTACCTGCCTGCCTGCCTGCCTGTCTACCTGCCTGCCTGTCTACCTGCCTGCATTCTGCTTGTCTACCTACCTGCCTGCCTGCCTACCTGCCTGCCTGTCTACCTGCCTGCCTGCCTGCACACTCATTAAATGTGGAAGAAAATCACAAACAATCTGAATGCAGGATAAAAGGAAAGCTGTATGTGACCAATCATCTCAGACGGACCAGCATTACTGATCACGTTTCTCCACTGTCCTTCAAGTTCAGCCCTGAGGGCTGCTTACCCCAGTATCTTCAGCATCCACATCGCACGGCGATGCCAGCTGCTGATGGACTATACATAGCTAATAATCCACAAACACTCTTCTTGCGTTTGTACACGGGACCTGGGTTTATCGTCTCATCTGAAGGACGTGTGTGTGTTGGTGTGTGTGTGTGTGTGTGTGTGTGTGTGTGTGTGTGTGTGTGTGTGTGTGTGTGTGTGGTGTGTGTGTGTGTGTGTGTGTATGTGTGTGTGTGTGTGTGTGTGTGGGGGGGGGGGGGGTAATGTGTGTGTGTGTATGTGTGTGTTTGTGTGTGTGTCTTCAGCATCTGCATCACACGACGATGCCAGCAGCTTATGAACTACAGGAAATCCACAACCACTGCACAATAGTATTGAATATAATTCTGAAGTTATGTTCTTTCATATTATTGACCACAATATTGTAGAATATAAGAGATGTTTTGTTTGCGTCTTATCCAAAGCCAAATTTAACATATGTTGATTCAATTTACATAGTATACAAGACAGGAGGAGAGGGTTACATACGTACAAGAAAACGGGCGATACTGATCATACAAAATAATAATAATAATAATAATAATAATAATAATAAATGGAATTTATATAGCGCTGAATCTTGTAAAAAAAATCCAAGCGCTTGGACTCAATCATTTACAGGCATGCAACTCTCCTTAAACATAATGAACAACAGATTTCAAAACCATGCGCGCGCACGCACGCACACACACGCACGCACGCACGCACGCACGCACGCACGCACGCACGCACGCACACACACACACACACACACACTCTCGGAACAACACTTAGAAGGTGAAAGATGCTGTTGAAAATTATGGACAGATATTTGGGGGGAAAGTCTCAGGTAGGAAATAAGTGTGTTTTGAGGCTGGATTTGAAGGTATCAAGTGAAGGCTTTTGGCGAAGTGAAAGAGGGAGGTCATTCCAGGTGGATGGACCAGAAACAGAGAAGGAGCAACGGCCAACAGTGGTTTGTTTGAATCTGGGTGGTCGAAAGCACAAAGTATCTGCGGCTGAACGAAGGGAACGGGATGGAGTGTACAGATGAAGACAGTTACAGAGATAAGGGGGTGCAGATTTGTGGAGACATTTGAAACAGAGGGTATTGATTTTATACTCCAGTCTTTGTAAGACAGGCAGCAAGTGAAGAGATCGCAGAAGAGGAGTGATGTGTTCAGATTTTTTCTTTCTTAGGACCAGTCGAACTGCAGAGTTTTGTATGCGTTGAAGAGAGTGGATAGATGATGCTGGTAGGCCAGGCAAAAGAGAATTACAGTAGTCTAAACGTGAAAGAATGAGAGATGTGACAAGCTTGGAAGTTGCATCAGTGGACAGGTACTTGCGAATCGCGCTTATGCGCCGTAATTGATAGTAGCAAGACTGTCAGGTCTGGGTGATGAATTCTTTCATAGAGAGTGTGTTGTCAAGAACTACTCCTAAATACTTCACAGAGTTGGACAAAGGAACTGACGTATTGCCAAATTCTATTGAAGTTTTTGCGATAGAGGAAAGTTTATGTTGGGTCCCTATAAGCATGGCTTCAGTTTTATCGGCATTATGTTGTAACTTGTTCTGAGTCATCCAGTTTTGAATGTCTTGAAGGCAGTAGGACATATTTGTCAGGAGGGAAGGCAAGTTTTCAACAGTATCACTGCACTGAAGCTGAGTATCATTGGCATAGAAATGATGATCAATATGGTGGTTGTTTATTATATGTGAGAGTGGAGCAGTGTAGAGAGTAAAAAGAACAGGGCCCAGGACTGATCCCTGCGAGACTCCACATTCCATTTTGACAGGTTTTGATTGAATTTTGTTTACAATAACTTTCTGGAACCTGTCTGAGGTATGAAGTAAACCAGGTGAGGGCTGAGCCGTTAATACCAAACGTATTTTGGAGGCGAGAAAGAAGAATTGAGTGATCTATGGTATCAAAGGCTGCAGATAAGTCAAGAAGAGTGAGGAGGGAGATTTTTCCTGCATCAGAAGCAAGTAGAAGTGTATCTAAAGTGTGGACTAGGGTGGTTTCGGTGCTGTGGTTGGGGCGATAGGCAGACTGAAAAGTGGGAAGGAGATAATTGGAATGAAGGTGACTGTTGAGCTGTTTGAGAACGACTTTTTCTAGTACTTTAGAGACAAAGGGTAAGTTTGAGACAGGCCTATAATTCTTCAGAATGTTGGAATCGAGGTCGTGCTTTTTCAGTAGAGGTGTGACTATTGCTGTTTTAAGAGCTGATGGAAAATTTCCTGACAAAAGAGATGGTTTACTATTTTAGTGATAATAGGTACAAGTTGTAGAAGGCATTGTTAGAAAACAGGAGCAGGTATGGGATCAAGGTCGCATGATTTTATAGTCATTTCCTTCAGAATTGTCATGATTTCTTTTTCACTTGTGGGATGGAAGGAAAAGAGAGGAGTGCCAGTGAACTGGGGATCAGGAGGCGCAGGCTGGAATTGAGTCTGATCCAGTCTGGAGCGTATGTTTCGAACTTTGTCTGAGAAGAAGGCAGAAAATATGGATGGAAGTTCAGACAGGCTGTGGGTGTTAGGCAGAGGAGTTGTTTTTGCAGATCCAAGGATAATTGAGGTGAGGGAAAAAAGAGATTTTATGGATGTAGCACAGAGAACTTGGGAAGAGTAGTAGTCTGTCTTTGCTGAATGGATTAAGAGTTTGACTTTGTTTATTTGTTTTCGGAAAAGCTGCTTGTTGATTTCGGTTTTTGACTTCCGCCACTGCGGAGATGTTTAGTGTTATGACCAGGATATTAAAAAAAACATATGTATATTTTTGTTGTTGTTGTTGTAGAAAAAGATCACACCTGTCATGTTGACAAACCATCCCAGGCAGGGCAAAGCAATTGACATCTAATGCAAATAAGATTTATTTCAATATGCAAATCAAGAGCAATGTAATGAATGCAGCACAATTTTCTCATCAAATCAACACAATGAAAACCAAATGACATAATTTACATTAATTACAGAGAAAATCAGCATGGGTGAATCTCTCTTCCTTTTTTGCAGAGCACACACACACACACACACACACACACACACACACACACACACACACACACACACACACACACACACACACACACACACACACACACACACACACACATACACACAAACACAAACACATACACACAAAACACAACACCCGCACACACACACCGCGCACACACACACAACACCACACACCACACAACACACACACACACACACACACACACACACACACACACACACACACACACACACACACACACACACACACACACAACCACACACTAAAAAAAAAACCCACATCATGAAAAGAATTGGAGCAAGAATAAAAAGAATGGTCCAAATAGAAAAAAAATGTAGCGCTGTTTTGATTGCCATGTTAAAACATCGAACTAAACATATGTAGTCTTCAGTTCACGGTATGTTCCTTCTTTGAATACATCTATATCGTGACTATAAAAGATCCCTTCAGAGAGAAAGAGAGAAAGAGACAGAGACACAGACACACACACACACACCACACACACACACACACACACACACACCACACACACACACACACCACACACACACACACACACACACACACACACACACACACACACACACACGCACGCGCACACAGACAGTCGCAGAGAGAGAAAGAGACACACATAAAGACATAGAGAGAGAGAGTGAGTTAGTGTGTGTGTGTATGTGTGTGTGTGTGTGTGTGTTTGTGTGGTGGTGGTGGTGGTGGTGGTGGTGTGTGGTGTGTGTGTGTGTGTGAGGAGAGAGAGAGAGAGAGAGAGAGAGAGAGAGAGAGAGAGAGCGATTGTGAGTGAGTGTGTGTGTATGTGAGAGGGAGAGAGACACAGACAAAGGGAGATTTATTTATTAATTAACTCCCTTCCATCACATTGTAATTGCCGTGTCTGTAAAAAAATATTCTAATACGGCCATAGACTAAAACCTCTCTTTCCCAGAAGAAGATTATTATCCAGTCTCTTGTCTGCCCACTCTCCCGTCTTGAATCCATGGCAGAATTGCTTTTTTTTTTTTGCTGCCTCATCTTCTGTGAGGGGAATGGATAGCTCAGTGGTCGGAGCACTCGCTTTCCCCCAGACAAGTTAAGCAGCGTCGAGCGTGGTTACAAGTTGGATGGGTGACCGTTTGCGCGCCTTGGCTTCAGTACAGTTCCCCCAGTTCACCCAGCTGTAAATGGGTACCTGCCCTCTTTAGGGTCAGGGATGGTAAAGCAGCGAGGGAGAGGAGATGGGCGCTGCCCTCAATATTCTGGCGTAGATAAGTGACGTCTCCGACGCCTCGCTCCCCTACGACCTTATAGGTTATGGGACTCCTTTACCTTTACCATCTTCTGTGACGTCCCCATCCCGCTGTTCCCACGCCGCTTATCCCAATCTTCCCGCCACAGCCATACTCAGATTCGTTATGTCGCATCCTTAGGGTCGGAAGTCTAACTCCACAGGAAGCCTATCAACATCAGACCGCCGTGGGGCCACCAGCCACAGGGGTCCTGCACTGCTGCTGGAAGTGGTGTTCAGTGAGCTAACATACGTAGAACACTACCGACTGAGTCCCCTACTAATGACAGTATTAGCTCAGTTGTGGATCCAGATTGAGTGTGAGTTGCCCTCCTGAGGTCTCCCTCCAACGACCGTCCCTTCTGAACCTCCAACCCCAAGGGCTTCGACACAAGCTCACCACAGGCACAGAAATCTATCGGGAAAGCCAGTCTGAGGTCACCATGAGACCAGAGCAACTAGGGACCACCGAATCAGAGGCATTTTTTTTTTGAATTGCACGATGCTCAATGCCAATGAGGATGATGTAATGATGCTGCTGTGAAAGTGCATATGCTTTGAGACTACTTGCCTGGGTTGTACTCTACGCTTACGATCATAATATATCCCGGCGTCAACCGGGCCCGAGAGATACAGACACCTGCAGTGTTGGTCAGGTAATTTGAGCAACACTCTCAAACTTGCATCCGTAAAGTGGATGAAGCCTGACTGTGTGGCCCCAGTCTTCCCACTGAGCCCACAGTACACTCACTCAGGGTAGGAGCTGGACGGAGTCCGAAAAATGTACATGAGTCTTATGGGATTCGAACCCGCAACAATCTAATCCGAAATCCAAGGTGCTAACCACTGCGCCACGGCGGGTGATGCTTCGTTTTCTTTGCAAGAGACTGAAAGAGATTACTTCCTCAAGAAGCGAAGCTATTACATTTTTTGGGGAAACTAAATGTTAAATAAGAGCACGTACAAAAGGTCAGTATTTTCAGCGAAAGGTCCCTTAAGTGGATCCGTTATGATCACCATGACCTTTTCTACAAGTGTAATCAATGTGCTGTACTTATCTGAAGATCTACTGTGTGTCTTTGTCTGTCCATCATTTTGTCTGTCCGTCTGTGTAGTTGTCTGTTTTTCTCTCCGTCTGTTTGACTGTTTGTTTGCCTCTCTGTGTGTATGTGTGTGTGTGTGTGTGTGTGTGTGTGTGTGTGTGTCTGTCTGTCTCTGTCTGTCTGTCTGTCTGTCTGTCTCTCTCTCTCTCTCTCTCTCTTCTCTCTCTCTCTCTCTCTCTCTCTCTCTCTCTCTCTCTCTCTCTCTCTCTCTCTCTCTCTCTCTCTCTCTCTCTCTCTGGGATAGCCTAGTGGTTAGAACATTGCGCTCGCAATCTGACGGCCCGGGTTCGATTCCCGTTCAAAGGGATATTTTCCCCTGGAGTTAAAATCAGTGCAGATTCCACTCTCCCCAAAAGTCCTTCGGATGACACCTATAAACCGAGGCCCCGTGTGTGAACGCACGCAGAACATCTTGCGCACACGTTAAATCCTGTTCCGCTTTTCGTAAGAGTAGGCCATTGTGTGCCGGTGGGAACAGATAACAAAATTTACAAACCGCATACACACGGGGACTAGGTGTAAAAAGCACATAAGTGTTTATTCCATCATACTTGATAAAAATTAGATAAAAGAGAAAAATACTCTCTCTCTATCTTTCTTTCTCTTTCTCTCTCTCTATCTCTTTCTCTCTCTCTCAATAAAATAAAAAGCATTGTACTTGTTCATGACTTTGTCCTTCTAACAAAACTCTCGCTTTAGCAAAAATCCCATTGTTAGTTCATTCTTTAAGTCACATTTTGTAAACAGAACACAGTGCATCTTTATTGGTGCTGCCTCATCTTCTGTGACCTCCCCCGTCTTGCTGTTCCCACGCCGCTCACTTCAGTCTCCTCGCCACAGCCATACCCAGATTCGTTATATCTCATTCTCAGGTTCGGCAGTCCACAGGGAGCCAATACCATTAGTCCTTCCGATGAGACTATAAACCGAGGCCCCGTGTGCGAACGCACGCAGAACATCTTGCGCACACGTCAAAATCCTCTTCCGCTTTTCGTAAGTGTAGGCCATTGTGTGCCGGTGCGAACAGATGGACAGAATTTACAAAACGGCATACACACGGGGACTCGATGTAAAAAAGCAAATAAGTGCTAATTCCATCATCTTCACTATAAAAGAGTAAACAAAAATTATCAAGCTCTGAAGTCACTGTTGATCTATGTGCAGATAATTCATCAATCTAAATCACTGAAAACAGATAATTCATCAGTCTACATCACTGAAAACAGATAATTCATCAGTCTAAATCACTGAAAAAAGTGTACAAATATCCCCGAAGTCAGAAAGCAGCTACCTTAACGGTGAATAAAAACGGTCGCAGAAAGGAAATTCTAGTCAAGGAACGATAAAAAAAAAAACACCACTCTGCAAACGAAATATCAAAACGTGTGTCAATCAGAGTCTTAACTAAATATCATATTGGTCTAAACAATCAAAACATTTTCAGCAATCATCAACAAGATATCAATGTGGTGTTTTTTCAAACTCTATTATTATTCATGCTATATTAAGCACACAGGTGTAACACCCATCAGCCAGAATCACTATTTAGTTTCCCTGTCGTTCTACTTTCGTTCTGATAAGTCTTTGATTAAACAGGCTTGTGAACACTGTATTGTACTGTTTGTTTTACAAGATTCGGCGCTAAATAAATTCCAGCAGTACATACACACAGCACATCCCATCATCATCATCATCATCATCATCATCATCTTCTCATATCATCTCTTCTTCTTTTTCTTCTTCTTTTCTTCTTCTTCCTCCTCTCCTCTTCGTTCTTCTCATTACTTATTATATATTATTATTGTTTTTGTGTTCTTCTTCTTCTTCTTCTATTATTATTATTATTGTTGTTGTTGTTTTTCAGAATTGTCATAAATAATAAACTAAGATGGCAGCCAGACTAAATCAGTCTGTATGATACTCTCTCAAAGAGTATCTTTCTATTGTCTCAGGTGAAATGAATAGCAAACATTGACGTGTTGATTTTATTGATATATACTTTCACCCAACGTCTCATATTAAGTAGGGACGAACAATCTGAAGCAGATGTTGCCACTCCCACATAAATGATGATATCAAAGTATTTTCTCCATCGAAGATAAATGGCGCTCACTGCACTCAACCAGCTTATTACAAAAGGTAAAAGGTTAATAAAAAACGAATTATGATACCCTTAGAGAAGAAAATTAGGCTTGTAAAGCTACGTTAATGTCAAAACTATCAATTCATGACGCAGATACCTACGTCACATCCTCATTAATCTTCCATTAAACTGCAAACAAAATTACCTGTCGGAAACTCTATCTCACTTACTCGCTATTTGATCTCAATAAAAAATCTGCTTAATTTTCGCGGGCTAGTACGTATATACATGCTCTTCCAACAAAGGTACAGAGTACTGGGTTTGTAACATTTGAAGAAATATATACAAACGTTCCTATTATCCCTAAAGAGTATTTTCCATTGTTTGATTAAAGAAATAAAATGGAAGTAGTGTTGACTATTGTCAGACATTAGGGTATGTTTCTTCTACTTTGTAAATCCAATCAACAAATCAGCCAATCCCTTGCCCAAGATGGTTGTGGAGGAAGGATAAAACAAATGGGCGGGTCGGCAGGCAGCTGTTCTTTTTTTTTCGTAGTCTGCTCTGTTGTCTTCTGCCTTTCGCAACAACACAGCCACGTCAAGGCCGGTCCAGTCTTTGATGTTCTTCAGCCAGTTGTTTTTGTCTCTCCGCCCCGGCATCGATCTCTCTTAAGTGTTCCCTGTGGACTAGTCTGGTAAGTTGCACGTGAATATATACCCTGCGCGCGTGCGCGGGCGCGCGCGCGCGCGCGTGTGTGTTGTGTGTGTGTATATAGTGTGTGTGTGTGTGTGTGTGTGTGTGTGTCTGTGTGTGTGAGTGAGTGAGTGAGTGGGGAGGGGGGGGGGTGGATACAGAACAGACAGAGAGAGAGAGAGAGAGAGAGAGAGAGAGAGAGAGAGAGAGAGAGATGCAGACAGACAGGAAAAGAGTAGGGAGGCAGAGAAAGAGACCCTCTCCCATCACTCAGTCTTTAATCACCCCATGCATTTTACAGCCTGGTTTTTTTCCTTCTCCTGCACAAAAGGCAGTGTCTCAGTAGGGTCTACTGAGCAGTGCCACTGCTGCGAAACACACACACAAAACACACACACACACACACACACACACACACACACACACACACAACACACACACACACACACACACAACTTCACTGATCACATCTTCCCAAGGACATCCTAACTCCTCACCTGAACCTTTTGTGTCACAGATGCCAAGACAGATCCTTTTGTCAGATGCCAAGTTTTAAGTCAGAAGCGGGAGAGGGGAAGGAGGGTGCGGTATAGCCTAGTGGTTAGAGCGTTGTGCTCGTGATCTGACGGCCTGGGGTCGAGCCCACAAGGAGGTATCATTTTTTTAAAAGAGGATTTTATGCAAGATTTAGCGTCATTGCTCACTCCAGCCCCTCTCTCCCACCCCCTATAAGTCCGCCAGATGAGTCTATAAATCAAGGGTATGTGTGCAAATGCATGCAGATCATCTTGCGCACACATAAAAACACCTACTTTTTGGAAGAATAGGCCATTTCGTGCCAGTAGGAAATGATTACATTTTTAGAATGCATTTATTTATTCTCTATTCTTTTATTTCGAGAATAACGGAATAAGCACTCGTGTGCTTTTTTTTTTTTTACATCCAGGCCCTGTGCGTATCTAGTTTTGTAAATTTTGTCTTCCGTTCCCACCAGGTACACAATGGCCTATTCTTCCGAAAAGCGCATGCACACAGGTGTCGTGTATAAACACCATCCCCAAAGTCGTAATACAGCTACCTTAGTGGTGTGTATCGCTTACGCAAAAATTCACCATAGATGATCCAAGAAGGTCTAGCCGAGGAACGAATGATTATAATCAGAACATGGCCGCAGAATTTATTTTATACAGAGATATATGAGCAGGTCATCTGTCAGGATAGCAGTTAGTTTTTCCTGGTTAACTGACATTACATTCTGGTTCGCATATTGAACTTAACATTTTTTCCGTGACACTTCCTTCTTTCCATGTTTGTTTATTTATTTCACTTTATTTTGCTTACTTTATTTCATTTGCTTTAACTCTTCTTTTTACTCTGCATTGATTGTATTTGTGCATGTTGCTGTTTTATTTCATGAACTAATTTGTTTTTTCTCCCTATTGTTTTTATGATCTTTCTTTTTTTTATTGCCATGATATTTTACTGTAATGAAAAGATGAAACAAAAAAGTACATAAAAAGGGGACAAGAAACGAAACATATGAAAGAAAATGAAGGTAACAATGCACAGCAAAAAATAAAAGACAAAAAAATGCAAGAGCAAAGTATTGAATAGAATGAGACAATGAAGGAAGATGCATAAACTTTCCTCTATATTCAATTAAGATTCTTGTTGTTATCTTTATGAGGACACGTGAACTATCTCCTTTTGTATCATATAAAAATCTTTTGGTTATTTTTTATTAGGACACGTAAAATATCTAATTTGTTCAGTCAGGAATCTTTTGGTTTTTTATATTCTTTGATTTTACTATTCTATATTTCCAGAATAAAACACACAAAAAACCCGAAAGAAATAAACAATAACGAAACATAGAAAAGAAAAAAAGAATAGAAAGAAAGAGAAAGGTAGGGAATGGGTAAGAGAAAAATTAGCCGGAAAAAAGAGAGACCAAAACCAAAGCAGAAGATAAACACGTAATAAAAAAAAGGAAGAAAGCAGTATAAAAAGATAGAAAGAAAGAAAGAAAGAAAGAGACAGAGGATATAAAATCAAAGCCGGCCAAGGCAAAAAGCCAGGCAGCATGATTTCCCTCCAGGGAATGCTGGCTCCAATGGCCACTGCTATCCATTGTCTGGTGGTGTGTCTTCCACTGCATCCTCTTTCCTTTCCCGCTTGTTCTCTGACTGCAGTGCACTGTCTGTCTGTCTGTCTGTCTGTCTGCTGTTTTGTGCTGGTGTAGGTGGGCGTTCGGGAGATGGGCATACAAGGATCATTAAGTTGACAAGGCGTGTGCGTGTGTGCGTGCGTGCGTGTGTGTGTGCGCGTGCGTGTGTGCGTGTGTGTGTGTGAGTGTGTGCGTGCGTGTGTGTGTGTGCTGTGTGTGAGAGAGAGAGATTAATGCACACACACGCTCGCGCGCACGCACGCACACACAGATAGAGAGAGAGTAAAGAGAAAGAGAGACAGAGACAGAGAGACACACACACACACAGACAGAGAGAGAGCAAGAAAGAAAGAAAGAAATAGCGAGAGAGAGATAGAGACAGAGACAGAGTCAGATACAGAGGGACCAAGAGACTTCTTGTTCTTCTCTTCCACCCCCACCCACCCCCCCCCCCCACACACACACAGACACACCAATCCCATCGTAACACATTGTTAAATAGCGTGACAACACAAACTGATGATTCTTTTCATAACGATTTTTTTTCATGTCCACATCCACCACTGTCTCACTTTTATTCTCAGAAGGTTTTCTTCTTTAACAAAGAAGGATATTTTTTTGCCACTAAATGTTGTACCCGAACACATACAAAAGGTCAGCATCTTACGAGAGAGGTCTCTTAAGTGAGTCCATTGTCATTATGACCTTTCTATAGGTAGAATTTACACTGCTCTTGGTTGAAGTTCTACTTATTTGTCTGTTTGTGTGTCTGTCTGTCTGTTTCTGTCTGTCTCTCTGTGTCTCTCTGTCTCTCTGTCTCCCTCCCTCTCTCTCTCTCTCTCTCTCTCCCTCTTTCTCTCTATCTCTCCCTCCCTCTCCCTCTCTCTCCTCTCTCTCTCTCTCTCTCTCTCTCTCTCTCTCTCTCTCTCTCTCTCTCTCTCTCTCTCTCTCTCTGTATGTTGTGCTCAGTCCCCGTCCCTCTTTCTCCTTGTGAATGGGCGTAAAGCTTATTGCTAATAAACCCTTGTTGTAATTTGCATTGTCTCTATCTTTGTCCACCCTAGGTGACTACAGGCATCAGGTAAGCAAGAAGAGAATACAAGCATCTTTTTGTGAAAAGCAAGGAGAGAAAAACAGAAACAGAGAGACAAAAAGACAACATGTTTCATTGCTCATGTACAATGTAAATGCACCATGCATTTACATCATACATTTACATCATGCATTTCCATCATGCATTCCCATCATGTATTTAGAAGTGTTCTTTCTTTTTGTTTCTTTTTCTTCTATACGAAGGCCGCTGCGCAGTACTGAGCATGGCAACTGTTGGAAAAGACACGTGGCTTCCCAGAGTACATCTTGCCCAGGTTGTTCTAACTTCTTACCAAGGCGCTTTGTGTCACAGTGGCCAGGACAAATCCTCTGACAGATGCTAAGCTCCCAATCAAAACATGCCCACCAGCGCTTTTACGCAGAGATATATCAGCCCTCCATCTGTCAGGATCGCAATAGGGGGGAGGGGGGGGGGGGGGGTACGGGATAGCCTAGTGGGTAGAACATTGCGCTCGCAATCTGATGACCCAGGTTCGATTCCCGTTCAAGGGGATATTTTCCCCCTAGAGTTAACATAAGTGCAGACTCCACTCTCAACAAAAGTCCTTCGGATGGGACTATAAGCCGAGCCACCGTGGCCGAACGCACGCAGAACATCTTGTGCACACGTTAAATCCTGTACCGCTTTTCATAAGAGTAGGCCATTGTGTGCCGGTGGGAACATGACAAAATCTACAAAAATGCATACACACGGGGACTGGATGTAAAAAAAAAGTACGCAAGTGCTTATTCCATTATCCACATTATAAAAGAATAAAATATAAACGAATAAATATAATAACTCACTGTCCTGTGAATTGCTATTAGATTTTGTAAAGCAGCTCAAGATGCTAAGGAGGCTACATCATTCTGTGAGACATATTTCTTCTTTGGCTTTTGTGCCGTGTGATTGGTTGGATCTTTTATAAGATTATCTTTTTATATACTTCAATTACCCTTTAATTCTGTTTTCGTCGATTTGACTTTACGATATTGTTCTGTATATCTTCGTTTACAGCGCAGATTGTTATGCTAAGAATTGTTCATGGCTGAAGAAAATATCAGAATAGCGCTTTTAAAGCAAAACAGACTGTGCATGTAGGCTTTAGCTTTTTAGTTTTTAAAGTTTCTTTCAATGAACAATTAAGCTGTTTTGGTATGAGCCACATTTGTTTTTAATCACGTTGTTATCATTCTAGATATCTTCACTGTTATTTTGCTCAATTTTATATTATTATAAAATGTAGCATTTTATGGGTTTTCTTTTACAAGTTTACCTTATCTCCTGTTACCTCTGTTCTCTGTTTTTTTTCCTTTTTATTTGGAACATTAACGATATCATTCTTCATGCTTATATGATTCTATTCTGCTGTGTTATGTTGATTTTGTTAGTTTTAGCATGTGCAAAGTAAATCTGTTAAAAGCGTACTAAATAACATTTATCTTAAGCTAACACTTCCCGTGTATAGATATTCCATTCCGTTACCTCGAAATAAACGAACAATTTTTTTTTAATTTATAATAAATATTATAGATACACATTGTGTTTGCTCCAGAGGCTTTTCATTGATTTAAAAAGCGAGAACATTAAACAGAAGTGATAAAAAGAGAGGAAAGTAAAACACAAAAACGAACAGCAGCACAAAAAAGGGTTAGAGAGAGAAAGAAAGACAGGAAGAAGAAAGAAAGAAAGAAAGAAAGGAAGAAAGAAGGAAAGAAAGAAAAAAGAAAGAAAGAAAACAGAAAGAAAGAAAGAAAGAACGGAAGAAACGTAGAAAGAAAAGAAGAAATGAAAAGAAATAAGAAATGAAAAGAAAGACAGACAGACAGACAGACAGACAGGTAGACAGACAGACAGAAAGAAAAGAAAACAAAGAAAAAAGAAAGAAAATAAAAGACAAATCAAAAGACAAAGAACGAACGAAAAAAGAAAGAAGAAGAAAGAAAGAAAGAAGAGAAAGAATTAAAGAAAAAGAACAAAGAAAAAAGAACAGACAAACAGACAGAAAAAAAAAAGACAAGAAAAGAAAGAAAGAAACAAAGAAAGAAACAAACACAAGAAAGAGAGACACATAAAGAAAAAGGAGAACAAATCGAAGGAGCCAGAGACAAGACCAAAAAGCCAAGCAGCATCACGTTCCTCCAGGCAATGTCAGCTCCAATGTCTTATACTCGCTCTTTGCCCCGTGTCCTGTCTTCCCTTCCATCTCCTTTCCTTCCTGGCTTTTTGATGACTGCTTCGTCTGCTGCTGTGTGTTGGTGTATGCGATTTCTACAGTGCAGGGAACAGTGCAAGGCGGGAGATGACGAAGAGGCAGACAGAGAAAAACCGATTGGACATACAACATCAGAGAGTGGACTGACCTTGAGTGGAACGACGTACTACGGGAAAGCCGAGAACCGTGAGGAGTGGAGGAAGCTGGATACAAAATCTTCAGTAGCGCCCCCAACGGTAGACTAGATTTCGAGATAGGTGATGGTAATATTGTGGAGACATGGGTGAAATAGTGACATGTGACACGGCGCGCATAACACAAGTGCGTGTGTGTGTGTGTGAGAGTGCGCGCGCGCGGGCGTGTGTGCGTGCGTGCGTGCATGTGTGTGTGTTTAAAGAAAACTGTAGTTGTGCTACTGCAATTGTTGGTAATTTTGCTGTTACTGTTGTTGTTGCTGCTTCTGCTGCTGCTTTTTCAAGTGTTATTGCTGATGCTTTTTTCCCATAATTATTGTTGCAGCTGCTAGTACTGTTTTTGTTTCTGTCTGTTATATTGTCAACAGTGGTCATGGTATTCACCACAACTGCCATTGCGTACACCACACACACACACACACACACACACACACACACACACACACACACACACACACACACACAAACACACACAACACACACACACACACACCACAACACATACAACACACATACACACAACACAACTACACACACACACACTTCCACACACACCGTCTAGTATTACTTATAGTGACTAGACGATAAATACAAGAACGAACTTACACACACACATCACGCACCTACACACACATACACACGCACACGCACATACACACACACGACCCCCATCCCCCCCCCCAACCACCCACCCACCCACACCCACCCACACACACACACACCCACACACACGCACACACACACAACACACACACACACACACACACACACACACACACACACACACACACACACACACACACACACACACACACACACACACACACACACAGATTCACTTCCGAGGTTCATGCTGTTAAACGGCTTTGATATTCCCGCCCCCAAAACTGCTATTAGAAAAAAGATATCCAGAGTCACCCTTGACAATATTCTCAGCTTTCACAAGGGCGTTTCAAACATCTGCCATATTTGCTATCTCTGGAACTGCGTAGAATACGTTTTATCTGAGACCTTCTCGTGGTTAAAGTAACTAACCCCACCCCTCCTTCTGTTCTTTCTCTCTCTCTCTCTCTCTCTCTCTTCTCTCTCTCTCTCATCTCTCTCTCTCTCTCTCTCTCTCTCTCTCCTCTCTTCTCTCTCTCTCTCTCTCTCTCTCTCTCTCTCTCTCTCTCTGTTTCTTTATTTATCAACCATTTATCCGAGACCATGGGTAAAAAAGGTAAACATGGAATACAACTAGTACCAGACATCATGGAAATCTTTATTTTCCTCTTTGCAGATGATGTGGCTCTTATTTCAACAACTCCTGGAGGTTTACAAAACCAATTGAATGTATTGAAATCATGTTGTGATGATTTGCAATTAAATGTCAATTCTGATAAAAGTAAAGTAATGATCTTCAGAAAAGGAGGTTTTCTTGGGAAAAATGAACAGTGGGTTTACGATAAATTCAAATTAGAAGTGGTAAATAAGTATTGCTATTTAGGGTTTAGTTTTACGACTAAACGTAGGGCTAAGCTGGGCACAGATCATCTCGTGACCAAGGGAAAGAAAGCTGTTGTAGAATTAAATAGGGCTTTTCATAAATATAAAGAAATTAAAGCTGAAACATTTTTCAAGATCTTTGACATTAAAATACAGCCAATCTTACTATATTCATCAGAGATATGGGGGTTACATAAATTGGAACATATAGAGAAAGTACACATGATGGCTTGCAAGAGATTTTTGGGTGTACCATTGAAAACTCCAAATAAAATGATATATGGTGAGCTGGGTCGATATCCTCTATACATTAACTCATGTATAAATACTCTTAGATATTGGATTAAATTATTACAAATGAATTCTAACAGACTACCATATAATGCTTATCAAATGTTGCTTGACATGGATATATCTGGAAAGAACTGTTGGGTTTCTATGATTAGACAAATTTTATGTGATGCAGGATTCAGCTTTGTATGGCTTCAACAGGGTGTTGGTGACGTCAAGGTATTCTTACATCTGTTTAAGCAAAGACTAGTGGATATGTTTATCCAGCAATGGTATAGTACAATCAGAGACCGAGACAGATATGACAGTTACAGGTGCTTCAAAACAATATTTGCTAAAGAAGAATATCTTCTACACTTAGATACCTACTGCTTTAGAGTTGCTGTGTCACAGGTGAGATGTAATGTTTTACCACTCAACAACAATGTACATCGATATAGTGCACAGAATCAGAAGAAACAATGTCCATTTTGTAAACCCAAAGTTGAAGATGAAAAGCATTTCCTTTATGAATATTTTGTGTATAATGATTTAAGAATTAAATTTTTAAGGGATTGTGTTGATACACCTTTGCATGATCTACTTAAAGCAGAAAACAGTAGCAAAAATCACTGCCTGTCTAGATATATATTCCATGCCATCAATAAGAGAAAAAGTTTGTTGTATTAGGATATTTACATCACAAACAAAGATACGGTTATCGTTTTGTTATGATTTTGAAAAACTATATGTATATTGATTTTATCCAGACATAAGGAAGGAACACTTAGATCAAAATAGTGAATTGTGTTTGATACATATGTATTTTTATGTATTTGTGCATTGTCTTCATTATTTCTTTCACTGAAAGTGAGCTTGATATTGTGTATGTTATCCGGTTTTTGCCCACTCTGTGGCATTGTCAATTTCTTCTACGCCAACCATGTATTATGGCCTAAGGCTGAGATACATTAAATTTCTGAGTTCTGAGTTCTCTCTCTCTCTCTCTCTCTCTCTCTCTCTCTCTCTCTCTCTCTCTCTCTCTCTCTCTCTTCAGAGATCTCTCTCTGTCTGTTTCTCTCTGTCTGTCTGTCTGTCTGTCTGTCTCTCTTTCTCTCTCTGCAAGAGGTCTCTTTCTGTCTCTCTTTCTCTGTCTCTCTGTCTCTCTCTGTCTGTCATAGGTCTCTCTCTGTCTCTTTCTCTGTCTCTCTCTGTCTCTCTCTCTGTCTCTCTCTCTCTCTCTGTCTCTCCCTCTCTTTCTCTTTCTCTCTGTCATAGATCTCTCTCCGTCTCTCTTTCTCTGTATCTCTGTGTGTCTCTCTGTCTCTGTCTCTCTCTGTCTCTGTCTCTCATGTGTGTACGTCTGTGTGTGTCTGCGTGTGTGTCCGTTTGCGTGTGTGTGTGTATCTGTCTGTCTGTATGTATGTATGTATGTATGTGTCTGTGAGTGTGTGTGTGTGTGTACGCGTGCGCGCGAGAGCGTGTGTGTATGTGCGTGTGTCTTGTGCGTGTGATTAACTGACAGAGAGACAGAGAAAGAGAGAAAGAGAGACAGAAAAATAGAAAAACAGAGAGGAAGAGAGAGAGAGAGAGAGAGAGAGAGAGAGAGAGAGAGAGAGAGAGAGAGAGAGAGAGAGAGGAGAGAGATACTCAAGCGCTTGACTAAACACGTGGAGCGAAAGAAATCTTCCCTGAAAAAAGATAGAAAGCTTGACAACAACAACAACAACAATATCAATTATTCACAAGGTGATATTCCAGTCCAGAGACTGTACATAGAAATTGAAATATCACACACCACACACACACACACACACACACACACACACACACACACACACACACACACACACACACACACACACACACATACACACACAGGGATGCAGTGATACAGAAACACAAAGAATTGTACTACCTACCAGCTTTTCCGTTTTTTTTCCTTATTAATCTTTGCAGTATTTGGACTATAACATGTTAGTGCTTTTGAAATAAAAACATCTATGATCTGTTTTGCAAAAATCGTTCATGCGCTTACTGTATCAAAGCAACTCAACTCAAAAATAAAGCGGAATCAAGATATAGATAATTGTTTAAAGTGAGCGTCGACATAAGCAGAATGTGATCTTTATAATTGCAAGCTGTACCGAACGTGACATGTATCGAAGAAAACAAGTTTCCAGGACTGTGGACTTCGCCGGTTTGTTTTAGAACATAAAAGAAGTTGTTTCGATTTTATTTTGGTTTCGTTTGTTTAGTTGTGTTCTTTTTTGTCTTTCTTTCCCAATATTATCCTTGGCTTTCCGAAACGTTTATTGCAAACACCGAAGCACTATTTCTTCGCGAATGTATGGTGCATTTTTATGTTTGTTGTCTTATTGATGCAAAACCTTTTAGAAGTTGAAGGTTTTGTAGTGGGTGGTGGTGGTCGTCGTCGTTGTCGTTGTCGTGGTGGTGGTGGTGGTGGTGGTGCTGGAGGGGGTGGTGAATGCGATGGTGGCGGTGGTAGTGATCGTTCGTTCTTCAGATTTTACGTCTTTTCACTATCTCAGTGATCAAAGACGAAAGTAGTAAGACGGTGGTAGTGATGGATATGGTTGTGGTGGATGTGGTGGTGTTGTTGTTGTGTGGTGGTGGTGGTGTATTTTGTGTCCAAGCTTAACGGCCTAGGAATCACTCCAAATGTTCACTCCGTCTCCCTCACCAGGCCTGGGAATGACCGTGGAACCATGCCTGCACACTGGATAATACTAGACTACTCTTAGGTATGAATGCAATCCACTAGGAACAACGATATTCATGTCCAGCAGGTGGACAAACAACTCGAAGAGTCTTAGGTTCAATTCCACCCACAACACACACACAACACACACAACACACACACACACACACAACACACACACAACACACACACACACACACACACACACACACACACACACACACACACACACACACACACACACACACACACACACACACACACACTCTCTCTCTCTCTCTCTCTCTCCTCTCGCTCTCTCTCTTTCTCTCTGTCTCTGTCTCTCTCTCTGTCTCTCTCTTTTATATGTCCCTAAGGGCGGGGACTGGATGTAAAACAGCACATGGGTGCTTATTCATTATCCTCGAAATAAAAGAATTTGTCATTCTCATTGTCTTGAAAGCACGTACACATACTGGCTAACATGCAATTATGATCACAGGTGTGCACACATGAATGCGTACACACACACAGACACACACACACACACACTTTCTGAAATCTTTCTCTCTCACACACACAAACACGCACACACACTCACACACACACACACACACTCACACACTCACACACACACACACACACACATACACACACACACACACACGTACACACGCACACACTCACACACACACACTCACACAGAGTTTGCATGTTTTATTCTCTAGTTTTCACGTACCCTATCATTCAAGCAGCTGTACTTCCGTTCCTGAGAATGTCCTCTCAACATAAAACTTTCTGTAAGATTGAATGTTAAAAAAAAAAAGATCGTAAAAAAACCAAGCCAAATAAACACAGCACAAACAACACTACAGATAGATAGAAAGACGACGAACAAAAAACATACAACTAAACAAATAATCCTAAAGAAACAAAGTAAGCCTCGCTGACATTTTAGAAAACAGACAGAACGAACGTCCAAGACAAACAAACAAATCCAAAGAACAAATAAGCCTCTCGGACACTTTCCATTCGGAATGGAATGCAAAGGCGATGAGAGGTTTTTGTTTTTGTTGTTGTTGTTGGTGGTGGTGGTTGTGGTGGTGGTTGTGGTGAGGATGTTGTTGTTGTGTTGTTCTTGTTTTAACTACAAAGCTGCATTATTCAGATGCATCTTCATTCTGTTGTTACCGAATGAAGAAGATAATTGAAATGTTCAAAATGTCATACCCAAACTCAAGCCAATCGACATGTAGTAGTGACAGTAGTAAAAGTGGTAGTGGTAGTGGTAGTAGTAGAAGTGGTAGTAGTGAAAGAAGTTGGAAGAGAACGAGAAGGAGGAGTAGGAAGAAGAAGAAGAAACAGAATTACAATCACCATCGCCTTCACCATCATCATTGTCGTCCATGTCTTCTTCGTTGTCATCATTATCCTCAATTTTGCTTGCTGTCTCATTTTCCTCATAGTTATCTCTGTCTGCCTGCCTGCCTGTCTGTCTGTCTGTCTGTCTGTCTGTCTGTCTGTCCTTGTCTTCTCTCCTTCTCTCTCTCTCTCTCTCTCTCTCTCTCTCTCCTCTCTTCTCTCTCTCAATGATATTAATGAACCCATTGTTCCATCCCAAGCCCAACAAATGTATTGTGGTTCAAGGCAAATGTACATTAAATCATTTCAGAGTTCGAGTTTTCTTCTCCTCTCTCTCTCTCTCTCTCTCTCTCTCTCCTCTCTCTCTCTCTCTCTCTCTCTCTTCTCTCTCTTCTCTCTCTTCTCTCTCATCTCTCTCTCTCTCTCTCTCTCTCTCTCTCTCTCTCTCTCTCTCTCTCTCTCTCTCTCTCTCTCTCTCTCTCATGCTGTTAAACTCGATCACTCCACCCAGCCATACCTATACATGCTCACAAAGTCGAATCCCCAAGGTCAAAAGTCCATGAGAAGCTGACATCAGTGTTAGACCGCTGTGAGGACACCAACCAGACACAGAGATGGAGGATGGACAGACAGACTCGAAAAAAAATGGTTAGGGAAGGCTAGAAACAGACAGACAAACAGACAGGAACAGAATTTTAGAAAAGATGACTTTAAAAAAAAACCCACTGCATACACACGAGGACTGGATGATAAAGGCACATGAGTGCTTATACCATTATCCTTGAAATAAAAAAATAAATGAATAAAAGAATAAATAAATAAAGAGAAAGAGACAGAAACAAAGGCAGAGACATAAAGGGACAGAGACAAAATGTCTGAGAAAAGAGACAGAGAGACAAAGGCAGAGAAAGAGACAGAGAGGTTAAGGCAGAGACAGAGACAGAGAGAGAGAGACAAAGGACATCAAACTGTACTTAACCATTCCTGTCTTAAAGGCCTTTACTGTGGAGAGCCATGTGCTGGCAGGCAAGATTTTTAGACAGCCAACACGCCATTCACATCCTCACGCATAACACACGCACACACACAGGGAGGGAAAAAAGCTTTAGGCAAAGCTGATAGCTAAGGTGTTGGATGACAGCTGGTCTGCTTTGAAAGCAAAAGCTCTGTTGTTGCTGCTGCTTCTTTGCTTGGCTTAAGTTGGTTATTTTGCAGGCTTTAACTGCAGTTTGTACATCCATTCTTTTTTAAAGACATTGACAGACAAGGATAGGTTGTTTTTTTATGAGTGAATTTCAGGAGCCTGATACCTGGTCGTAAGTTGGACATGACACTACACACTGAGTCAACATTGTGTTTTTGTTGTGTTGGTTTTTTTGTGTTGAAAGAGCTATTTGTGGCTGTATCACCTAATGGTAGCTTATTTGCCCTGACAGCAGGTGTATTGATGATAGATTAGGCTGTGAAGTGTTTTGTTTATTTTTCAGGCCTTATTGTTTTAAAAATGTGCATTTCTTTACAAAAACTGTTTGTTGTTTTATATTGAACAACTTTTGCTGTCTCAGATCTGAATGAGATTTTTTTTAAATGCCAGTGAAACTTGCCTGAATTCCTTTTAAAGAAATAAAGAAATGTGGGGGGTTTTAGATGTTGTTGGTTGTTTTTTTTATAAAGGTGTTGTTCACAACTTCACAGACATATCATCATTATCAATACTTACTTATATTTTTATTGTTAACTTCAATATTATTATTTTTATTATTATCATCATCAGCCGCAGCATGATCATCATCATCATCATCATCATTATCATCGTCGTCAACGTCGTTGTCGTCATAGTAAGTAGTAAGTAGTAGTAGTAGTAATAGTAGTAGTAAGTAGTAAGTAGTAGTAGTAGTAGTAAGTAGTAGTAGTAGTAGTAGTAGTAGTAGTAGTAGTAGTAGTAAGTAGTAAGAAGTAGTAATAAGTAGTAGTAGTAAGTAGAAGTAGTATCATTATTGTTGTTGTTGCTATTCATTATCATTATAACCATTATTATTGTCATGATTACTATTGCTAGCGTATTGAGATGCCTTCTGTCACTTACACTTTTCAACATACTCTCAGAGATCATCACGCACTTGGAGATCCCCCAGTGTGGCCAGTATTGAAGAGAGAACCCTTCAAAAAACCTTCGACTTGCTGATGACTTTGATGGACTTACAAAACCGCAAAAACGAAAACCTGTAAAAACCCAAACACATACACACACAACAGATTACCAACATTTTAAAACGCTTGGATTTAACACTGTCAAAGATTCTCAGGAAATCAATGTTGAAATGAAGAAAAAAACCACCAAAACCTCACCCACAAAACCCAGAAGAAATGGAAAGCAAGGATAAAAAAGACCAAAAAAACAAAACAAGAACAGAAACAAGAAAAAACCCAGAAAGAAACGAAACATAGAGAAGAAAAAAAGAGAGTGCGAAAAGGAAAGAAAATAGCCAGAAGCAAAGCAGAAGATAGAAAAAAACCAGGTTGAAAAATAAAGGGAATCAAAACCAAACAAAACGAGAAAGAGAGAAGACAGAGGACATAAAATCAAAGCCGGCCAAGGCAAAAAGCCAGGCAGCATGATTTCCCTCCAGGGAATGCTGACTTCAATGGCCACTGCTATCCGTTGTCTGGTGGTGTGTCTTCCACTGCATCTTCTTTCCTTCTGGCTTGTTCTCTGACTGCAGTGCACTGTCTGTCTGTCTGTCTGTCTATCTGTCTTTCTGTCTGTCTGTCTCTTTCTTTCTGTCTGTCTGTCTGTCTTTCTTTCTGTCTGTCTGTCTTTCTGTCTGTCTGTCCGTCTGTCTGTCTGTTGTTTGTGCTGGTGGAGGTAGGGGGGGGGGGGTGGAGTGTTGGGAAGATGGGCAACTTTGATAACTATATGTGATAATGTTGAGAAGGAAATTTCTCGGGGTAGCTTTGTGTGTGGGAGGGGGGGAGAGGGATGTGTGTGCGTGTGTGTGTGTGTGTGTGTGTGTGTGTGTGCGCGTGTGTTTGTGTGGAGTGTGTGTGTGATGTTTTACTTTACTTTCTTTATCTTCTAAACTAATTTGCTTGCCTAAAAATGTTTGATGTATTGCAGTATTACATGCGTACACACACACGCACGCTCGGACACACATACACACAAACACACGCACACATACATAGGGAGGATGAACGAGAAAGGCAGACAGATAGACAGGAAGACACACAGACAGATACACAGATACAGACAGAAAGACAGAGAGCAGTAATATCAACTCCCCCCCCCCCCCAAATCTATCATTAACCAATGAATGACATGAAAAACTAAGGCTATGCTAGCCGTAATGTGTTGTTTTTTCCACCCAAATAAACTGCTTAGTAAGGGACAGTCATTCAGTCTTTTGTTAAAGCAGTGAACGGCCAACAAGAAGGAAAAGAAGAAATGATGGAAGCAGCAGCTACAAAAGAGTTAACCTCAGCGAAATGTAATCTGTAAACGCAAGCAGTGAGGAACGTGACAGGGTCAAAGAAAGCAGATTCCAGAACTGACTGCAGGCATCATGGCGTTTGTGTTTATTCTTATGGTAAAAAGTGATAGGGAGGTTTTTGTTTTGTTGTCGTTGGTGGTGGTGGTGGTGGTTTTCTTCTTGCTTCTGTCTCTGTGGTGTTTTCTTTTGATTAATTTTTTTTAATGTTGTGGTTGGCATTTTGAAACGCTGAGTGCACAACGCCAAAAGCGTTCATTTTTTTTGTATATATGAACATGTCACGTGCATTTATATGTGGTGTTCTAGGTTTGAACCTTTTTAAGAGATTGAATGCTGCTGTTATTGTTGTTGATATTTTTTGTTTTATGATAAAGTTTAACATTCCACGAACATCTGCACTAACCAAGACTGTCACACAGGGAACCGTACAAGAAGGGAGATGAAGAGGAAGACAGAAAACGATGGGAAGACATCATAAGAGAGTGGTGAACTGCCACGAGTGGAACAATTCGCTACAGAAAGCAGAGGACCACGGGGAGTTGAAGAAGCTGGTAGCACAATCTTCAATTGGTGCCCCCACGGTCCACTGGACTATGGAATAGGTGAGGTGAGGGGAGGGGAGGAAGAGCATTCTACATGCTTCTTCCAGAATACCGCACCTTTGTCTTTCACTCATGGAGATCATTGTCAAACTAGGAGAATACAGTGGTTGATAATGTTGTGTGTGTTGAGTGACTGAGTGTGTGTGTGTTTGCAGTGTGTGTGGAGTGTGTGTGAGTTGTGTGTGAGTTGTTGTGTGTGTGTGTGTTGTGTGTGTGTGTGTTGGTGTGTGTGTGTGTGAGAGATGAGAGAGAGAGAGCTTAGAGAGAGACTAGAGAAGAGAGAGAGGCCTAGAAGAAGTGAATGAAGAGAAGAGAGTGAGAAAAATGACAGACAGTGACACAATACATTTTGTGTGTGGTGAGTATGGATTGTTGGTGTGGTGTGTGTGATACTTTATATATTTTTAACTTTACAAACTACTTACAAGTCTTCAATTTAGCTGCCTAAAATGTTTGATGCCACAGTAACACACACAAAGTGGACAAACAGACAACACAAACAGCAGCTGGCACGCATACACACACACCTACAACACAATGAGGAAGTAGAGAGACAAAAACAGAGATGACAAGACAACAGAGACAATAGAGACAAGCAGAGACAGACAGATCCAAGCAGACAATAACCAGACACACAATACAGCAAAAGACAGATGAAAGTAATTATTTCTCCAAATCTATCCTAACCAATGATGACATGAAAAAACAGGCTATGCTAGCCGTAATGTGCTTTTATTCCCCAAATAAACTGCTTTGTAAGGGACAGTCATTCAGTCTTTTGTTAAAGCAGTGAACGGCCAACAAGAAGGAAAAGAAAAAATGATGGAAGCAGCAGCTACAAAAGAGCTAACCTCAGCGAAATGTAATCTTTAAACGCAAGCAGTGAGGAAGGTGACAGGGTCAAAGAAAGCAGATTCCAGAACTGACTGCAGGCATCGTGGCGTTTGTGTTTATTCTTATAGTAAAGAGTGATAGGGAGGTTTCTGTTTTGTTGTCGTTGGTGGTGGTGGTGGTGGTTTTCTTTTTGCTTTTGTCTCTGTAGTGTTTTCTTGTTATTAATTTTTTTTAATGTTGTGGTTGACATTTTGAAACGCTGAGTGAACAAACGCCAAAAGCGTTCATTTTTTTGTATATATGAACATGTCACGTGCATTTATATGTGGTGTTCTTAGTTTGAACCTTTTTAAGAGATTGAATGCTGCTGTTATTGTTGTTGATATTTTTGTTGATGATATAGTTTAACATTCACACGAACATCTGCACTAACCAAGACTGTCACACAGGGAACGGTACAAGAAGGGAGATGAAGAGGAAGACAGAAAACGATGGGAAGACATCATAAGAGAGTGATGAAATGGCCACGAGTGGAACAATTCGCTACAGAAAGCAGAGGACCACGGGGAGTTGAAGAAGCTGGTTGCACAATCTTCATATTGGTGCCCCCACGGTCCACTGGACTATGGAATAGGTGAGGTGAGGGGAGGGGAGGAAGAGCATTCTACAGGTTCTTCCAGAATACCGCACCTTTGTCTTTCACTCATGGAGATCATTGTCAAACTAGGAGAATACAGTGGTTGATAATGTTGTGTGTGTCTGAGTGACTGAGTGTGTATGTGTTTGCGTGTGTGTGTGTGTGTGTGTGTGTGTGTGTGTTGTGTGTGTGTGTGTGTGTGTGTGTGTGTGTGTGTGTGTGTGTGTGTGATGTGAGAGAGAGAGAGAGAGAGAGAGAGGAGAGAGAGAGAGAGAGAGAGAGAGATGAGAAATAGACAGACAGTGACACAGATAATGTTTGTGTGTGTGTGGAGTATGTGGATGTGTTGGTGTTGGTGTGTGTGATACTTTAATATATTTTTAACTTTACAAACTACTTAGCTAGTCTTCAATTTAGCTTGCCTAAAAATGTTTGATGCATCACAGTAACACACACACAAACAGTGACAAACAGACACACACATACACACAAGCACGCGTGGGCACGCATACACACACACCTACAAACACAATGAGGAAGTGAGAGAGACAAAAACAGAGCTGGACAGAGACAAACAGAGACAAATAGAGACAAGCAGAGACAGACAGAGACCAAAAGACAGACAGATACACAGACACACAGATACAGACAGAAAGACAGAGAGAAGTAATATCATCTTTCCTCCCAAATCTATCCTTAACCAATGGATGACATGAAAAACTAAGGCTATGCTAGCCGTAATGTGCTTTTTTTCTCCAAATAAACTGCTTTGTAAGGGAGAGTCATTCAGTTTTTTGCTAAAGCAGTGAACGGCCAACAAGAAGGAAAAGAAAAAATGATGGAAGCAGCAGCTACAAAAGAGTTAACCTCAGCGAAATTTAATCTTTAAACGCAAGCAGTGAGGAAGGTGACAGGGTCAAAGAAAGCAGATTCCAGAACTGACTGCAGGCATCATGGCGTTTGTGTTTATTCTTATAGTAAAGAGTGATAGGGAGGTTTTTGTTTTGTTGTCGTTGGTGGTGGTGGTGGTTTTCTTTTTGCTTTTGTCTCTGTAGTGTTTTCTTGTTATTAATTTTTTTAATGTTGTGGTTGACATTTTGAAACGCTGAGTGCACAAACGCCAAAAGCGTTCATTTTTTTTGTATATATGAACATGTCACGTGCATTTATATGTGGTGTTCTTAGTTTGAACCTTTTTAAGAGATTGAATGCTGCTGTTGTTGTTGTTGATAATACTTTTGTTTATGATAAAGTTTAACATTCCCATGAACATCTGCACTAACCAAAACTGTCCCCCAGGGAACCGTACAAGAAGGGAGATGAAGAGGAAGACAGAGAAAACGATGGGAAGACAACATCAGAGAGTAGTGAACTGCCACAAGTAGAACAATTCGCTACAGAAAGCAGAGGACCACGGGGAGTTGAAGAAGCTGGTTGCACAATCTTCACATTGGTGCCCCGACGGTCCACTGGACTATGGAATAGGTGAGGGGAGGGGAGGGGAGGAAGAGCATTCTGCAGGCTCTTCCAGAATACTGCACCTTTGTCTTTCACTCATGGAGATCATTGTCAAACTAGGAGCATACAGTGGCTGATAATGTTGTGTGTGTTTGAGTGATGAGTGTGTGTGTTTGCAAGTGTGTGTGTGTGAGAGAGAGAGAGTTAGAAACAGAGAGACAGTGACACAGTTAATGTTTGTGTGTGTGTGGAGTATGTGGATGTGTTGGTGTTGGTGTGTGTGTGTGTGTGTGTGATACTTTAATATATTTTTAACTTTACAAACTACTTAGTCTACTATTTAGCTTGCCTAAAATGTTTGATGCATCACAGTAACACACACACACAGTGACAAACAGACACACACATACACACACAAGCACGTGTGGGCGCGCATACACACCCACCTACACACACAATGAGGAAGTGAGAGAGACAGAGACAGAGCTGGACAGAGACAAAAAGAGACAAACAGAGAAGACAGAGACAGACAGGCAGACAGAGACAGACAGACAGATACACAGACACACAGATACCGACAGAAAGACAGAGAGCAGTA
This sequence comes from Rapana venosa, assembly GCA_028751875.1. Lineage (NCBI taxonomy): Eukaryota > Metazoa > Mollusca > Gastropoda > Neogastropoda > Muricidae > Rapana > Rapana venosa. The sequence goes on along the minus strand of CM054151.1, from coordinate 27,509,034 downwards.
ATATCAACTTTTCCCCCCAAATCTATCCTTAACCAATGGATGACATGAAAAAACCAAGGCTATGCTAGCCGTAATGTGCTTTTATTCCCCAAATAAACTGCTTTGTAAGGGACAGTCATTCAGTCTTTTGTTAAAGCAGTGAACGGCCAACAAGAAGGAAAAGAAAAAATGATGGAAGCAGCAGCTACAAAAGAGCTAACCTCAGCGAAATGTAATCTTTAAACGCAAGCAGTGAGGAAGGTGACAGGGTCAAAGAAAGCAGATTCCAGAACTGACTGCAGGCATCATGGCGTTTGTGTTTATTCTTATAGTAAAGAGTGATAGGGAGGTTTCTGTTTTGTTGTCGTTGGTGGTGGTGGTGGTGGTTTTCTTTTTGCTTTTGTCTCTGTAGTGTTTTCTTGTTATTAATTTTTTTTAATGTTGTGGTTGACATTTTGAAACGCTGAGTGAACAAACGCCAAAAGCGTTCATTTTTTTGTATATATGAACATGTCACGTGCATTTATATGTGGTGTTCTTAGTTTGAACCTTTTTAAGAGATTGAATGCTGCTGTTATTGTTGTTGATATTTTTGTTGATGATATAGTTTAACATTCACACGAACATCTGCACTAACCAAGACTGTCACACAGGGAACGGTACAAGAAGGGAGATGAAGAGGAAGACAGAAAACGATGGGAAGACATCATAAGAGAGTGATGAACTGGCCACGAGTGGAACAATTCGCTACAGAAAGCAGAGGACCACGGGGAGTTGAAGAAGCTGGTTGCACAATCTTCATATTGGTGCCCCCACGGTCCACTGGACTATGGAATAGGTGAGGTGAGGGGAGGGGAGGAAGAGCATTCTACAGGTTCTTCCAGAATACCGCACCTTTGTCTTTCACTCATGGAGATCATTGTCAAACTAGGAGAATACAGTGGTTGATAATGTTGTGTGTGTCTGAGTGACTGAGTGTGTATGTGTTTGCGTGTGGGGTGTGTGTGTGTGTGTGTGTGTGTGTGTGTGTGTGTGTGTGTGTGTGTTGTGTGTGTGTGTGTGTGGAGAGAGAGAGAGAGAGAGAGAGAGAGAGAGAGAGAGAGAGAGAGAGAGAGTGAGAAATAGACAGACAGTGACACAGATAATGTTTGTGTGTGTGTGGAGTATGTGGATGTGTTGGTGTTGGTGTGTGTGTGATACTTTAATATATTTTTAACTTTACAAACTACTTAGCTAGTCTTCAATTTAGCTTGCCTAAAAATGTTTGATGCATCACAGTAACACACACACAAACAGTGACAAACAGACACACACATACACACAAGCACGCGTGGGCACGCATACACACACACCTACAAACACAATGAGGAAGTGAGAGAGACAAAAACAGAGCTGGACAGAGACAAACAGAGACAAATAGAGACAAGCAGAGACAGACAGAGACCAAAAGACAGACAGATACACAGACACACAGATACAGACAGAAAGACAGAGAGAAGTAATATCATCTTTCCTCCCAAATCTATCCTTAACCAATGGATGACATGAAAAACTAAGGCTATGCTAGCCGTAATGTGCTTTTTTTCTCCAAATAAACTGCTTTGTAAGGGAGAGTCATTCAGTTTTTTGCTAAAGCAGTGAACGGCCAACAAGAAGGAAAAGAAAAAATGATGGAAGCAGCAGCTACAAAAGAGTTAACCTCAGCGAAATTTAATCTTTAAACGCAAGCAGTGAGGAAGGTGACAGGGTCAAAGAAAGCAGATTCCAGAACTGACTGCAGGCATCATGGCGTTTGTGTTTATTCTTATAGTAAAGAGTGATAGGGAGGTTTTTGTTTTGTTGTCGTTGGTGGTGGTGGTGGTTTTCTTTTTGCTTTTGTCTCTGTAGTGTTTTCTTGTTATTAATTTTTTTAATGTTGTGGTTGACATTTTGAAACGCTGAGTGCACAAACGCCAAAAGCGTTCATTTTTTTTGTATATATGAACATGTCACGTGCATTTATATGTGGTGTTCTTAGTTTGAACCTTTTTAAGAGATTGAATGCTGCTGTTGTTGTTGTTGATAATACTTTTGTTTATGATAAAGTTTAACATTCCATGAACATCTGCACCAACCAAAACTGTCCCCCAGGGAACCGTACAAGAAGGGAGATGAAGAGGAAGACAGAGAAAACGATGGGAAGACAACATCAGAGAGTAGTGAACTGCCACAAGTAGAACAATTCGCTACAGAAAGCAGAGGACCACGGGGAGTTGAAGAAGCTGGTTGCACAATCTTCACATTGGTGCCCCGACGGTCCACTGGACTATGGAATAGGTGAGGGGAGGGGAGGGGAGGAAGAGCATTCTGCAGGCTCTTCCAGAATACTGCACCTTTGTCTTTCACTCATGGAGATCATTGTCAAACTAGGAGCATACAGTGGCTGATAATGTTGTGTGTGTTTGAGTGATGAGTGTGTGTGTTTGCAAGTGTGTGTGTGTGAGAGAGAGAGAGTTAGAAACAGAGAGACAGTGACACAGTTAATGTTTGTGTGTGTGTGGAGTATGTGGATGTGTTGGTGTTGGTGTGTGTTGTGTGTGTGTGTGATACTTTAATATATTTTTAACTTTACAAACTACTTAGTCTACTATTTAGCTTGCCTAAAATGTTTGATGCATCACAGTAACACACACACACAGTGACAAACAGACACACACATACACACACAAGCACGTGTGGGCGCGCATACACACCCACCTACACACACAATGAGGAAGTGAGAGAGACAGAGACAGAGCTGGACAGAGACAAAAAGAGACAAACAGAGAAGACAGAGACAGACAGGCAGACAGATACAGACAGACAGATACACAGACACACAGATACCGACAGAAAGACAGAGAGCAGTAATATCAACTTTTCCCCCCAAATCTATCCTTAACCAATGGATGACATGAAAAAACCAAGGCTATACTAGCCGTAATGTGTTTTTTTTTTCACCCAAATAAACTGCTTTGTAAGTGACAGTCATTCAGTCTTTTGTTAAAGCAGTGAACGGCCAACAAGAAGGAAAAGAAGAAATGATGGAAGCAGCAGCTACAAAAGAGCTAACCTCAGCGAAATGTAATCTTTAAACGCAAGCAGTGAGGAAGGTGACAGGGTCAAAGAAAGCAGATTCCAGAACTGACTGCAGGCATCGTGGCGTTTGTGTTTATTCTTATAGTAAAGAGTGATAGGGAGGTTTTTGTTTTGTTGTCGTTGGTGGTGGTGGTGGTGGTTTTCTTTTTGCTTTTGTCTCTGTAGTGTTTTCTTGTTATTAATTTTTTTAATGTTGTGGTTGACATTTTGAAACGCTGAGTGAACAAACGCCAAAAGCGTTCATTTTTTTGTATATATGAACATGTCACGTGCATTTATATGTGGTGTTCTTAGTTTGAACCTTTTTAAGAGATTGAATGCTGCTGTTGTTGTTGTTGATAATTTTTTGTTTATGATAAAGTTTAACATTCCCATGAACATCTGCACTAACCAAAACTGTCCCCCAGGGAACCGTACAAGAAGGGAGATGAAGAGGAAGACAGAGAAAACGATGGGAAGACAACATCAGAGAGTAGTGAACTGCCACAAGTAGAACAATTCGCTACAGAAAGCAGAGGACCACGGGGAGTTGAAGAAGCTGGTTGCACAATCTTCACATTGGTGCCCCCACGGTCCACTGGACTATGGAATAGGTGAGGTGAGGGGAGGGGAGGAAGAACATTCTGCAGGCTCTTCCAGAATACTGCACCTTTGTCTCTCACTCATGGATATCATTGTCAAACTAGGAGAATACAGTGGCTGATAATGTTGTGTGTGTTTGAGTGATGAGTGTGTGTGTGTTTGCAAGTGTGTGTGTGAGAGAGAGAGAGAGTTAGAAACAGACAGATAGTGACACAGTTAATGTTTGTGTGTGTGTGTAGTATGTGGATGTGTTGGTGTTGGTGTGTGTGTGTGTGTGATACTTGAATATATTTTTAACTTTACAAACTACTTAGTTAGTCTTCAATTTAGCTTGCCTAAAAATGTTTGATGCATCACAGTAACACACAAACAAACAGTGACAAACAGACACACACATACACACAAGCACACGTGGGCACGCATACACACACACACACCTACACACACAATGAGGAAGTGAGAGAGACGAAAACAGAGCTGGACAGAGACAGACAAACAGAGACAGACAGAGACCAACAGACAGACAAATACACAGACACACAGATACAGACAGAAAGACAGAGGGCAGTAATATCAACTTTCCCCCCAAATCTATCCTTAACCAATGGATGACATGAAAAACAAAGGCTATGCGAGCCACAATGTGCTTTTATTCCCCAAATAAACTGCTTTGTAAGGGACAGTCATTCAGTCTTTTGTTAAAGCAGTGAACGGCCAACAAGAAGGAAAAGAAGAAATGATGGAAGCAGCAGCTACAAAAGAGCTAACCTCAGCGAAATGTAATCTTTAAACGCAAGCAGTGAGGAACGTGACAGGGTCAAAGAAAGCAGATTCCAGAACTGACTGCAGGCATCATGGCGTTTGTGTTTATTCTTATAGTAAAGAGTGATAGGGAGGTTTTTGTTTTGTTGTCGTTGGTGGTGGTGGTGGTTTTCTTCTTGCTTCTGTCTCTGTGGTGTTTTCTTTTGATTAATTTTTTTTAATGTTGTGGTTGGCATTTTGAAACGCTGAGTGAACAAACGCCAAAAGCGTTCATTTTTTTTTGTATATATGAACATGTCACGTGCATTTATATGTGGTGTTCTAGGTTTGAACCTTTTTAAGAGATTGAATGCTGCTGTTATTGTTGTTGATATTTTTGTTGATGATATAGTTTAACATTCACACGAACATCTGCACTAACCAAGACTGTCACACAGGGAACGGTACAAGAAGGGAGATGAAGAGGAAGACAGAAAACGATGGGAAGACATCATAAGAGAGTGGTGAACTGGCCACGAGTGGAACAATTCGCTACAGAAAGCAGAGGACCACGGGGAGTTGAAGAAGCTGGTTGCACAATCTTCATATTGGTGCCCCCACGGTCCACTGGACTATGGAATAGGTGAGGTGAGGGGAGGGAGGAAGAGCATTCTACAGGTTCTTCCAGAATACCGCACCTTTGTCTTTCACTCATGGAGATCATTGTCAAACTAGGAGAATACAGTGGTTGATAATGTTGTGTGTGTCTGAGTGACTGAGTGTGTATGTGTTTGCGTGTGTGTGTGTGTGTGTGTGTGTGTGTGTGTGTGTGTGTGTGTGTGTGTGTGTGTGTGTGTGTGTGTGTGTGTGTGAGAGAGAGAGAGAGAGAGAGAGAGAGAGAGAGAGAGTGAGAAATAGACAGTGACACAGATAATGTTTGTGTGTGTGTGGAGTATGTGGATGTGTTGGTGTTGGTGTGTGTGTGATACTTTAATATATTTTTAACTTTACAAACTACTTAGCAAGTCTTCAATTTAGCTTGCCTAAAAATGTTTGATGCATCACAGTAACACACACACAAACAGTGACAAACAGACACACACATACACACAAGCACGCGTGGGCACGCATGCACACACACCTACAAACACAATGAGGAAGTGAGAGAGACAAAAACAGAGCTGGACAGAGACAAACAGAGACAAATAGAGACAAGCAGAGACAGACAGAGACCAAACACACAGATACAGACAGAAAGACAGAGAGAAGTAATATCATCTTTCCTCCCAAATCTATCAACCAATGGATGACATGAAAAAACCAAGGCTATGCTAGCCGTAATGTGCTTTTATTCCCCAAATAAACTGCTTTGTAAGGGACAGTCATTCAGTCTTTTGTTAAAGCAGTGAACGGCCAACAAGAAGGAAAAGAAGAAATGATGGAAGCAGCAGCTACAAAAGAGTTAACCTCAGCGAAATGTTATCTTTAAACGCAGGCAGTGAGGAACGTGACTGGGTCAAAGAAAGCAGATTCCAGAACTGACTGCAGGCATCATGGCGTTTGTGTTTATTCTTATAGTAAAGAGTGATAGGGAGGTTTTTGTTTTGTTGTCGTTGGTGGTGGTGGTGGTTTTCTTCTTGCTTCTGTCTCTGTGGTGTTTTATTTTATTTTTTTTTTTTAATGTTGTGGTTGGCATTTTGAAACGCTGAGTGCACAAACGCCAAAAGCGTTCTTTTGTTTGTATATATGAACATGTCACGTGCATTTATATGTGGTGTTCTTAGTTTGAACCTTTTTAAGAGATTGAATACTGTTGTTGTTGTTGATAATATTTTTGTTTATGATATAGTTTAACATTCACACGAACATCTGCACTGGCCAAGACTGTCCCACATGGAACGTGTACAAGAAGGGAGATGAAGAGGCAGACAGAGAAAATGATGGGAAGACATCATCAGAGAGTGGTGGACTGGCCACGAGTGGAACAATTCGCTACAGAAGCAGAGGACCATGGGGAGTTGAAGAAGCTGGTTGCCAAATCTTCATATTGGTGCCCCCACGGTCCACTGGACTATGGAATAGGTGAGGTGAGGGGAGGGGAGGAAGAGCATTCTACAGGCTCTTCCAGAATACAGAACCTTTGTCTTTCACTCATGGGGATCACTGGGAAGCTTTGTGTATACACTGGGTAAGAATTGTGTGTGTGTGTGTGTGTGTGTGTTTGTGTGTGTTGTGTGTGCTTTGTGTGTTTCTAAGTGTGTATGTGTGTGCGTGCGTGCGTATGTGTGTGTGTGTGATTGTTCACAGACAGACAGACAGAGACAGACAGGCAGGCAGAGACAGACAGAACAAAGAGAAACAGAGAGAAAATCAGAGAACACTATCACAAGCTTTCCCTAGTCAATCTTTAAAAACCTGTTCATCGCAAGAGCTTCATGTCTATCGTATCATGATGTCGACTTCTCAACCTGTGTTTACCCATGGGAAAGAGAGCTGTTCATTTGTTTAGCTGTCTCAATGAACTTCCAATTCGTTTTTTAAAAAGAGAATGAATGTGGGGCGAAATCAATCCTAAAGAGTCAATATCAGTGAAACGTAATGTTCAATGAAATGTAAGCAGGGGTGAACGTGACCAGTCGCATAGATGGTAGTTGATGTGGGGTTTTTTGTTTTTTGTTTTTTTTTTTGTTTTTTTTTTTTGGGGGGGGGTCTGGAGAGTGGGGCATTGCTCGTTTATTCTAGAGCAGAGAAATAATTTTTATCGCTGTTTGTTTGGTTTTTTATTTGTATTGTGTTGATTGATTGATTGATTCATTCATTCATTTATTCTTTCTTTCGTTTATTTATTCATTGATCGGATTTTAAAAACAACAACAACACTGTTTTGCTTGACTTGACGAAACGTTGAATGTAAGCTCCAAAATGTTACGCCTTTATTTGCATGTAATTCTTTTTTATGGGGAAAGGGATAGCTCAGTGGTCGGAGCGCTCGCTTTTCCCCTAACCAAGTTATGCAGCATTAAGCGTGGTTACCACTTGGATGGGTGACGGTTTGCGCGCCCTGACTTCAATACAGTCCCCAAGTTTACCCAGCTGTAAATGGGTACATGCCTCTTTAGGGTCAGGGAAGGTTAAAGCAGCGAGGGAGAGGAGATGGGCGCCACCATCAATATGCTGGCCCCTAGAGAAGTGAGGTCTCTGACGCTTCGCTCCCCTACGACCTTATAGGTTATGGGACACCTTTACCTTTTTTACTTTCTTATGATGTCTTCTTGATTTGCCTTCGTTGTTGTTGTTGTTGTTGTTATTGCTACTGTTGTTGTTTGGTGCTCCCTAGCTTAAGCCTTTGTCTCACTGATCACACCTGGAAATTACAGATAGACTGTTAGTACACATTGAATAGGAAGTTTGTTTTTGCTGTTTTTAGGTCCCTTGAAATAAAAAATGACCATACTCTGACCATTGGATTTTGTTTTCCTTTAACAGGGCATGCGGGTCGTTTTTCTAAGAGCTCAACATACCTAAGGGCAGCCTGTTCTCCTGTTGTGTCTTCTGTTTCTCGAATAGAGCTCCGAGGTTGACATAACTATGGTGAGATTTTGTGTATGCAACCGTTTTGCCACCATTAAGGAAGCCACATTACAAAATTTAGGGATGATGTCTAAACAGGACACGAGCGTTCAGACGTTTATTTATTTTTGTATTTATTCTTTTATATCGAGGATAATGGAATAAGCACATATGTGATTTTTTACATCCAGTCCCCGTATGTATGCGGATTTTTGTAAATTCTGTCATCTGTACCCACCGGCACACCATGGCCTACTCTTACGAAAAGCGGACCAAGATTTAACGTGAGGGCAAGATGTTCTGCGTGCATTCGCACACGGGGCCTCGGTTTATAGTTTCATCCGAAGGACTTTTGGGGAGAGTGGAGTCGGCACTGATGTTAACTCCTATCAGTATGCAATGGCCTACACTTCCCAAAGGCGGAATGGGTTTTAGCGTGTTTGAAAGATGTTCTGTATCAGTGTATACATGAGACCTCGGTTTCTAGTCTCCTCCAAATGAGTTTCATGGGTGTGAAGTCGGTATTTTTGAAAACTCCAGGGGGAAAAACTCAACCCCAACAGGTGTTCCAGTGGTGGCTCAAACCCGTTCCGTCAAACAGCGAGTTCAATGCTCTAACCACTAGCCCCCCCTAACCCCCTACCCCCCACCATAACAAAGACAGACAGACAGACATAAAGATAGACAGCCAGAACAAAACAACCAGGGTTATTTTTCACCACTCTATCATCAACATTGTCATTGTAAATGTTTCGTGGCCACAAAGCTGTGATTTTGGTTTTCATCAAAACATGTACGTCCATGTACTTCTAGCTTTCTAAGAATTATTCATCCCAATGCTACATGAAGAAATTGCCAACTCAGAGAGCAAAACAAAAAAAATAGAGCCGCTACAGAACAAAGTTAACATCAGCCAAAAGCAATCTTGAAAATGCAAGCAGTGACGAACGTGACAAGTGCCATAGCAGCAGTGTTCAGGGCTGTGGACATTACCAATGTTGTTGTAAAGCAGAAAAAAGAGGATTTTTAAAAACTGCTTTTTTGTTGTTTGTTTGTATTCACAAATTCAAATGACGAAAAACAAAAAAAGGATTTTAAAAAAGACTAGGCGTCATAATAGCGCATGCATTTTCCAACACATAAAAATTGTAGATCTGAGACAATCAATGTGGTAAGAAGAATATCTTCACAGAAAAAAAAAAGGTTAAGATAGATAGACAAGCGAGAGTAAACAAATCAAGACTAAACAAACAAATCAAACAAGCAAACAAACAAATCAAACAAGCCAACAAAACAAACAAGCAAAACGAGCAACAAAACCATCCCGCAGCAACAGCAATCACAACATCAGTTACAGCAACAACAACAAAGGCTCTAGCGATGACATCAGGAGCATCTTGAGAAGAGGAAGGATTGTTGTTGTTGTTGTTTTGGTTTTTTGTATGATTTTTTTAAAAATCGTGCCTGACATTTCAAAACGTTGAATACAAAACGCTGGGGCATGATTTGTTTAAAAACACGCTGTGCTTTTATATATGCTGTCTCCTCTATTGAAAACTGTTGAGAAATTAAATGTTGTAGTTGATTTTGTTGTGCGATTCCCACTTTTCTTCTTCTTCTTCGAACGCTCAGAAAACAGCTACTGTTATCTGTCATATGAGCAAAAATGTGTTGCGCTGCCGTTAAGCGCCTGACAAGTCAGGCCCAGCACATCAGGCTTCGGCATGGGAGAGAAAACTGTTTAAGTCTCTCTAGAAAAGTAAGGCAGGAGAATGGACCAAGAAGGCAGAAAATAAACGAGAAGGGGGTGACAAGAAGGAAAGGGACAAGGCAGAAACAAAACTAGGGATAGAAAAGAGGGAATTCCTAGCACAGAATTTCCAGAAGGTGGGGATGCTATTTATACTGACAGCCCCCTCTCCCCCTTCCCCGGCATCCCCATGGGAAGCTTCCCACTTTGACATCCTGGGAATGAATTACTCAAGACGTGTGCCATGACTCACTCATTAACCCCGTTGATCAGTGTGACATCGTAAGAGCACACCGTTTGAGAAGTTTGAAAGTACAGTTATGTTCAAGTACCTCTTTTTTCCAAATAGGCAGCAATACTCCGGGTTCAGAAGATTTTTTTCTCTTACTGAAGGAGAGCGCAAGTTTGGTTTTCTTTAAGCGAAGAGTTTATTCGTGGCAGAGGATATCATCGATGTAACATTTCGACATTTTGAATATAGACCTTGGGTACTTTGCTTTAGAATATTAATAACTGGCAGAATGTTTGGTCGGGGCCAGGAGTGTTCATATGGTGTTGTCTTTAGATTTAAACCCTTTGCCATCGCTTATCTACAATTGGTAGTACAACTAACAATAGGTACAGTGGTAGCAGTAAACTTGTCATTTGTCTTTGCCAGTTCGCAATATTTTAGAAAAGGGGAGAACTCGCAGACAGAGAAAAACATAAACAGTGAGACATAATTATATGGAAAGAAAAGCAAGCTAGCGAGAGAGAGAGAGAGAGAGAAGGACAGACATACAGACAGATACAGATACAGATAGGTAGGGAACGGCAAATACAGCCAGCCAGAGACAGAGAGACAGAGACAGACAAAGACACACAGCAATCCAGACAGACAGAAGATAGCTAGACAGACAGACAGACAGACAGATAGAGGGAAGAGGAGAGAGAAAGACCAATAGAAAGGAAGACAGACAGACAGACAAAAAGTTACAGACCGTCAAATAGGAAAGGGAGAAAAAAAATTAAAAGACAGAAAAATACCGACAGACAGACAGAGACAGAGCAAACAAACAGAAAGATAGACTGAGCACCAAGTCGTATTTAATACTCCAGCCTTGAAGGCAAAACTTTGTGAAAAGCTTTGCGCTGGCAGGCACATTATTTGGGCACCAAGCACACCATTCACCACCCTCATGCACACTAGCCTACAAGAAAACACAGAAGCGCTTAGGACAAAACCCTGCCGGTTAGCTAGCCTGCTGAATAACAGCTTCGAAAGCACTCGACACGAACATACCCAGCATGCAGCCTGCACGTACAAGAAAATGAGCTGCTCTGAAGTGGGAATGTGTCGGTTGAGGCCTGGCCTGCGGGCGGGCAAACCTCCAGTAATGATTTAATGACAAGCACAGGAGAAGACCAGGTACTATACTATGCACTCCTGCCTGGTAAAAAGAACGCAGAGAGAGAGAGAGAGAGAGAAAAGAGAGAGAGAGAGAGAGGGGGAGAAGAGAGAGAGAGAGACAGGGAGGGAGAGGGAGAGAGAGAGTGAGAGAGAGAGAGGGGGGAGGGAGAGAGAGAGAGGGAGAGAGAGAGCGAGGAGGGAGAGAGAGAGAGAGAGAGAGAGAGAGAGAGAGAGAGAGAGAGAGAGAGAGAGAGAGAGAGCGAGGAGGGAGAGAGAGAGAGGGAGAGAGAGAGCGAGGAGGGAGAGAGAGAGAGAGAGAGAGAGAGAGAGAGAGAGGGAGAGAGAGAGAGAGAGAGGAAGAGAGAGGAGATACAGACTGACAGACAGATAGACAGACAGATACACAGATACACAGAGAGACACAGAAACAGACACAGAAACAGACACGCACACACATACAGGTAGACACGTAGAAAACAAGAGAGACAGAGTCAGACAGACAGACAGACACAGACAGACAGAGAGAATAGACAGACAGACAGACACAGGCAGACATAGAAACACAGAGACTTAACGAAGTTTATTGCCATAAAACTTAACAGCCCATTTAGTCTACACTGGAATGAACTACAGAGTGGAACAGCGTGACATTCAAGTGCACCACAGAAGATGAGGCACTTAAAGAAGAAAGAGAGAGACAGAGACAGAGAGAGACAGAGAGAGAGACAGACAGAGACAGAGACAAAGACAGAGAGAGAGAGGGGGGGGGGGTGAGGATTGTGAAGAAGAAGAATGCGGAGAAGAAGATTGCGAAGCAGAATAAGGAGAACGCGAAGAAGAATGCAAAGAAGAAGAAGAATGCGAAGAAGAAGAATGCGAAGAAGAAGAATGCAAAGAAGAAGAAGAACAATGCGAAGAATGCGAAGATGCGAAGTATGCGAAGAAGAAGAATGCGAAGAAGAATGCGAAGAAGACGAAGAAGAAGAAGAAGAAGAATGAAGAAGAAGAGAAGAAGAAGAAGAATGAAGAAGAAGATGCAAGAAAAGAAGAAGAAGAAGAAAAAGAAGAACAGAACAAGAAGACAAGAACAAGAACAAGAACAAGAAAAGAAAAGAAAGAAACAGAAACAGACGAAGAAGCAGAGACGAAGAAGCGTTAGCAAGAAAGAAGAGATGGACGTTGACAAAGAAGAAAAGGAGAACGCAAACATTAAGGAAGAGAAGAGATTGATCCTCAGCGCTTAATCTTCCACTTGTTGCTTTGTTATCTGAGTAAGCTGGGAGAATCCCCCAACAGGAATGAACCGAATGGAAGAGCCCAACAAGAATGGACTGTCAAATATGACCAAATATGAACAGCTACACATAGCCATTTTTTGCTGTTATGCCAGTTCCACATCAGTTTTACAGCCGATGTTTTTCTTTCTCTCAGTTATAGTGTTTTCAGAGTAAAGTCACAGTCATTGATTGCCAAAACGTTCATTCATACACGAGCTAGTTCAAGAACTTAGCCAATATTGTCCTCTCTTTTTTCACAGCCAACTTTTGGGCCTGATGGGTGTGTGGATGCGCAAGCTATGTCAAGAGTTAAGCTAATATTGAGTCTTGCCTTAGGGGTTTTTGAGTCAAATTTCTAGCTGGGAGAGGTCGGAGCAAGAGGACTCCGTAGGTGCAAGTGTCCATTATATGTCATCAAAACATGTCAATATGTGAAAGGAAAAGGGCCAGAGCAGTAAACACCATGGCAGGTGCTGGTGAAAAGTGTTTCCCTTGGATCTGGTGGAGGGGAAAGAAAATGAAGTCATACCAAGACATTGTAAGGTCTAGGTTTACTTATGGATAACAGGCGCGCGGTTTAGTGTTTCACAGAGTAGCATTTCTTCTTCTTCTTCTTCTTCTTCTTCTTCTTCTTCTTCTTCTTCTTTGTCGTCTTCTTCTTCTTCTTCTTCTTCTTCTTTCTTCTTCTTCTTCTTTTTTTCTCTTCTTCTTCTTCGTCATCTCGACGTCGTCCTTCTCGTCTTCGTACGCTCAAACGTTGTCTATCATTTGAGCGTAACTACGTTGCTCTGCCATTAAGCGCCTGACAAGTCAGGCCCTGCGCGTTCGACACCGGCGTTTGAAAAAAAAGTTATCTATTAAGTCTTTCTGGAAAAAAAGGCACGAAAGTGGACCAAGAAGGCAAAAAAAAGACAAGAAAAGGGTGACGGGAAAGAAACCAAAAACAGGGCAGAAACGAAGAGAGGATTAGAAATGAAAATGCAAGCACAATATTTCCAGAGAGATGGGAATGCTGTTATACTGACAGGCCCCCGACATCCCCACGGGTGAACATGGTACTTGAAAGGCAACTCGGTGTTGAAATGTCTGCAAGTTTGAGGTATCTGGTTTGAATATGGGTCTAGCTGAGGGACATACAGCAGTGTAGCTGAAGATGTAGATAATAATAATGTATGGAATTTACATAGCGCTGAATCTTGTAAAAAGATTCACAACAGCAGATACACAACGTCCCTTCCATCTGTCCCAAGGGAGTATCTTTACAACCATTCCCACTTTGTTCCTTCGTTTATTCATTGCAGGAAAAAGAAATAAGTAGTTGAGAAGAAGAAGGAAGAAGAAAAAGGAGGAGGGGGAGAAGATGAGGAGGAGGAAGAAGAAGAAGGAGAACATCAACAGCAACAGCAACAGCAACAACAACAACAACAATTGCGAAGAATTTTGAAGAAGAAACATTGCAAGAAGAATTGCGAAAAAGAATTTCGAAGCAGAATTGCGAAGAAGAATTGCACAGAATTGAGGAGAAGAAAATTGCGAAGAAGAAGAAGAAAATGATGATGATGATGATGATGATGATGATGATGATGGTGATGATGATGATGATGATGATGGTGATGAAGAACTACAACAACAACAACAACAACAACGAGAACGAAGACACGACAAACAAACACAAAAACAACACCAACAAAAGCAACACCAACAAAAACAAAAGAAGAAGAAAAAAAAGACCAACAACAACAACGAGAACAACAACAACAAAAGATCATTTAAAAACCACACGATTCTCACATAAAGGAATCCACCACATTGTCTTCCTGGTCACGAGTTTTTCCCCCCGACGTCTAGCATAATAGCTCAGTTCACTGCCGTCAGCAAGAAAACCAGACAGTATTATCCCCCCCCCCCCCCCTGATAACACAGCAGTTTGGGTTTGTTGTTTTTGTTTTCTTCTCAAGGATGACATATTAGTATTGCCCTTAGCATGACCGTTCTAGTGCATTGTATTGTATTGTGTTGTACTGTATTGTATTGTGTTGTATTGTATTGTATACCATTTTAAGTCAAGGCTTATTTCTCTGCGTGAAATTTGGGCTGCTCTCCGGGGCTAGGCCTAGAGCGCGTCGCCACAAGAACAGCGCCACCCATTATTATTGTCTTTTTCTTTTCCTGCCTGCAACTGTATTTTGTTTCCCTATCAGAGTGTGCTTTTTTCTACAGATTTTGTTTTTCCAGTGACAACTCCCTTGTTATCCGTGGGTTCTTTTATGTGCGCTAAACAGTTCTATGTAACACACGTGACCTTGGTTTATCGTCTCATCCAAAAGACTAGCACCCAAACCACCACTCACGGTCTAGTGGATGGGGTGGGGGAGGTTTATAGACCAAGCGATGATCGAACCACCACACACCTCGACCCTGGATTTGTGGCTAGCTTTTTAGGCAGGCGCGTTACCTCCAGACCACCGATCCACTAATCAGTGTCTCCAAGTCCTGGGGGTAATAATGTATAAAATCTAAGCCTTTCTTTTAAACTTTGAAACAGCTATCAACATCACCCCAACAACAATCACACATGCACCCAAACAGGAACACAAACACACACACACAAATGCACACAGACACACACACACACACACACACACACACACACACACACACACACACACACACAAATGCAAACACACACACACACACACACACACACACACACACCACTCTCTCTCCTCTCTCTCTCTCTCTCTCTCTCTCTCTCTCTCACACACACACACACACCACACACACACACACACACACACACACACACACACACACACACACAAACCTGACATACTTAAATTTACAAAATTGCATACACACGGGGACTGGATGTAAAAAAGTATAGGAGTGCTTATTCCATTATCCTCGAGCTAAAAGAATAAATAAATAAATAAAATAAAAACTAAACCCCATCGGCATCATTATAGGCAGGAGTACACTGACACCAGAATGATCTATACTTTAAAGTAAAATCGGGCATAGCATCACCTATTTTCCAACTGGGGAAAGGGATAGCTCAGTTGTCAAAACGCTCGCTCTCCCAAAGCTCAGGCTAAGCAGCTTTGAGCATGCTTACCTAGTAGATGGGTAACTGTTCGTGCCCCTTGGTTTTAGTACAGTCCCCCAGTTCACACAGCTGTAAATGGGTACCTGCCCTCTTTAGGGTCAGGGAAGGTAAAGCAGCGAGGGAGAGGAGATGGGCGCCGCCCTCAATATGCTGGCCCTAGAGAAATGAAGTCTCTGACATCTCCCTCCCCAAGGACTGCGTATATTATGGGGCACCTTTATCACCCCCCCTCCCCCTTTCTTTTTTGGTTTTTACGTTATATTCCACTAGTTATGTTAATTCTTCCCAACTGTTCCTAGTTATCTGTTCTACTGGTTAAAGCTTTCAGAATTCCCGTGTCTGTAGTTTAGATATTTTTTCCTAAATACTTTCCAGCAATTCTTTGACAGAATAAATGCTATGCCACACAGCTTATAATTGAAGGGAAGGAGAAGGTATGGTAATGTGCGTGTGCGTTTCTCTGTGTGTCTGTGTGTGAATACAAGCACTTGATTAAATAAAACCACAACAACTAATTCAGGCAGTTTAAGTGTACAAAACAGTTCCACAAAAATCAAAACACTGAAACATCCAATACAAACTAAACGGAGCGACATCACACACCGTTGCTATTCTAACAATCGGGTCACCCTATTCAATAACAAAATAAAATCGGCGGAAGAAACAGAAAACCAACACCTTAAACGCAAATCCTTGCAATGATCGTTTATTAAATCACGTTAATCAAGCTTGCTTTAACACTAATGCATTTGAAAATCAAAAATAATGCACAAGAGATACGACTGTGATAAAGGGGATTTTTTTGTTATCTAATCCCAGCAGAGGAGACGCATGTGTTGCCTGCAATGTGTTAAATCCCCTGTGGCATATTGGATCCCCTTTGATGTGTTCTTCTGACGCTTCTAAAGCCTTGCATGTTAGGGAGCTTCCAGTGAACAATCTGCACTTTCTCCTAAAACAGTATCGGCCGTTCTTTCTTGATCTGTGGAAAAGCTGATTGTCATGTCGACAATAAAGGCGACAAATTATATGAGAATGGCAGCTAGAAATAGAAAAGTGAGAAGCAAAAAACACCAAGGCTTAGGACATCAGAGGGAAGGGAGAGAGAGAGAGAGAGAGAGAGAGAGAGAGAGAGAGAGAGAGAGAGAGACAGACAGACAGACAGACAGACAGACAGACAGAGACAGAGAGACAGAAAGAGAGACAAAGACAGAGACAGAGGCAGAGACAGAGGCAGAGACAGACAGATAGAGACAGACAAACATAAAGACAGAAACATAAGGTTGAAACAGAGAGACAGAGACAGAGACAGACAGCCAGGGACAGGCAGAGAATACCAGCATTTGATTTAATAAAAACAACAAGCAGTATTTGCTGTTTAAACAGTTACTAATAACTCATTACAGACAAAATACTAAAACCATTCAACACCATCACTTTAAAAACAAACACTGAAACATCGAACAATCTGATACTGTTTTAAAGATAATAACGGTGTCCTCAATTTAAATTATTGTACGATCTTAGAAGAAATATTATGAAGCACATTTTGGGGGAAAATAGTTGCAATTATTGTTATAAAGTTCTTTTATAACGATAATATGAGTTCCTTTTTTGTAACAAAAATATACACAAAGGGCATGTAGTAATGGGATTCTTTGCATCTAATTGAAGCTTATAAGACTAATGTGTCAAATCCCCAGTGGCATAATATGGTATGGGTTGTTTTTTCTGGCACTCATTTCGTTTTACATGCTGGACTGCTTTCAGGAACAATCTAATTTTCTGCAAAAAAAATTATGCCATCATACACTCAATTTCCAACCGAGCTTTAAAAAAGCTGATTGTCATGTCAATACTAATGCTGAATTAAGCAAGAGTGTTGTGTTAGAAAGGGACATAAACATAGAAAAAGTGTGGCTGAGAGACATGGCTTAGTGTATGAAAGAGAGACGCTTTAACGCATTAACAAATACAGTAACCAGCAAGGGTGACACAGTTGGCACTGAATCACTCTGTGTCTTGCCACCCACTTGGTTTTGCTGTTGTTCCTGTTGTCCTCGCTGATCTTGTCGTATCTGACTCTGTGGTTTATGCCTAAAATTTTGAGTCTGGGTGTTTCGATTTAGTACTGGGTCTGCCGCATTTGTTGTCACTGGTGGGCTTGCTGGCTTAAGTCACAAAATGACAACAGTGCTGTGGTCTTCGCCACCACACACCCTCTAACTGGTTCATGCATTGTCTGTTAACAGGGTGCTCAGCATTCTTTCTACAGTCCTTGGAAGTCCAATAACTGGCATGGTGCTGTTATAAACAGAAAAAAAAATTACTGCAGCTTTTGCTAAATGCGTCCTGTTGCTTGAGTCCTGTCACGTGGATCGAAAGAGAGAAAAAGAGAAAGAGGGGGAAGGGAGGAGAGGAGATGGATGCTGCCCTCAAAATGCTGGCCAATAGAGAAGCTGAGCACTATGGCACTTCCCCCTTTCTTTTCAGCGAATGCATAGGTTATAGGAACACCTTTCCCATCACCTCTTACCTTTCTTCTAAAGATATATCTCACTCTGTAAAACAGTTGTCAATTCTTCCAGCTCCAATCTTTAAAAAAAATCATACTTAGAACGAAAAAGGATAAAATAAGAAATAAGATCCTTGATTTGAAAAAAAACCAGTACAAAGCCAGACAAACTAACAGCTCTAATAAAACTCTGTCTCTCTCATTCAAGAAGATTTTTCCTCTGGAGTTAACATCAGTAACGACTCCACTCTCCCCAAAAGTCCTTCGGATGAGACTATAAGCCGATGTCCCGTGTGCGAAGGCACGCAGAACATCTTGCGCACACATTAAACCCCGTTCCACTTTTTGGAAGAGTAGGCCATTGTGTGCCGGTGGGAATTTTTTTTACAAAACTGCATACACACGGGGTCTGCATGAAAAAAGTACATGAGTTCTTATCCCATTATCCTCGAAATAAAAGAAGAACAAAATATTTCAAAATCTCTCTCTCTCTCTCTCTCTCTCTCTCCTCTCTCTCTCTCTCTCTCTCTCTCTCTCTCTCTCTCTCTCTCTCTCTCTCTCCTCTCTCTCGATCCTAAGAATCTGTCTCACACAACAACACTTTCACATTACAAAATAAACAGAAAATGAAAGTCAGATCAAGTGCCAAATGGGGATGCATGTTGCAACTGCACGTTACAATCATGTTAAGTGCTTTCAGCCTTTTGAGCAAGCCAACAGGATCTCCACACACAAAAGGATGCTATCACCAGTTTAATGTCACAGTGTTGTCTCTATCTCAGCCAACATGCACACAGACAGAAGTATCACAACCACAGATCACGGCTGATCCAATATGCCAGCAGGGATTTAGCACATTGCAATCAACATGACAGTTTCATCTGTTTGGATTAAAACATAACAGCTCTTATTACAATCTGTCCCCTGCCCATCATTGCTTTTTGAAAGCAGTGCATTGGGGTCTGAGTGGTTTGGATTTAAACGTAACAATAGGGAACATGGCAGTCTAGTGGTTAGATGGTTGTGCTGGTGATCTCATGGTCTGGGATCAAGCCACCATAGCCAGGCTCGTTTATTAGTCAGCTTCCAAAACAACAAGTCAGTAAAATCGCCAGACTGTTTACAACCCACGCTGTGTATATGACTGTGAGAGGGAAACTGCAGAATGCTATAATTATGTTATCATGCCCTTTATTCAGTGCAGCCTGTGCTGACAACATTTTGCAGCTGCCCCAATATTTCCTTTGAGTAGAAGCAAGCAGTTTAAGACAAAGAGGAATTTGCTGATATTTCAAAAAGTTCAGAAATTTTATGTCAAAATCAAACAGGTTTTAACAGTTATTGACGTTCATGCTGCTGTTTTTTTGTGTGTCACATATTGTTTTACAATGACTTGATTGTAGATTGTATCATGTTGGATATTGACAATTCACTGCAAGTGTGAATGAACTAAAATATGTAAACTGTTACCTTGTGTCTGCTTGTAATCTCTTTGGTGCTTTGAAAAAGAGATGCAATTTAGATGGCGTTTTTTCCCTTCGTTTCTTAATAATCATGTTTTTATTTTGTTGTTGTTATCATTTATTATTTCCTTGTGCACTATTGTTCTTTTATATTTGCTCTTTTTCTTTTCAGGTATTTCCATATATTTTATCTACATGTTGTTTTTTTACCTTTCCATTACAAAATTGTCTGTGCATTGACTTTTGAAAGGATAATTTATACTAACATATTTTGTCAAAGTTATTTTGTTTTAAAAACCCACCACTTTTTCAGTTTGAACAAATAAATGTCTACCAGCTGCCAGATGTGAAGACTGAATTTTTCATTGCTGTTGAGTACATTATAAGATTATAAGAATCTTATAATAAAAATATATATATATATCTCTATGTGTGTTTATATATATAATAATTATATATATATAATTCCTTTTTATAACATTTTATCAAAACCAAGATAAAATGAGAAAAAGGAAAGAAAAACGCAATAAATAACTATATGTCCTAAAAAAAGACCAGTTACCATAATAAATAAACAAACACTGATTATAAACTTCATATCTAAGTCCCGAAAGACCTGATCTGGTGATGAACAAATGGGATTTTAAACTTTACTCACCATCTATGAACAAAGAAGCATGCATTCAAAGAAGGGGACTGGATAGCCTAGTGGTTAGAACATTGCGCTGGCAATCTGACGACCCGGGTTCGATTCCCGTTCAAGGGGATATTTTCCCCTGGAGTTAACATCAGTGTAGACTCCACTCTCCCCAAAAGTCCTTGGGATGAGACTATAAACCGAGGTCCCGTGTGCGAACACACGCAGAACATCTTGCGCACACGTTAAATCCTGTTCCGCTTTTCGTAAAAGTAGGCCATTTTGTGCCGGTGGGAACAGATGACAGAATTACAAAAGCACATAAACACGGGGACTGGATGTAAAAAAGCACATAAGTGCTTATTCCATTATCCTCGATATAAAAGAATTTTTTTTTAAAAGAAAAAAAAGAAGAAAAAAAAGAAAGAACCAGCAAGACCAACAAAAACTTTTAAAAAAATAAACCAAACACCCGAAAATCTTACCACCAAACACTGGCTGACAAATTTTACATATAAAATCCCAAATTTATATTTTCTAAGGTAAACAACAATATATAAGCCCATTTCAATATTACAAGTCCATTTCAATATTCATAATCAAAGAATGAAGACTTACAAAGACGATGCTTACACCAAAAAACCAACAAACCACAAAAAAGAAGAAAAGAAACAAAGATGATTAACAAAAGTACAAAATCACACAAATACGACAATAAGGAAGAGGATGACAAAGCTTATGTTCAACCAGGCGTGATTTCTAACAATGAGAACTAGCCAACATCACCCGAAATAGGCAAACAAGCCTTGCAGAAAGGAGAGAGACTGAAGCAATTGAATAAGCACAAGGAGTTTTAAAATCCTATTTTTCACTGCAGAAATATGATGATTTGTGCCAAGATTGTTTTTTACAGGGATCCACCAAAAATAGCAAAAATGCTCGTGCAGGTAGGTGGGGATGGGGAATGTAGTGTGTTTGTGTGTGAAAGCATGATATATACAATATGATCGTTTTTATACTGCATATAAATATATGATGATATGTGGTATTATTATTCAAAGAATATATATATATATATATATATATAGAATAAAAAGAGAGAGAGATGACATACAGACTGACAGACCAGAAAGGCAGAAAGAAAAAGACAAAAAGATAGACTAACACATGGACAGATACCACGCAAAGATGTTGTTAAAACAATCAGGCAATTTATTAACTGGAGAACAGAATAGATAGAAAAAGAGTCAGATAGAAATAGATGGACACAACAGCAACAGACAAAAAAGACAAAAACAGACCAAAAAAACATTTTAACATTTAAACAGACAAAAAAAGAAAAAGAAAATAAACACGCATCTCTGTTAAGGAAATAAGTACACAAGCAAGCAACAATTTTTGTCCTTCAAAAAAAAGGGGGGCTTCTCTTGTGATGATGAGTTTGTATGGGAAGGAGAGCATGACTTTATGCAGAAATGTTTCCTTGACCTGAAAATGCAAATACTGTCATACAATACATAAACATAGCTTCAGATTAGCGTAAAAGCAGAGTGCTTAATAGTGATTTTGAGGACAAGAAAAAATAGAAGAAGAAAAATGTGAACAAAGGTAGAAACAAAGAAGCAAAAATGAAGTAAAAACAAAGGTAAATAAAAAGAGAGCAGGAGAAATAGCAAGGATAGACAGAACAAAAGAAGAAAAAAACGGCAGAAAAACGACAGTAAAAAAGAAAGAATGAAAACACTCGATACATTATCCCCACACACAAAGTAGGGAAACTCTCACAAGAGAGAGAGAGAGAGAGAGAGAGAGAGAGAGAGAGAGAGAGAAGAGAGGAGAGAGAGAGAGAGAGAGAGAGAAGGGCTAGATGTTATCTTTCCCAGCAAACAAGGCAAACCATGTCACAGCCATGACTACATGAATAGCATTTCTGCAAGACAGGGGCAAAGCAAAATTTAATACACAGACAAACATTGAAAACAAACAACTGGGACAAAGCAAACAGCTTAGAAAAGGCATTGCATGTCAAGAGTTGTGTTGAAACGAAAAAAATAAACTTCACACAATGGGAAAAATATTGACGGAATGTTTATCTAGAATCCATAACAAATGTTTGCATATATAAGAGATAATGCCTGTAAAGGAGTCATTTACTGATTGCTCTCTATGATGCTTTCTACGACGTCAGTTCGCAAAGAAAGCCAGACATTTGTGGCCAGTTTATTGTCTTTTTAATCGATATGCTAGATATTCCTAGTCATTTGAAATACAAAATGGTTTTGTGGTCTGTTAGGAAGTTGTGTATCCTGTCTCGAAAGCATGAGAGAGAGAATCAGCACACACACAAACAACACACACACACACACACACACACACACACACACACACACACACACACACATGTTAAATCCCTCCCGCTCTAGGGAAAAACAGACTATTGTGTGACAGAAGGAACAAATGTCAGAATTTACAAAACTGCCTACACACAGGAACTTGTAAAAAAAACCCACACTTAAGTGCTTATTCTATTATACTTGCAATAAAAGAAGATAAACAAGATAAAACACACGCATACACACAAACACTCACACTCACTCACTCACTCACTAAAACATGCATATGAGTATGTACACCACACACACACACACACACACACACCACACACACACACACACCCACACACACTCGTTAGAGATTGATTGATAAATAAAAAACAGATGAGCCTAACGCTATGAACACAGATAAAGCAAACATTTCAATAACAACAAAAAATTCAAATGACTTTCTAGAATGGTCTCAATTTGAGTTAGCCTTAACAATTGTTCAAAATTGACATTAATTTTGTCACCTGCGTGCACTGTTTGTCACGTTTTGCGGAAATGATATTGTTTCCTTCCAATGACAATTAAATTACAGACCGGAATTCATGAAGAGCTGTTTTTAAAATATCATCATTTCCAGCCTATTAATGTGATCTTTATGCCAGTTTCAATATTATATTATGGCAATTATTCAGATTTTTAATGCACTACGCACTCAGAAGGATGTTGCCCCAAATGCTCAGGTAAACATTATTTTGTTACTGGGCTCAGTGTTTTCTAGTTTATCAGGGGGAAGGGGGGGTGGGGCAGCGAGGGCACTCAGAATATAAGCTTTGTCTCACTCATCACACCTAGCTGTTACTGTGACAGCAAACACTTAATGAAAAGATTGCTTATTATGATATGTATGTATTGCATGTTCCTGAATAGAGAGCAGGGGTTGTTACGCAAAAAAGAGTTTGTCATGAAATGAAACAACCTGAACAGTTTCACACCTAGCAATATTCTAATATAGGCCTTGGCATTCTGCTTACATCAATAACTTACAAAGCTTTGACTTGGGCGATAACAGTATCTGCATTTATTGTGTATGTATCTTGATCCTGCAAACCAACTTATTGTTCATTCAGGTTTTCTGTGAAATGTGGTATTTTCATTTCGTATTCTTATATTTATTAACACATCACCACTCCCTTCTTTTAACATGATTTGACATTTCAACTATGTAGGCTTGTAAGATATCGTAAAATTAAAGGAGTGCGAAAAGATGAAAAGCAAAAAAGTAAAAAAGAGAAACATAGAAGAAGTTAAAAGGGATAAAAAGATGGATAATAAAGAAAGAACTACATAAAATTGTCAGGACAATGAAAGCAAGTAGAAAAAAGGAAAACCAAAACTTACATATAAACAAACTAAACCCGGGTCAGTAGGCTTAAAAGCAAAGCATTTACATTTGAAAAACAAATCATATTTCTACAATGATAAGGGAAAAACAAAATTCACAAACAAGCAGACAAGGGCAGACACTCAGATAGATTTAAAGCTTTTATGGTTGAAAAGCACAAATCATGTTGCTGCAAAAGATGAATATATTTTAGAAACAAAAACAGACAAACAATTCCAAACAAGTAAACAAACATGACATTGCCACTCAAAATGCAACCTTAGCAACAAACCATGTCATTGAACTGATATATAGCAGAGCTGACTGAATAAAGTCAAGTAAGAGCATGCATGCAAAACCAAACCAAAGAACCGTGTTTTTTTAAAATGTTGAAATAAACTTCCTGCATCTTCTCAAACAAACAGCTACAGAAGAGAACTGTCTCCTGTGGCTGAGTCCATGTTTCACCTAACCCACCCAGTCAAGCTTCATAGAAGACAAGCAGCTGACAAACATTTGGTAGAATGTTGAGAGTGTTGAAAATACTTGACTGAGTATCTGTGTCTCTTTGGCTGCAGTTCATGTTACAATATATCATAAGAAAGGACAGAACACAGTGAAGCCAAGTAATCTTACGGTTGTCATGCTTCAACAACTTTATTTTGAATGCCCATTAATTATCCTGCAGTAAAACAAATCTGTCTCTAAGTTGGTGAACCTGTATGCTCTTAGTTTGGTGAATCCCTTGGTTGCTCTTGTTTCTTGGTGATTACCACGTTAAGTTTGTGGTTGTATTTTTGGTAAACTATTGCTGGGATGTGGGCCAGTCCTCAAAGCCTTCATGTTTGAGTTCATGAGTAACTATTGTTTGGGAACATTCCGTGGTAGGTCCCCACCACCAGAGTGGATTCTTAGCTCCGTTTGACTCTTCTAAGTTAACTAGCCTTTCACAAAATAAGAATGAAACAAGAATAACAATAAACTTTATTCCATTCAGAGCAGAAAAAACAAAAAGACATTCTTTGACACCTATCATAATATAGAGAACATAATACAAGTGTTTAAGCCATGTAGTGTTAGATACCTTCCCTTCAAACACCACACTAACATGACCTTGCAGTGAATATCTTGGCTGGTGGCTTGTGTACTCTGATCCTTAAACACACACTTAGATAAGACTAGACCAGATAAATAAAAATGATTGACATGGAAATAACAAGATAGGGATGTCACAGAATACGAGGTAACAAAGCAACAACAACAGCAAAACATCAAACAATTTAGAACTTAGCATCAAATGCACTAATTGCTGTAGCATGCTTGAAATATAGTGTATGTAGTAATTGTATGCTCATGTGCATTAATTTATGCATTAAAACGGTGATGACGAGAGTTAGAAATTATATTATTGTTAGGTGTATATTTTTTAGTATTCATATACAGAACTTGAATAATTATGTTTAAAAAATCACACAAACACCATTCTAACTGACCATCAAACACTGGATAACAATTTTCACATCTACAGTCCAAACAAATATGTTTAGGGGCAAACAAACAGATCACATGTCCTACCCAACATTCATAATCAATGAGGGAAACAAAAACATATGCTGAAAAAAGCAAAAAGTACACAAACCTGGTCACAAACAAGAAGGAAAATGCAAAGCACATCACAGTAGTGATTAAATAAAAAACAAAATCAAAATAAACAACAGCAGCAGATAAGGAGAGGCGCTGAAGCGTTAGAATCCCCTTAGAGGTTATCAAAGCAGCCAGTATATTTTCCCCAAAACACAAGAAATTGTCTCCTGTGGCGATGATTGTCTCTTTCCCAAATCTCCCCACAACAAAACGTAAACAATGATTGGTGGAGGGAGGTGAGCTGGTGGGGAGGGTGGGGAAAGAGGGTGAGGGTGGAGAAAAAAAAGGTGGTTTGTCAGGAGAAAGGGGTTGAGAAACTCTTGCAATCTCAAATGCAGTAAATTAGGGAGGAAGTGTTGAGTGTATTGCTGAAAAGGGGAGACAGAGAGAAATAAAGAGAGAGAGAGAGAGGGAGGGAGAGAGAGAGAGAGGAGGAGAGAGAGAGATCCAGACTGCCATACACACATACAACATGCACACAAACACACCCATGTATGCACACATACACAAACACATACACACATAAAAACGGCATGCGTGCACACACACACACCACGTACACACACACATGCACACACACACACACACACACCACCACCACCACCACCACCACTACTAATAACCCACACTATCCATAAACATCAAAACAGAACGTTTTAACCAACAAACACTAATAAAGCAAACTTTTGAAATGGCCAAACCAAATTTTATAATTCACTTGCTAGGATGAACTCAATTTCAAAATGAAATACAGAAACCCGGCATGCAGTGTTGATTTAATATTTACACTTATTTGAATCCGACAACCCTTTTCTGCCAGACTGCATCATATGTCATGTCTGAGCAAATGAACATCGCTTTCCATCTAGCCATAATCATGTGAACTTGAAAGCAGAGATCACGTACAGTTGTTTGGAATAACCCAGTACGCATCTTATAATTCTGATACTTGTTTTCCACTTCCATCGTTCTGGCCTGATAATAGTCGTCTCTTTATTCCTGATGTGTTGTGCACTAGGAATGATGCTGCATCAAATAATCAGTTTAACGATATCTAGTTGTTGGGCTGGGTGTTTAATAGTCTAGCTCTCTGGAGGGGGTCACTCAGAATATTCATTCTGTCTCACTCATTCCAGCTAGGAATCACTGGGAAAGTAGGCACTACTGGAGAAATGTTCATGTATGGCTCTTCCGAAAACAAACATATAGGCAGTCATATACTGACTTCATGGGATTCATTTCTCTTTCATAGAGACTACAAGGAGAGAGGGAGGAGGGAGGGGGTCACTCAGAATATTCACTCTGTCTCAGTCATCCCGCCTAGGAATGGCTGTGAAAGTAGATACTTTAGGAAAAGTTTCAGCATGTCGCTTTTTTTTAGGAACTATCCATACTACAGGAAACAACAAACTGATTTTATGTGATGTATTTTTCTTAAATAGAAAGTAAAGTTGTTATGTTTGTCATGAGTGAATAGCAACGTTTTCCAGTAAGCCTCTGAGTTTGGCTTGCATCAATCACTGACAATGGTGTGATCTTGGCTATTGTAGTATACATATTGTTTTACCTCTTTGTGTGTGTGTCTTTGTGTGTGTGTGTGTTACTATTGTTACAGTCCCATAGGACATTTGTTATAGTTACATTAACGTTAATGACTTGTTGGGTTTTTTTGTTGTTTTTTAAATTCCTGTCGCATTGCCAAGTTTTTCGAGATTATTATTATTTTTTTTTTAACACCACATCCACATCTCCCGGTTTTTTTTGGTTTTTTTGTTTGTTTGTTTGGTTGGGGTTTTTTTGGAGGGAATGGGGGGAGGGGGGGGGCGTCTAATATCACTAAAAGTGAACAGACATAAAATTGAAGTCAACAACAACAACACAAACACACACATCAATAATGTGCTACATTAGAGCTAAACCAGGTTATCTTCAGTGAGCCCAGGGAAGGAGATAACCTGTTTTAGGCTCTAATGTAGCCAAAGAAGGATTGATAAACACTCAAAAGAACATAAGCCCTTAACTCAGAAAAAGCAAACACTTTATAGCGGCAAAACAATCTGATTAGCATGCTGCATGGGATGATCTGTATTTGGAATGCAATAAAGAATGGACAGTTCTAGTTGTGATGCCTTGGCTTCAGTATGGTCCCCCAGTTCACACAGCTGTAAATGGGTACCTGTCCTGTTTAGGGTCAGGAAAGGTAAAGCAGCAAGGAAGGAGAGATGGGCGCCGCCCTCTATATGCTGGCCCCTAGAGAAGTGAGGTCTCTGACGTCTCGCTCCCTTACAACCTTAAATGTTATGGGAACACGTTGTTTACCTTTAGTATTGAGTTAGCTGACATATCTTATACATTTTACGTCATTCTGCCAGCGTTATTGTTTTATTGTCTATGGTGCAGTGAGTATATTTGGTACAACGTTCAACAGCTTAATACAAACTTGTGTCCTGTAGTACAAAGAAAGAAAGACAGCACTAAAAAGGTAAAAAAGTGAAATGCAGACTGATAGGAGAAGCACTAGATGGCAAAAAAGACGGAAGTAGAAAATGTTAATAAAATAAAAAGGAAGTAACGAAACAAATGAAACCAAAAGCTTACAAACAAGCAATATTGTCCAAAAATGTGTTTTGCAAAGGTCAACAGAAGAAAATATTGAAAAGGAAACAAATTTCCGTTTTGACGATAATCTAACTAGGCAAGAAAGAAAAAAGGAAAGGAATAGGAAAGGTACAAAGACATAAAAGAAAAGACAATGGTCAGACAGGCAGACAAGTTCCACCCAAAAAAATACAAAGAAAACACAAAGAACACGCATTTTAAATAAAAATCAATAAAGAAATAAACAAGAAAGGCGGTTTTTTTAGAAACAGCAAAGGAAATCAAAGTCAGGACAAATCAAGAAAAAGAGAGAACTATCGTGGCAAGGGGAATGAGCACAAAGCAAAAACTAAAACAAACAAACAAACTATATATGCATGTAAAGATTTAAAAAATATAATAAATCTTTAAAAAATAGTTTCAAAATGCCGTTAGCCACTAAAAGAAATTCAACAACAACAAATAACGACAAACTTCAGCAGCAATATTCGAAAACTTATTTCTGCAAGAAAGAACATAACAATCCACAATAAAAAACAAACCAAAATGACCACAATGACAAAAAATTCAGAAGAAAGCAGACAAACAACATAAAGGACCCAACTAACCATCAGATAAACTCTGTAACACAAATGACTCAAGCATATAGCTGCAGTAAAAAAATGAAGAACTAACTGTACATAGAAAAAGCAGGCATGAAGAGGAACACAAACAGGGTTTGAAAACTGTACAGAAACGAAAGGCTTCCTGTGGTTTTCAAGTCAGCATGTATGTTTCCACTTCAAATGAAAATGGTCTCCTGTGGCGGTGATTGTGTCTCAGTTGTTGGATATGTGTGTGTGTGTGTGTGCGTGCGTGCGTGTGTGTGTATGTGTGTGTGCGTGTGTGCGTGTGTGTGTATGTGTGTGTGTGTGTGCCCTACATTGCAGTATGCTATGAAACCAGACATTACCTTTTTCTGCTCGCTTTATCTGGTGCAAAAACGATAAACCTGGAAGCTTTGCCAAACATTCACTTGGCAGACTTAAACTTTACATTTGCAACATTAGACATTGCCAAGGCCAATAAAATAAGAACGGTATAGTAAACATCTATATATGTGGACAAGAAGCAAACTTGAAAGACCGAAGTGGGGCAAGAAATGGACAGATAGTAACTTACGAAAAGCCATAACAAAGAAGTTAGGGAGAGAAATAGCAAGACCGAAAGATGGAAGGAGAAGTGAGCAAACCAAAATCGAAATAAGGAAGAATGAAGAAAAGAAAAACTGATAAAAAGAGAAAACACAGAAAAGTAGAAATGTAAGAAATAAAGAAAAGAAAAAAAACAAAAGCATAAATAAGAGTTGACAAAAGAGAGAAAGAAAAGTGGGATGTCCACAGAGGGGAAGGAAAAAACAAAACAAAGCCTACTAGGACTAACAAACAAATAAATGATCCTGCAAACAAACAAGAACCAAAGTATTTGAGATGATCAACAATGGCTAAGGTACAATTGCACAGAAACTTAGAATAAAACCTCTTCACAGCTGAAAGTTACAAACTGTAGTGCTGTGATGAATGAAAACGACACGGATCCTAAAAGGAACATTACAATCAGATAAACAAACAGCACGCAAACAGCCAAAGCACAAACACAGTCCCAGAAGAATTTTAGGGCAAATCACTGCAGTAATAGAAAGATTGTTTTGACATGTCTTGACCCAAAAACAGGCACACAAAAACTAAAACAGATTTAAGAAAAAGAAAGGAGCCCGCCCACAAGCAGAGAGCGTAACAGAGAACGCTGACTGTAATCTTTCACAACAAGCAATGCATGAGTCACCTCATTGCAATGAATACATGAATAGAATTTCTTCAAGACAATCACATGTGCAAACAAATACAAGCAGACAAACGAAAATAAAACCCAACCAAGCAAACAACTTAGAAAATGCAATCCATGTCACAGCTTTATCGAAATAGATAACAAACTTCACACACTGGGCGGAAAAATGGAGGAATATTTATTGAGGATACTGACAATATTTTTGCACAATGGAAAGGCAAAACTTTCAGAATGATTACTTGTGATTACGGTTATGTCTTACATAAGATATTATACTCAATGATTCTCTTAAGCAGCAACAGACTGGCCTCCTGAACTGTAAGGCCAGGACGGTTATGCCAAAACGGATCCCAAACGGATCGCATGTCACTGCAAGCGCACCTCTCAAGGGGTTTATGGTGTCAGATTCAACCCGACCCTGTAAGATAGATCATGTTCTATGTGTATCAGGCCAGCTCGCAGCTCCAGCCAATCAGCGTTCAATTCAAAGTCGCATGTCACGTTGTGTGTGCAACCCTTGTGAAAATGATAGAAGCCTCGGAGTATACATCAACTTGTTTGCTTTGCACAGCTTTCAAGCGTTTTAAACTCTGTGTGTTGCATTTCATCTCTTCACACTAACAGATCGGAATGAACACGTTTTGGAAGGTCCTCCTGAACGGCAAGATTGAGAGGAATATTCTGTCTCCCTTCTTTATGGGGACGGGATAGCTCTGTGGTCAAAGCACTCGCTTTCCCCTAGCAAGGCTAAGCAGCGTCGAGCGTGGTTACCAAGTGAATGGGTGACCTTTTGCGCGCCTTGGCTTCAGTGCAGTCCCCCAGTTCATCCAGCTTTAAATAGGTACCTGCCTCTTTAGGGTTAGGGAAGGTAAAGCAGTGAGAGAGAGGAGATGGACGCCGCCCTCAATATGCTGGCCCCTCGAGAAGTTGAGGTCTCTGATGCCTCTCTCCCCTACGACCACGTAGGTTATGGGACACCTTTACCTTTACTTTATGTACGCTTGGTGACCATTTATCTTGCAGGAACATTGTCTATAATTACGTGCTATGGTCCAGGCCAAAGGCTGCCAGCTATCAAAGTAAGCTTTTCACCAAGGTCTACATTTCAGTATTGCAGTGCTGTGAAATGTCACCCTGCCAAGGTCTTCCATCATAGCAACCTCTTAGCGTAACAGCCTGCACTCTCCTTCATAGGACAAACATTACTCTGAAGTCGGGATATGGCTGCTAACAGCTACGCACAATATAGGATTATATGAGTACATACTAAGCTGGAAAACGCGCAACAACAACATCATTAAAAATAACAATGAAGAAAGTTAAGTTATTTTTTCCCAAACACATCAACAAAAACATGACAAAAACAGCCGGCACCAAATAGTTTTGCTAAGTAGACTGGCTGCCGGTGAACAAATTAAGGCTAGTATCAATGTTACATTTTCTGTTTTCTATCTTTTTGTTACTGCAGTTATTTCAAGCCACACAAACTATGCCTTTTATAGCATTAGTTTCCAGTCAGATGAAGCACGTCTTTTAAAACCTTTCAAAGTGACATTTGTTGTTTCTATGGGAATGCATCTCGATAATTATGCCAATTTTGGTTTCTGCCTGGCTCTGAGAAAATAACAATGTTACGGTTTTAGAGTGTGTGCGTGACACCCTCCCCCCTCTCCCACATGCACGCACGCACCCCCCCCCCCCTGCCCAACACACACACACACACACACACACACACACACACACACACACACTGCCTGTCTATCTGTCTGTCTGTCTATTTCTCTCTCTCTCTATCTCTATCTCTCTATCTCTCTCTCTCTCTTGAGAAAGGGTCTAGGTCTAATCTGAATAAACGTTTCACTTTCGCATTCTCTCTGTCTCTCTCCTGTCTCTCTTCTTCTCTCTTCTCTCTCTCTCTCTCGTCTCTCTCTCCTCTCTCTTTTCTCTCTCTCTCTCTCTCTCTCGCTCTCTCTCTCTCTCTCTCTCTCTCTCTCTCTCTCTCTCAGAAATACAATCAGAGACAGAGAAACAGAGACAGAATTGGATCTATTATTTGGGGAAAAAAACTGCGACGCCAATTTGAACGAAAATATAGTTTAGAAAAAAAAACTGGGATAGTTTTCTCCCATTATCAAACTATTTTTGTTCACGTGATGGTATTTTGTTTTAAAATCATCCAACAGAGCGCAAGATACTGTTATTGTTATTGTTGTTGTTGTTGTTGTTAATGTCGTTACAACTGTTACTGTTGTTGCTGCAGCCATTGTTGTGATGGTGTATTGGAGGGGACAATTATTTAAGAGCAGAATGAAAATGATAACTATAATGATCAACAACAAATAAAAGCTAGAAAAGACACCTAGAGACAGAGGCACACAGACAAGAGACAAACAGAGACAGACAGACAGACGGACAGGCAGACAGGCAGAGACAGAGACAGGTAGCAGAAAGGCATACAGTCAGACAGGTAGATAGACATAGATAGGCAGACAGAGACATGCAGACAGACAAAGACAGGCAGACAAACAGAAACAGGCAGACAGGCAGACATACAGATTGACAAAAGGACAGAATAGATTCTTACCTTCTTCCGCAGGATGGAAATATCTTAAGTTGGCGTTTCCATAGGAATAAAGACATTTATTTATTCATCTATTTGCTTGTTTATTCATTCATTGATCGATATACATGCCTACTTAATTTATTGGTTGATCGATTTATCTGTCTACTTATTTGCTATTTATTATTTTTGACAGACCACAAATATTCATCATGAAATGTTCATAACAAAAGAACAATCAACTATGACAAAACATGAAATCAAATTTCAGCAGTAATACTTTTTCAGAAAAAAACACACATTCATAACAGTCAACATTTAAGACATGATATGCATATGCAATTTTTTGTGATTTATCTTGTACATCACATCATACAGACAAACTTACGACGATTTAAAGGGATATCCGTGTCTTGCCATTTCATCATTTTATCAATAAGAAATGGGAATGCATCTATCTCAGCCTTATAGCTATTTCCAGTTCATTGAGAACGTTTATCAACAGTAGTCTTTGTTTTGTTTATTCTATATTTGTAGGTAAAATGTTTAGCAAGCAGAATGGTGTTATCGGAAATGTCTGATACTGTTTTTTCACTATTTCCAAATAAAACTAGCTCTATATTAAATCGCATTTTGTTGTACTGTTTCCACTTTTTGTCGCAACATGTACAAAACCCTTAACTTTTATTCCTCTATGTATTTACGATGTTATGTTTTCTGTGTTCACTTATCTATTTATTATCTGTTTATTCATTCATAGATAATTTTGATACGTAGCTACTTTCTTGAATAGTCAATCAGAAAGTCAGCTAATTAAACAATAGCGTTTACATGAACTTGTTTCTAACGTACATGTTTATCAATCCATCTAGCTTTCTTTTTTTCTTTTTTTTTTGAGAGGGGGTGTAAAAACCAACGTTAGATAGTTGGGACTAAACTCAGCTCAAAACAGATGGGATGAAATAAGCTCAACATCTTCTTTATTACAACCAGGCGCAAACTGTCGAAGCTGAAACCCCCTAACATAATCAGGGTTTTAAAACCAGCCCCTATTATTTAGAACAACACAAAAACCTCAGCACCAAGGGCCAAAAGAGGGAAATATGTATTACGCATCACTTGTTTTCAAAAACAATTTTCCGAAGATTCATTTTTTGGTTCTTCCTTTCTTTTGAAAACTTACACATAATGGGGAACAGATTTTGCTGAATTGACTGATAGCGTAATTATGCTTTCAGACCAAAATACACTCCTGGTTCAAATCAAGCGGATTTGTTTGTTTGCTTGTATGTTAGAGTGTTTCTTTATTTATTTCTTTTTTGGAATTGTCTGTTTGTGTGTATGTTTCCTTATTTATTTCTTTCTACCTTTTTTTTCTTTGTTTGCTTGCTTTTGTGAGCGTTTGAAATTTGAAGCTCTGCGGTGACACAGGGGGAAAAAATGTAAAGAACATATTTTATCAAAGGTCAGGGTCCCAATCCATTTCAATTAAACATCACAGCAGTTCAAGCCAAGATCAACGAGAACATGTAAAAGGCGTATCGCCTGTTTGAGATTTCATTTCCGGGAGACAAAAGGATCTCATCTTCCCACACCCCCAGTACACAAAGGACACAGGCAAACAAGGCAAAGAGTGAACACTATCGGGATCAATCTTCCTTCCACGAGCCTTTCTTACCTTGGGGCAGGACAGGACGCAAAGTGGAAACCAAACAGCCACAACAAAGTAATCGAAAAGTCAACTTTAGAAGCTATTGATCTTTCAATCATTACCGATCAGAGAGCCGCAGTATCCAAGGATTACAGATAGAAAGAAAGTTAAAATATGTGCTCTACATTTGAATGATAGCAATAATTGTTTTTTTACGTAAGAATTATTCTTTAGGGAGCACTGCACACACAGATGTAAAATCCTAGTTCTTTTATCGCCTTGCTATAACCAGGCAGCACATGTTGCGTCTTGTGTGCAGTGTTAACGATTTTATTGTGCACCAAAGTTATCCATATTCCCCGCTTCTAGTAGTGTCGTTGATGTCCACTCCGTAACTTTACACAGTGCAGTGGAGGTCACTCAGAATATGCCTGGTCTCACTTATTCCACATGGGAATCACTTTGAGATCATAAGTACACACCAGACGAGAGGTTTTGCATATATTATGGCTGCTTGTTGAAGAAATACACCATCTAGATAGCCCCAATGCAGCTTCATAGATTGTTTTTCCTTCTTTACAAGAGAACTCAAGCTTTCATGCTTAGAATTGCCGTGAGTAAAGACAAAAATAAGGTAGAAATCTAAAGCATATCAATATTTCAATATAGTTATTTCAATTTTTCCTTGCATTGATAACAGGTCAGTTGATTGGTCTGGGATAAACTGTCGGCATTGAACTAGCTTAGCATATTCGGAAGTAAAACTGTTATCCCCAACCAGTTGGAGTTTAAGCTTTAACGCCGAGGGACCAGAAAGGGAAGTGTATCTTAGCTGAGAAATCCATCGTTGTTGTGCCTAATCCCTTTTCCTAGACATTTCTTTCCAAGCTAAATCTGTTTTCTCTATGTTTTGTTTTAAAAATCAACACGATTCTATACGAGATTTGTTGATTCTGGCTGACAATGTTTCCTTTCTCCATGAAAGCAATCATGTGGTTGAGTACTTTTACTCTTTCTTTCAAGGTATCTTTCTTTAATGTAAGTGTAAAACAAAGCACTATGCAAACATAAAAATTAGAAAACATACATCAACAATCCCAATGTCAACTTATTTAAATCAAAGATAACAGCATTGGAAGCTAACATCAATGTGAACATCTGAAACACGTGTCGCTTGTTTAGACAAAGGAACTAAAATAGAAAAAACAAAGTGTCAAACAAAACTAAAAAACAAAGTGTCAAACAAAACTAACGGCTATCAGTATCCCTTTTACAGTAAACTTTGTTATCCTATGTTATTAGGGGGGAAAGAAATGAAAACATTTTGCCTCAGGAACTATAGCAAAGTGATCGTAAAAGTTGATTTGAATGCAAAGGATCTCTGGTCAATTTGTGATCAGGGAGAGTCCAGGGATTGAAGATAAGAGAATGTGAAAGTGCTCCTGTTACATACCGCTGGTTTATGGGTAATTGTTTCTGAAAGAAATAGGATACTGATGTTGGGACCACTGCACACACAGGGATAAAATATCGCTTTGTTGTTATCATGCCACGGTCTGCAATACGCATTATAGTGTATTGTGTTGCATTGTATTGTTATTGTATTGTTTCATATTGTTTCGTACAGAAATGTGTTCTTTTTGTGTTGTATTGTCTTTAACGTATATCGCATTGTATTGTACTATATTGCACCGTATCATATTGTAGTTACCAGGGTATTTGTTCAAGGGGATAGTCCCCCTGAATTTAACATCAATACTAACTCTACTCCCACACAAGTCCTTCGGATGAAACTGTTAACCAAAGTGATGTGTGCAAACACAAACAGAACATCTTGCGCACATGTTTAAAACCCATTCCACCTTTCGAAAAGCCACAACATACCAATAGAAACGGATTACAAATTTACGAAAAAGGACTATACACTGGTGTCATGTTTGGACATTATCTCTGAAGTCAGAGTGCGGCTAACTTAATGGTGGAAAAAAAACGGTCACATACGCATAATCTCACCATTGCTGAACCACAAAGCTCTGACTGTGAAACGAAAAAAATTGGGAAAAAACTATATTGACAGAAAAAAGGTAGAAAAGGCATATCAATCGGGTGCATCTCAATTCGTTTAGATAAAAGATAACAGAGGTGAAATCTAACATCAGTGAGAATATCTAAAACACATATCATCTATTGAAGAACTCATTTCCACAAACAAAGGACCTCATTTTTGCCAGCCATCAGTTACGCTAGGAATACCTGTGAAAAACAAAGCGCCAAGCGCAAATAGAAGCTATG
>CM054151.1:27460130-27462630 GCA_028751875.1 Rapana venosa | reverse complement strand
TCTCTCTCTGTCTCTGTCTCTCTCTGTCTCTCTGTCTCTCTCTGTTTCTCTGTCTCTCTGTCTCTTCTCTGTGTCTCTGTCTCTCTCTGTCTCTCTGTCTCTCTCTGTGTCTCTGTCTCTCGCTGTCTCTCTGTCTGTCTTTCTGTGTGTGTGTGTGTCCTCTCTCTCTCTCTCTCTCTCTCCCCTCTCTCTCTCCTCTCTCTCTCTCTCTCTCTCTCTCTCTCTCTCTCTCAGCCTACACGACTGTTTCTTATTAATCAGGAATAATCGTACCTTATTAATCAGGAATAATCGTACCTTATTAATCAGGAATAATCGTACCACTAAGTCGTCTTTTAATGAGGGGGGGGGTGGGGGGCAAGAATGCCTATTCAAACCTGATCTCAAAGAACTCCCCTAAGAAGAACGATTATTAGATCGTACCTACGACCTCGCTTCATAATTGATTGATTGATGGGTTGGTTGGAGAGTAATGAATTCTGCAGCTAAAGATGAGGAAACTGATATATTGCTTTGATAGAATTGTTTCTTTATCAGTCTCTGTCTCTGTATTTGTCTTTGTCTGTCTGTCTACCTCTGTCTCTATCTGTCTCGGTCTCTGTCTGTCTCTGAATCTGTCTCTGTGTTTCTGTCTCTGTGTGTATCTCTCTATCTCTATCTCTTTCACCCTCTTTATGTCTTTATCTTTCTCTGTCTTCTCTCTATTTTTCTATCTCCCTGTCTCTATCTACCTCTTTTGGGCTATGTCTCTCTGCCCCGTGCTCTCTCTCTCTCTCTCTCTCTCCTCTCTCTCTCTCTCTCTCTCTCTCTCTCCTCTCTCCTCTCTCTCTTCTCTCCTCTCTCTCCTCTCCTCTCTCTCTCTCTCTCTCTCTCTCTCTCTTTTCTCTTTCTCTCTTAACCTACACGACTTGTTCTTATTAATCGGGAATAATCGTTCCGATGAGTCGTTATTTAATGAGGGAGCGATGAATGCCTCTTTAAGCCTGATGTAAAAAAACCTCCCCGAAGATGAGCGATTATTAGATCGTGCTTATGACCTCGCTTCCTAGTTGATTGATTGATGGGCTGGTTGGGAAGTCATGAATTTTCTAGGGCTGGGGGTAAGGACACTGATATATTGCTTTGATAGAATGTTTTTTGTCAGTGTCTGTCTCCGTTTCTCTGTCTTTGTCTCTCTATCTCTGTCTCTGTCTGTCTGTATATATCTCAGTCTCTGTCACTCTCTATCTCTCTGTTTCTCTCTGTCCTCTCTCTTTCTCTCTCATCTTTCTCTCTCTCTCTCTCTCTCTCTCTCCTCTCTCTCTCTCTCTCTCTCTCCCTCTCTCTCTCTCTCTCTCTTCTCTCTCTCTCTCTCTCTCTCTTTCTGTGTCTCTATCTCATTGTCATTGTCATTCTCTCTCTCTGTCTCTGTCTCTCCTCTCTGTCTCTGTCTCTCTCTATGTATGTGTATATCTCTCATTGTTATTGTTATTGTCATTCTCTCTCCCGCTCTCTCTCCTCCTCTCTCTCTCTCTATCTCTCCCCCCCCCCTCTCTCTCTCTCTCTCTCTCTCTGTGAAGAATGCCTCTTTAAGCCTGATCTTAAAAAATAACTCCCCGAAGAAGACTGATTATTAGATCATGCTTTTGACCTCGCTTCAGAATTGATTGATTGATGGGTTGGTTGCGGAGTAATGAATTCTGCGGCTACAGGTAAGGAAACTGATATATTTCTTTGATAGGATGTTTTTGTCAGTGTCTGTCTCTGTTTCTCTGTCTTTGTCTGTCTGTCAGTCTCTGTCTCTGCCTGTATGTATGTATGTATGTCTGATGTCTCTGGCTCTGTCTCTGTCTCTCTGCCTGTCTGCCTGTCTGCCTGTCTGTATCTGTCTCTGTCTCTCTCCCCCTCTCACTCTGTCTCTCTCTCACCCTCCCTCTCCCTTCCTTCTTTACGTCTTTATCTTTCTACCTCTTTTCTCTATTTCTATATCTTTCTGTCTCAATCCATCTCTTTTTAACTCTGCCTCTCTGCCCTCCTCTCCTTCTCTCTCTCTCTCTCTCTCTCTCTTCTCTCTCTCTCTCTCTCCTCTCTCTCTCTCTCTCTCTCTCTCCTCTCTCTCTCTCTCTCTCTCTCTTTTCTCTCTCTTTCTCTCTCTCCACACACACATCACAACCATCCTCATCCTTATCCTTTTCCTCGGTGTCCTTCTCCGTCTCCTCCTCCTTGTCCTTGTCCTCATCTTCCTCCTCCTTGCCATCTCTGTTTATCTGTCTGTCTGTCTGTTTATTCCACCAGCTCCAAACACAGCAGTTAACTGATGTTCTAAGCTTGTGTGCAGAGAGGCGGGATGTTATTTTCAGACACCAGTCCTGAAGGGTTCCTATGTGTCATTGCTGACCCCTCCATGGCCCACACTAAGAAGCTTTGTCAGTTATTGGTGTCAGCAAAGTGAAGAGGCCCATATTAGAATGGTGTTATTTTTTAACCAAATATGATGATAATCATTGTGTACCGCCATGAC
>CM054151.1:27455041-27459630 GCA_028751875.1 Rapana venosa | reverse complement strand
AAAAAAAAAACTGCAGAATTTTACTGAATTCAGTCTACGTGAACAAAGTTGGATAACAAGTGTGCGATGCCAATTTCAAAAGTGCTCATCTTCTCTCCTCAAATACACATTGCCTGTGCGGAGACTGGAAAAGACTTGCTATAACAAAAATATTGAAAATACTGTGAAATGACTGCTACTTAAATTAAACAGACAAGACTCCTATCTTTAGAATGTGTAAACAGGATCGTAAAGAACTGTTTTGCACATAAACCAAAAAAGTTAACTGTGTATCCAGCGTATAAAAGTGCTCTTAGAAATTGTTTCGGGTGTGTTTTTTTCTAGAAAGAACAAATATGTTTTTAATATAGTTTTGGGTTTTTTTTTTTTCCTTGCTAAAAAACAATTTTTTTCCCGTTCCGTTCATCAATGCATTCAAACACCCCACCACTATTTGCAACTTTAACCATACAAAGATACACAGAATTGACCCCCCAAAAATAACGATCGATCCTCATGGTTTTTATTCTTTTTCCCAAAGATTTTCCCCAATCTAAAATTTGAAATTGATCTTCTCGTAATTAAACTGGAAAGTGCTTGCACAGTTTCAAATTAAAGAGTTGCAGAACTCGGGGAAGGAAAGGGGAGTTGAGTGTTTTATCTTCCTGTAGATGAACTTCGCCACACTATTTGGGCCCCAATGTAAATATTTAAAGAAAAATGATGAAGTCCGTGGTTTTATTTTTGTTTTTCAATATTCAACTTACGAAAACGGCAGACAAAATACAGATTGATTCATGCATGTACCTTTGTTTAGCGCAAAATAACAGATTCAACCCATTTTTACAAGTGGATCTGCTGTTATTAGGTAAGGCACCTGTCTAAAAAGTCAAAAACTCTGGCTCTGTCTGTTTGTCTGTTTGTCTGTTTTGTCTGTCTTCTCTCTCTCTCTCTCTTCTCATCTCTCCTCTCTCTTCCTCTCTCCTCCTCTCTCTCTCTCTCTCTCTCTCTCATCTCTCTCCCTCTCCCCTCTCTCTCTCTCTCTCCCCTCCTCTCTCTCTCTCTCCTCTCTATGTGTGTGTATGTTGTGTGTGGTGTTGTGATTGTTTTGGCAAAGCAAGTAATGCTGAAAAGTACCTATCATGCCTATGCTGATGTAAACTTGAAAAGTAATTGAGACTTCATCTTTATGAATGTTAACTTATAGCATAAACAGCGATGTTTAAAGGTGATGTGTTTGGATTGTAGCCACCCATAGCAATGTTTTCTTTTGGGTCATACTGTGTTGAGGAGGACGATAATATGACACTCTTATCGATGTAATGTATTGGAATGTGTTTTATTACGGGAAAATGGGTAGAAAGTTTGTTTTTGTTTCTCGTTACTTGTTCCCCCACTCCCCTTTGTCCCTTTCACTTGTATTGTGGCCCAAGCCGAAGTACAATTAAAATGTTAGAGTTCAGAGTTCAGTTCTCTCTCTCTCTCTCTCCCTCTCCCTCTTCTCTCCTCTCTCTCTCTCTCTCCCCCTCTCTCTTCTCCTCTCATCTCTTTCTCTTTTCTCCGTCTCTCTCGTCTCTCTCTGTCTCCTCTCTCTCCCCTCTCTCCTCCTCTTCTCCTCTCCACCCTCTCCTCTCTCTCTCTCCCTCTCTCTCACCCTCTCTCACCCTCTCTCTCTCTCTCTCTCTCTCTCTCCTCTCTCCCTCTCCCCTCCCCCCTCTCCTCTCTCTCACCCTCCCTCCCTCTCTCTCTCTCACCTCTCTCTCTCTCCTCCCCTCCCTCCTCCCCTCCCCTCTCTTTTGAATTTTGCAATAAACAATATTTACGCTCATTAAGATGATTAATAGGAAGTCACATTTTCACCCCACCCCACCCATTGGGCATAAGCATGATCTGTGACCTAGAATTTGGAGTAAAACATAAACTGATATTTTTAATCTTTTATCCATTCTTTTATTTCGAGAATAAGGGAATAAACACGCGTGTGCTTTTTTAATTTCCATCCCCCTGTGCATGTGCTGCATGTTTGAAAAAGTTTCACCAGTTCCCACTGGCATACAATGCTAACTCTTTGAAAAGCGGGAACAGTTTTTCATAGTGCGGAAAGTTTGCTGCGTTCCGCACACGGGCCTCGGTTTCTAGTCCCTTTAAACCCAAGACTGTTCGGGAGATACTCTAAGCACGCTTTTTTCCAGAGAAAACTGCACAGATTTAATGTTTTAAAAATCTGGCATGTCTATAAGTAGTATACAAAGCATTATAAATGCCCCTACAATACACCACAACACAATACAGCAAATACACTGTTTTTCGTTCCTCGGCCCAGAGCCCGAGGTTAAGCAAGGGAAAACATGTTGGTATGCACCGTTTCCCCCTTCCACCCTAAAGGTAGCCGCATTCCGAATTCGGGATACAGTTGGAATTTAACCTACAATATTGGCAGAACATCGGGAGGGACCGTCCTGTGCTTTCCAATGTTTAACTGCCGTGGTTATTTTGACTGCACATGTCTTTACACACAGGTCCAACGGGTTTTTGAGTCTATTGTGAAGACTTGATATTCAGTTTCATTTTTTATGTCCAACTGTGGAGAAAGAGTAAGGCTGGGGAAACAAACCCTCAAGATAACAGTTCACCTTTTAGTCAAGTGTCTGTCTAAACCGCACATCAACCTTTCTTCTTACAAACAATACTACTATAACGACGTTCAATATTCTCGATACAAAAACAATAACACATTATGTTACAATACTATACATATCGAAATACTGTAAAATACAATACAATACAACATCATGTAGAATTGCCAAAGCGCTCAAAATTAGACCTGACACTAAATACTAAAACAAGCATAAAAACAGTCACACACAAAATCTTTTTTATAGTTTTCCCCCTTAATGAGAAGGCGCATACTCCTAAATAGTCATTTCATTCCCTACATTTTGTTCCTTCAATTCCTTGGCTGATATGGTTATAATAGCACCTACTGTTCAAAGTGCAATATTTCAATCGTGCTAACACCTTATTCTGATTTTTTCAAATATTTTCTCGCTCACCTCCCGTCTTTATCAAAACCAAAGGCTTAAAAGGTGTATGTATAAGTAGGCAGGCAAATATAAAAAGGCTGATATGGTTATGAATAATGTACAGGGCCCTAAACCGGAAATGTCCGCTGGAGTTAATATAATCCAACGACAGAATAATGTATCAGTCGTTCAATGTTTTATATAAAGCCATTGCTATCAATGTCGTTTCTGGATTTAGAATCAGAGCCCTTCCCCTCTTCCCTACTCCCCGTTCTTTTGTTCAGACCAAACTTTTAAAAAGACATATATAAGTACAAAGGTTGAAAGGCCGGTATGATCATGAAATTTTCATCAAGCCGTTCTATAATACGCAGATTTCAATTGTTATTGATGCATTTTCATTGCATATATCACCACTCCAAATTTCCTCTCCTTTATTCACCATTTTTTGTCAAAGCCAAAAGATAAAAAGACATAAAGTGCAAGTACAAAGTTCTCTCTCTCTCTGACTCTCTCTTCCCTCTTCTGTCTCTGTCTCTGCGTCCTCTGTCTCCTCTCTGTCTCTCTCTGCTCTCTCTGTCTCTCTGTCTCTCTCTGTTTCTCTTCTCTCTGTCTCTCTCTGTGTCTCTGTCCTCTCTCTTCTCTCTTTTGTTCTCTGTCTCTCGCTGTCTCTCTGTCTGCCCTTTCTGTGTGTGTGTGTTTCTCTCTCTCTCTCTCTCTCTCTCTCCTCCCCTCTCTCTCCCCTCCTCTCTCTCTCTCTCCTCTCTCTCTGTAAGCCTACACGACTGTTTCTTATTAATCAGGAATAATCGTACCTTATTAATCAGGAATAATCGTACCACTGAGTCGTCTTTTAATGAGGGGGGCAAGAATGCCTATTCAAACCTGATCTCAAAGAACTCCCCTAAGAAGAACGATTATTAGATCGTACCTACGACCTCGCTTCATAATTGATTGATTGATGGGTTGGTTGGAGAGTAATGAATTCTGCAGCTAATGATGAGGAAACTGATATATTGCTTTGATAGAATTGTTTTTTTATCAGTCTCTGTCTCTGTATTTGTCTTTGTCTGTCTGCCCTACCTCTGTCTCTATCTGCTCGTCTCTGTCCTGTCTCTGAATCTGTCTCTGTGTTTCTTCTCTGTGTGTATCTCTCTATCTCTATCTCTTTCACCCTCTTTATGTCTTTATCTTTCTCTGTCTTCTCTCATTTCTCTATTCCCTGTCTCTATCTACCTTTTTTGGGGCTATGTCCCTCTGCCCCCGTGCTCTCTCTCTCTCTCTCTCTCTCCCCCTCTCCTCTCTCTCTCTCTCTCTCTCTCTCCCCTCTCTCTCTGCCCCTCTCTCTCTCCTCTCCTCTCTCTCTCCTCTCTCTCCCTTTTCCTCTTTCTCTCTTAACCTACACGACTTGTTCTTTTTAATCGGAATAATCGTTTCCGATGAGTCGTTATTTAATGAGGGAGCGATGAATGCCTCTTAAGCCTGATGTAAAAAAAACCTCCCCGAAGATGAGCGATTATTAGACGTGCTTATGACCCGCTTCCTATTGATTTATTGATGGCTGGTTGGAATCATGAATTTCTAGGG
>CM054151.1:27440041-27450041 GCA_028751875.1 Rapana venosa | reverse complement strand
CATTCATATTTTACTCTATTTATGGGTTGCTTTGGGCATTTTTGTTTAAAACTGTATTAGCCTCTGAAAAATTCACAAATCTTAAGATAATGCAGTGGAATGCTAGATCAATTCCACTAATCTGCCAATTTAGTTCAACATCTTTCAAATAACAGGTATCAAGTTCTTATGTTACAGTCCCTAATGTAAAGAAATGTAAACTACCTAAACTTCAGGGTTACTGTTA
Organism: Rapana venosa; assembly: GCA_028751875.1. Lineage (NCBI taxonomy): Eukaryota > Metazoa > Mollusca > Gastropoda > Neogastropoda > Muricidae > Rapana > Rapana venosa. The sequence goes on along the minus strand of CM054151.1, from coordinate 27,449,815 downwards.
TCCACCTGTTCATGAACATGTAGATGCTGTTGGTAAAATCAATACAGAAATATATTACAAGAAGGTGTAGATTATAATGTATGTTGTTCCCCAAATGCCTAACAACATTCCAGATTCATATTCAATTGCAACACGTCAAGTTTACAAATGATTTAGTCATGAAATTGTATCGGTTTATTTACCAAAGGAGCTAATGACTGTAATACAGAATGGTTACTTTTCACTACAAGATAATCAAAGTGCTGGTAAGGAGGAGATTTTAATGCCCCCACGCGCCTTTTTGGGATAAAGAAGTATATCCATTCCTGTAATCGTTTTTTAGAAAACATCACAGACTCTTCCCTGTGCCTACTAAATGATGGCAGTGTCACGAGAATACCTGACATTTGTACTCACAGACACACATTAATTTGTCTTTGATATCTTCTGCTCTTGCTCCAGAATGACATGGGTACAAATGAAGATCTTTGGGGCAGTAAATCATCTACCTATTTAATAGCATTTAATGAAATGCCAATCCTCTGTGACACTGAAAAAGCACAATTCCAAAATTTAAATATAAAGAGGCCAATTGGGAAAAGTTAAAAGTATTCTTGCTGCCTACAATACAAACACTTAGATTCTGATAATATTAAACCAATTTTATCCCCCTTTTACAAATGCCATTATTCAACTGCGCACTTATCAATTTCCCATCATTAAATCACTTAAATCAAAAAGTGTTCAGGAATGTTTGGTGGAAAACCTGCTTGCGAAGAAGCATGACTAACAAGCATTTAATGTTCAAAATATCAAAAAATAAACATCAAAAACCATGAAAAACAAAACAGGCAAAAAATTTTTTGCAACAGGGTCATAGCTCAGGCAAAGCGAACAATATTGGTCGTCATTTTGTTCTAGTGAAAATTTCAAGTCATACAGATCTTAAAAAGTGTGGAAAAAATTTTCATGAAATGGAGAAAAGGTTGATTTTAACCAACTTGTCCGATTAAGCTAAAAAACAAAGAATTTCCATCCAATGCAGAAAAGGCTGAGCTTTTGCAGATATTCTCAAATCCATGTGTATTGAAGGTCTCTCACTTAAAAGCATAAGTACAGAAAATCTGAAGAGAAAAAAAAAGAATATGAAGACCCACTTTCTAAAAAACACCGAAACATTAATCCCCCAATAACAATCAATGAATAAAAGATGTATTACTTTCTCTTCCTAAAAAAACATCTTTTGGGTTTAGATGCCAAATTTCAAATGAAATGCTTAAACATTTACCAGAAAAATTCATTTTTCTATTACAAAAACTTTTCCAAAAGTGTTGACTGAAAGTGTAATGCCAGAAACTGGAAGCAGTCTATCATTGTTCCTATTCATAAGCAAGGAAAGCCTAAAATGACAAAACTAGTTACAGACCCATAGCACTGACTTCCAACACAGGTAAGCTAATGGAGCGAATCTTTCCCCTAAGAAGGATTGAATATTATTGTCAGAAAAAAAAGGGTAGTTCCAATCAATCAACCCAGCTTTCAAAAAGCAATCTGCAATTGATAACCTAGTTAAACTAACAACACAAGTCAAACAACATTTGCAAGAAAAAAAATTTACTTGCAACTTTTTTTGACGTCAGAAAAGCCTACACCAAGTCGCATGCAAATTACTGCATAAATTGAAGACTATTGGATTATCTGGGAAATTTTATTATTATAACCCAAAAGTTTTTTATGTAACAGAAAGTAACAAGTGAAGTGGGGAATACATAATTCCCACACTCTAGGTCACTCCTATGGGTTTACCACGGGGTTCTGTTATACCCCCTTTAAATCTGTTTTAATATACTGTTATGATCTACCCCCAAAAATGTCCAAAGATATCACCCTAGTACAATATGCTGATGATATATGTATGTGGATGAATGTCACTATGAAGCGCAGTACAACAAAGAGGAGCTTCATTATCCCCAGAAAGATCTATCAAAAAGAGTTAGATAATTTATAAAATATATTTTTGAAAATGGTCTGACATTTTCCACAGAAAAAACGCATTTTATGCTTTTTAAACAATGGCAGTGATCCAGATACACTACCACAGTTTAGATTGGAGGGAGCTAATTCAGTACACAAAACTGTCAAATTTTTAGGCATCTTACTTACATCAAAATTGAATTAAATTTGCTCTATTGGATACATTTAACAAAGCAAGAAAATGTATTAATTTTCTTAAAAGGGTTACCAGACAGTCTTGGGACAAGATATGCCCACTTTGAAATGCTTAGCACGTCATTTGGGTACGATCCAAGCTGTCTTATGGACAAGAGTCTTTAGTGCTCCTAATTTTTTACTGAAAAAACTCCAAAGTGTAGACTGTAAAGCATATAAACTTGCACTTGGGTACCATTTCCACACCTCCACCATAGAACTTATAACGAAATTGGGGAACTTCCCCTAGCTGAATACCGACAATTTTCATGTGCCAAATATGTTTTACGCAGCACAACAAATGAAAACTTGTTTCTAGTGAAATAGAAGTCGAAGCAAAAAAAAATTTAAATCCTAAAAGAGCTAGAAATATTTCGTGTTTAACGCCTATTGGTACGTATGTATCAGACCTTTTTCAAAGTCTGAACTTAATTATTATGAATTAGAAATGCAGACAGAACTTTGGGCCATGCCCTTCGTGGGAAATAAATAAAGCACATTTTGATATAGAATGTACAGTGAAAAAAGAATGAAAACCAAAACATCATGGTTGCAGATATCCAATCACATATTGAAAAATAAGTATAAATTTACAACTTTAAAAAATATACAGATGGGTCAGTTTAAGAAAATAATGAAGCTGGTTCAGCATTCGTCATACCAGCTCTAAAAACAAGAAATCATACTAAACTTGGTAAACATCATTCAATATTTACAGCTGAACTTGTTGCAATTCTTATGGCTCTTTACTATATTCTTGATTCTGTTTTTTTCCCCTCATTCCTACTTACTATGTTAACTCTAAATCAGTACTATATGCTATCAAATCCCCCAAAATTTCCCAAAAAATAAACCAAATCATTTTTTAACTTAAATTTGTCCATAAAACCTTTTAAGTTTAAGAGTATTCCGTTTCCTTTTTTTGGTACCTTCGCACTTGAATTTTTTCAAATATGGCTGACAAGCTGCAAAAAGGGGCAAAAACATCATTTGGGAAACAATAGAACTGCATGTTCCATTATCTCTACAGGAGGGATACCGTTTATTTAAAAAAACGTCGTGGAGTAAGTGGAGAGAAACGATCAATTCAAGAACGATCTTTAAAGAGTTGCCTGACTAATAGCCTTATATTTATGTTACAGACTCCTTCTCAAACAAACTTAAGTATCGCAACCACGAGAAGAGTTAATACACTAAATTTTAGAATAAAATTAAATGCATTTATAACAAAATTTTGTAAAAATGTCAGGTGCCTCTGTGGGGAACATATTCCAACACTACATCCGTTTGATGTCCAATTGTAAAACCTTTTTTACCCACATTTTGTGAGCAGTCTGTGGAAACTGCTTTAAAAAAATCCAAAATTAGCCTTTGCCATTGTTAAATGTCTATTGCACAGCCCAGTAAATATTTGTTGTAGTTACTTTATAGTTGTTTCATGTTAACAATTTGTTTTAATTTAAATTTTTGCTCAGTTTTAAGATTCCCTCCCCCCCCCCCCCCCTTTTGATTGCATGAAAATTCCAACACACTTGTTACCTAATCAGTCTTTTCTCTATCCATTCCCTTCTAGTTCCACTACATTTTCCACATCCCTCGTCTAATATCACTGAGTGTGAACAGACGTTAAATTGAAGACAACAACAACCCATAATAATAAACCTGGAAAAAGTCCACTTTAGCAAAGCAACAACATGCCGCTGTTTGACATATGACGTAATGTTTTAAGTGATAGGATGAATATATATGTGTGTGCGTGCGCGTGGATGCATGCGCGCGCGCGCGCACGTGTGTGTGTGTGTTTGTGTTGTGTGGCTGTGTATGAGTGTGTAACTTTACTTGGAATGGACACTAACCATCAGAGATGAGGCATTAATGCTTACTAGCAGAAATAACAAATAAACAAACAAAACTAAACAAAACTTCATAAAATGCCATAAGCGCTGGACATGATATAACGCTAATATGACAACACGCGTAATGAGCTGTCACAATTCAGCTTTTCGATCATGTGAAAACCTTAGTTTTTGTGGGATCCACCTCAATCACATGTCAAATTAGAGTGATGATGATAGAGACATAACGATGATCATGATGGTGGGGTTTTTTTTTGCAATATTCTTTCTTTTCTTTTCTTTCTTTCTTTTAATTTTTCTTTCGTTCTATATGTTTTCTTTTTTTTTTTCCCTTTCATTCCTTCCTTTTCTTCCTTTTCTTTTTTCTATATAATGTTTCTTTCTCTCATCCTCTCTCCTCTCCCATCCTCTCCTCCTTCCTCTTCTCCCCTCTCTCCCCCTCTCATCCTCCTCTCTCTCTCCCCTCTCTCTCATCTTCTCTCATCTTTTTTCTTTCATTTTTTCACCCACTTTCCTTCTTTCGTCTTTCCTTCCTTCCGTCCCGTTCTGTAATTCTCGTGTGTTTCTCTCTCCCTTTGCCTTTCTCTTTCTTCGCTTTATTCATTCTGCCCCTTTTTATTGTTTTCTTTTCCCTTTTCTTTCTTTTTGGGCGTTCTTTCTTTCTTTCCTTTTATTCTTTCTTTCTTTCTGTCTGTCTATCTTTCTTTCGTTCTGTCATTCATACCTTCTTCTTCTTCTTCTTGCCTTGAAGAATACCCCTTTTAAGCGCACATTACAATGATTACATTGTTGCAACTACAATGCTTCAGGGCAACAGCAAGGCGAACAATGATAATTATTCACACACCTAAACAAAAAACACAAAACAACACGCACACGTGCGCGTGCGCACACCTTCTCTCCTCTCTCTCTCTCCATCTCTCTCTCTCCTCCTCTCTCTCTCTCTCCCCAGATGTAAAAAGTACATGGTGCTTATTCATTAGCCTCGAAATAAAAAGAATTGGTCATTGTCGTTGTCTTTGTCTTTGACATTGTCATTCTCTGTCTTTCTCTGTCTTTCTGTCTCTCTCTGTCTCTCTCTGTCTCTCTGCTTGTCGTTGTCTTTGACAAATTTTTATTCTCTGTCTCTCTCTGTCTGTCTCTGTCCCCTATCTCTCTGTCTCTGTCTCTCTCTGTCTCTGTCTTTATCTCTCTCTCTCTCTCTCTCTCTCTTCTCTCTCTCTTCTCTCTCTACTCTCCTCTCTCCTCTCTCTCTCCTCCCCCCCCTCTCTCTCTCTCTCCCTCTGGATGTAAAAAGTACATGGGTGCTTATTCATTATCCTCGAAATAAAAGAATTGGTCATTGTCACTGTTGTTTTCTTTGATATTGTCATTCTCTGTCACTCTTTGTCTCTCTGTCTCTCGCTGTCTCTCTGCTTGTCGTTGTCTTTGACATTGTCATTCTCTGTCTCTCTCTGTCTCTCTCTGTCTCTCTGTCTCTCTGTCTCTCTCTCTGTCTCTCTCTCTTCATTTATTTATTTATTTATTATTTTGAGGGCTGGATGTAAAAAAGCATGTAATGCTTAATCTACTACCTCTGAAAAATAACAATTGTTCAAAAAATTGTTCAAATTGTTCTTTCTCTCTCTGTGTCTCTGTCTCTCTCTCTCTTCATTTATTTATTTATTCATTATTTTGAGGGATGGATGCAAAAAAAAGCATGTAATGCTTAATCTACTACCCTCTAAAAAATAAAAATTATTCAATAAATTGTTCAAATTGTTCTCTCTCTCCTCCTCTCCTCTCTCTCATCTCTCTCTCTCCTCTCCTCTCTCCCCATCTTTCCCTCTCTCTCCCTCTCTCTCTCTCTCACTCTCTCTCTCCTCTCCCTCTCTCTCCTCTCTTTTCCCCCTCCTCCCCTCTCTCTCTCTCCCTCTCTCTCCCCTCTCTCCTCTCCTTCCTCTCCTTTCCCCTCCTCTCTCTCCTCTCTCTCCTTCCTCTCTCTCTCTCTCTCTCCTCTCTCTCTCACCCCTCTCTCTCCCCGCTTTTCTTTTCTCCCACAAAGCTGTATGTAAGAAAGCTTTGTCATACTTATTCTAAAGCACTCTAAAAATAAAATGTGTTCATTGTTCATTTACTCTCTGTCTCTCTGTCTCTCTGTCTCCCCTCTCTCTCTCTCTCCCGCCATTCTCCTCTCTCTCTCTCTCCCCTGTTCTCCCCTCTCTGTCTCTCTGTCTCTTTCTCTCTGTCTCTGTCTATATCTGTGACTCTGTCCCGTTTTGTCTGTCTCTGTATATATCTGTCTCTGTCTCTCTCTCTCTCTCTCTCTCCTCCTTTTTCTCTCTCTCCACTTTTCTCTCTCTCTCTCTCTCTCTCCCTCTCCATCTCCTCTCTCTCCTCTCTCTCTCCCTCTCTCCTCTCTCTCTCTCCAGGATTGTATGTCAGGAGGCGTGACACGAAGCCACAGAACACCCCTTATGACATCGGCAGTAAATTTCCTGTGAACAGTTCCACCCATGCCAATTACAACAAGGCTCCCTTACCAGCGGCTGTGGAAACCACCTGAGAGCTCTGCGTGCTGAGAAACGGTAATAACGGTACACATTGAAAACAAAAATATGTACTTGTAGTGACTACAGTGTCTGTGTTAACTCGTTTGTTCTATATTCTTTAGTATGTTTTTTATTTTGTTTTATTTAATTTAATTCTTTTATATCGAGAATAATGGAATAAGCACTTCTTTGCTTTTTTTACATCCAGTCCCCATGTGTATGCGGTTTTGTAAAGTCTGTCATCTGTTCCCACCGGCACACAATGGCCTACTCTTAGGAAAAGCGGAACAGGATTTATCATGTGCGCAAGATGTTCTGCGTGCGTTCGCACACGGGACATCGGTTTATAGTCCCATCCGAAGGACTGTCTGTATGTGTGTTCTATATAAGAATCTAGTGAGTAGCCACACAGACATCAACATGCATGGCAGATCCCATGATAAATTAAAGCTTGAAAGTTCTATATAGGTAAACGCCACCTAGCCAACAACACGCACGCAGGCACAGACACACAGACACACACACACACACAGACGCACACACTGTTACTCTATATCATCAGTTAGCCACTCACGGTTGCATTGACCAGCAAAAAGGCATGTGACTGAAAAAAGCGGAAATTAAGGGGCGGGGCAGAATAGACATAATATACCTAGGGTGAATAGCACCTTCCTTTTTGAGAAAAGAGTATGTTCCAATGCGTCTTCTTCTTCTTCTTTTTCGAAGTTCTTCGCAAAAGTTTCTTTTTCTTCTGCTTCTTCTTCTTCGCAATTCTTCGCAATTCTTCTTCTTCGCAATTCTTCTTCGCAATTCTTCTTCGCAATTTTTCTTCTTCGCAATTCTTCTTCTTCTCTTCTTCTTCTTCTTCTTCGCAATTCTTCTTCTTCGCAATTCTTCTTCTTCTTCTTCGTTCTTCTTCGCAATTCTTTTCTACAAAGTTTTGGATTTCTAAATGATTCAATCACAGACAGACAGACAGACTGACTGACTGACTGAGGGCTGACCAACTGATTGACCGGGTGATTGATTACCTGACTCACTCACTGAACGAACGAACGAACGAACGAATGAATGAATGAATGAATGAATGGATGGATGAATGAATGAACAACGATAGCTTTTCAACAAATATTTGCAAACTCAAAGCGTCGCGGGGTAAGTACAAGCATGCAATACACATTTCTTTACTCTCCGTACATTATAAGCACACACACATACACACATTCACACTTATACACACGCACACAAACGAACAAACAAACACATAAAAAAAGACACACATACACACTCACGCACAAACAAATAAACGCATAAAAACACACACATACACACTCACCACACAAACACTTCTAGATTTTCCTAAAAACATATTTCAAACGCTTTTCTGTGTTGATTCCAGGTCAGTCTTACTTGCCCTGAGAAGCTTCAGTTCAAAAGTGAGATAAGATCTCATAATTGAGATTAGTCATCTAATTCATTTTCTGATGATACGAGGCACTGGTGTTACCTTTTGCTGGATACCCTCGCACTGTGGTATTTACTTTAATGAAAAAATTGACAGAAAAGCAAAATGTGGAGCTGAGCATACCGATGGGTCTTGCAGCATAAGTGTTCCTCTATCCATCCAAGAGGGCTATAGCATGTTACAAAATGCATGTTGGAAACACTTTAAAAAGAAACTACAAAGTACCGGTTATTGCTGGAGTGATGATGTAACCCATATATTATCTTTTGATAAGCTCAAATGTCGTAATTTACATGAATATAGAAATGTTGTATCTTTTATCTACAGGTTTAAGCTCAATGCTTTTAGAACTAAATTTTTTTTTAAAGCAATATGTATCTGTGGTGAAAATCTTACCAATGATCACATTCTTTTACGATGCAGAGATCTGAAAAAGTTTTTACCTGCCTTCCCAGTCCGTAGCTTACAGCAAGTTCTAAAAGACATTCCATTCATGAAAGAAATTGTATTGTCATTAAGCCTTACTCCTATTGTCAGACTCCTCTAATATAAGGATAGCTTCAAGTTATATGAATTGGAAAGCGAGTATTTTTGCTGTTTGATGTTTTTCGGGGTTAGGGGGCGGGGGTGCTGTTGTTGTTTTTTTTGTTTTTTTCAGAATTCTTGTTTATGCTTTTCATAATAGTGGTTTATTGCGATTGATTAGTTATATGCATACCCCTCCCTCCTACACACACACGCACGTGTGCGCACACACACGCGCACACGCACACGCACGCACACACACACACACACACACACACACACACACACTTTTCCCGTCTGATAAACACTATTTAGTGGAAGGACTTAAACTGAAAACTACTACTACACACAAACACACACATATACACACACACAAAACACACACACAACACACACACAACCACACACACACACATAAACACACACAAACATACACATACACACACTTCACACACACAACCACACACACACACACACACACACACACACACACACACACACACACACACACTTAGTAGTAGAGGGAGAGTGAACAGAAGTGGGTTTTTTTTCTTTTTGAAAGGCGACAAGGTATTGATTAATTTCGTTTAAAGATTTTGGAAGAGAATTCCACACTTTCGCGCAACATGTCTGAAAGTCCTTTTTCCTTTTCACTGTGTCTGGAACTCTGTAATCTTCCGAAGATTAAGGGGATGGTTTGTGACAATCTTAGTGATCGGGATAGAAACCTTAGGAGGTCTGCGAGATATAAAGATATGGGTCTTTTTTGTGGGGGTTTTGCTTGTTTGTAGGAATGTTTGGGTTTGATTTGGGGTTTTTTTCTGGTTTTGGTGGGTATTTTCTAAATTTGTATGGGATTTTGCTTTTAATTGTGGTTTTTTGGGGGGGTTTTTTGGTTTACTTGTTTGGTGTTTTTAAGGTAGTGCTGCTTCATTTTCTGTGATTTTCCAGTCCCGCTGTATCTACGCCGTTCGTTTCAGTCTCTCCGCCCTAGCCATACCCAGATTCGGTATGTTGCATCGTTACGGTCATAAGTCCATAGAGAGCTTATCACTGTCACGCAGCCGACAGGCCACCAGCCAGAGGGGTCGTGCACTGCTGCGGTCAATTTGGTTTTGGTTTTAAAGTCATTTCTGGGAGACAACGCAGGACATCACTACAAGGGATCATTCACAGTTAAAGCTCGATCGCGGAGCCCAGTTAGACCCCC
>CM054151.1:27406885-27436885 GCA_028751875.1 Rapana venosa | reverse complement strand
ATGAATGAATGAATGAATGAATGAATGAATGAATGAATGAATGAATGAATGAATGAATGGTTATTTTTGTAAATTATCTCATCTATTCCCACCGGCACACAATAGCCTACTCTTTCGAAAAGCGGAACAGGATTTAACGTGTGCGGAAAGGAGAGAGAGAGAGAGAGAGAGAGAGAGAGAGAGAGAAGAGAGAGAGAGAGAGAGAGAGAGAGAGAGAGAGAGAGGAGAGAGAGAGAGAGAGAGAAAGAGACAATGACAATGACAATGACAAATTCTTTTATTTCGAGGATAATGAATAAGCACACATGTGCTTTTTTACATCCAGTCCCCGCCCGTTAGGGATACATCTTAATAATAATAACCCAATACTTATACAGTCTCGCAATAAAAAGAAGGGGAAATAACCCTTTTCAAAACAGCTCCCCCAACAACCCCCCCCCCCCCCCCCCCCAAAGCAAGAAAAATAAAAGAAAACCATATAAAAATACCCCACCCCCACCCCCCCAAAAACCTTAACCAAAACAAACAAACAAACAAAAGAGAAGGAAAAACCAAACCAACAAAGATAAAAAGAAGAAGGAAAAACAGACAGACAACAACAACAGAACAAGAACAACAACAGAGCCAAGAAAAATAACACAACCAAACTTATTAAGTCATAAAGATAAACATCTACACATTGTCAAATGGTACACATACTTGTTACATATAATTATAAATCAATTAATTAACAAACAAGATCATTTCAAATAACAATGAAATTTCACTCAAACTCCATTCAATTAGTGAAAAATCAAGAAATCGAAAAATCAAATGAATAAACAAAAACCAATTAAACAAGAAAAAAAGACCCACAAAACACTCCCCTTCCCAACACCCCTCCCCTAAACAAACAATAACCCCCAAAAGTCCAGACTAAATACAAGCGTGCGCGCGCGCGCGCGCACACACACCACACACACACACACATACACACACACTTACGCACGTATAGCCACGCATGCACACCACACACACACACACACACACACTCTCACACATACACACTCACACACACATAATACACACACACACACACCACACACACACACACACACACATCCTGGATACATATCCATTCGCAAGACATTCCTCACATACAAGATAATAGACACATGTCATAATTATCAAAATATCATAACCGTACATTTGTACAGACAAAACCAGGAAATAAACATTATTTGATGTACGAAGACAGCAAGCCACAAAGCATCAGAAAAATGACCAATCTAACATTAGCTATTTCAAAATAAACACACAGAACTGCTTTCTTTCCGCTCTCATCTGCACACACTGTGAATGGGCGCTCATTACTACTCACTGACACACACATACACACACATATACACACACACACATATTCATGCATGCGCAATCCTATATACACATTATTAGAATTGATACAAAAGTCCACAGAAGTAATGAAATTGTCCAACAGAACATTGCAAATTAACAATCCATACCATTCTGCATTAACAACAAAATACAACCCAAACTTCACTTTAAGGGGGAAAAACTCAGACAAGTTCATTGTTAACAAAATCAAAACAAGCAAGGGCACACACACACACACACACACACACACATACACACACACACACACACACAACACACACACACACACACGCACATTACAATTCAAAGCAAGCTCACTAATGTCAGTTACAGAGAGAGAGAGAGAGAGAGAGAGAGAGAGAGAGAGAGGAGAGAGAGAGGATAATTTGGTAAAATGCAAGGGAGGATATATTTACTTTGTTTCCAACAGATCAATTGTGGATTTTTATTTTTGATGCATCAAGTGGATGAAAAAATGACTTTTGAAGATTGTTAATGATTGGAGTTGTCTAAATGAGTCAGGAAGGGAGTTCCACAGCACAGGGCCTGAGTAAAGTAAGCTAGATTTGAACAAATCTATTCTTGGGATTGGGACACATGGCTTTTCGGTATTTCTGGAATGATTCATTGGGAACTTGTCTTTTAAGGATGAGGGAAAAGTTCCTGTCATTATCTTAAATATCATGATGCCTTTGTTAAATCTTAGAGAGAGAGAGAGAGGAGAGAGAGAGAGAGAGAGGAGAGAGAGAGAGATGAGAGGAGAGAGAGAGAGAGCGGAAGACAGTAGACAGAAAATCACTGAGAACATTACACAAACAGACAAAGACAGGCAGACAAACACAAACACACACACACACACACACACACACACACACACGCACCGCACACACAAGAGTAACGACGCAATATTGCTGCTACTACTACTACTACTTGCAGCTACTACTTGCAGCTACTACTACTACTACTACTACTACTATACTAGCTAGCCCTTACCTAACTACTACTAAAACTAACCCCACCCCTTAAAGTACTACTACTAGTACTACAAACACACACACACACACACAAGGACACGCAAGCGGGCAAAGAGCAGAAAGAGATGCCCGTTATAGGAAACACTATTTGAAACATGACTCACACTCACACACACCAAAGAGAGAGAGAGAGAAAAAGAAGAAAAAGAAGCAGAAGAAGAAGAAGAAAAAGAAGAGCCAGCGAAGACTACTACTACACCGACGGCCACCGACGCCTCCTCCGCCGAACAAGAGCTCGAGCGAGAGAAGAGAGAGAGAGAGAGAGTTGTCCTCCCTTGAAGGTCATTGACACCAAGGTGAAGGTCACATTGTCGTTGACTTACGACTCTGAGACACCATGACAAGACCCAGACTTTGAGGTGTGTGTGTGTGGGGGGGGGGGGGGGGGGGTGTGGGGGGGGGGGGGAAGAGAGATTGTGATTGGGGAGAGGAGAGGAGAGGGGGGGGGGGGTGTAGAGGATGGATTTGGGGGGGAGGGGTGGGGGTGGGGGTTAGGGGAGACGATTGGGAGAGGTTACTACTAGTACTACTACTACTACTACTAAATTCTACTATTGATGCTACTGCTAGTAGGGGGAGTCTGAGAGAGATATTAGGCGAGAGGGAAAGAAGTTGGGAGGAAAGGCAGGGGATGGGGATGAGGGGGGGGGGGGGGGGGGGTTGAGGGGGCGAGGTGGGGGATGGAGGGGGGGGGGGGGGAGGAGGGGGAAGGGGGCCAGGGAAGGTCGATGACCATGATTTCGATAATTTTCTAGCAGTCTTCTGTCTCTCTTTCTTTCTCTTTCTCTCTGTGTGTACGTTTCTCTGGGGTCTGTCTGTGCATGTTTGTTTGTATGTGTGTGTTTGTGTTTGTGTTTGTATTTGGTGTGTGTGTGTGTGTGTTTGTGTTTGTATTTGCGGAGTGTGTGTGTGTGTGTGTGTGCGTGCGTGTGTGTGTTTGTATTTGCGCGCGCGCGCGTGTGTGTGTGTGTGTGTGTGTTTCATTCTCAGTCTCTCTGTGTCTCTCTGTTTATTATTTGTCTCTGTCTGTCTGTCTCTGTCCCTCTATGTCTGTTTGTTTCTCTCTCTCTCTCTCTCTCTCTCTCTCTCTCTCTCTCTCTCTCTCTCTCTCTCTCTCTCTCTCTCTCTCTCTCTCTCTCTTCTCTCTCTGGATGAAGAAAAGTATGTCAATACTTAACTGTTACCCTTGGGAATAAAGATTATCATCTCTCTCTCTCTCTCTCTCTCTCTCTCTCTCTCTCTCTCTCTCTCTCTTTATTTATTTATTTTTTATTATTATTATTTTAATTTTTTTTTTACCTTTTTTTCTTCCCATTTATGATTGTCTTTATTATTTCAACTATATCAACTGTTTTTTTGTGGTGTTTTTTTTTTCTGCCTCATCTTCTGTGACGTCCCCAGTCCTGCTGTTCCCACGCCGCTCACTCCAATCTGCCCGTCACAGCCATACCCAGATTTGTTATGTCTCATCCCCAGGGCTGGAAGTCCACAGGGAACCCATCACCCATCACCGAGGCAATTTTTTTTTTATAAATTGCATGATGATCAATGACAATGAGGATGGCACAGTTCTGTTTCTTGGCTTTTCTTCACTTCATCTCTCTGCGTTTCTTCTGTCTGTTGGGTTTCTTCTTCATTTTTGTTGTTGTTGCTGCCTCATCTTCTGTGACGTCCCCCGTTCCGCTGCTCCCACGCCACTCATTCCAATCCCCCGGACACAATCATATCCAGACTCATTATATCTCATCCTCAGGGTCGGAAGTCCTCAGGGAACCCATCACTATCAGGCCGCCGTGGGGCCACCAGCCAGAGGGGCCCTGCACTACTGCTGGGTCACTTTGGTGGTGTTCAGTGGTGCCTGTTCTGAGCTAACATACGCAGGACACCACCTACTAAGCCCCCTACTAACGACAGTATTAGCTCAGTCGCGGAGCCAGACTGAGTGAGTTGCCCACCCGAGGTGGCAACCACCACAACGTCCCTCCAACGACCGTCCCCCGCGAACCTCCAACCCCAAAGTCTTTGACACAAACTCATCACAGGCTTAGAAGTGTATGGGGAAACCGAATCTGAGGTCACCATGAGACCAGAGCAACTGGGATCACCGAATCAGAGGCAATTTTTTTTTTTTAATTGCATGATGATTAATGACAATGAGGATGACGTAATGATGCTGCTGTGGAAGTGCATATGCTTTGAGACTACTTGACAGGGTTGTACTCTACCTTACTATCATAATATATCCCGGCGTCAACCAGGCCCGAGAGATACAGACACCTGCAGTGTTGGTCAGGTAATTTGAGCAACACTCTCAAACTCACATCCGTTAAGTGGATGAAGCTCGACTGTGTGGTCCCAGTCTTCCCACTGAGCCCACAGCACACTCACTCTGGGTAGGAGCCGGCCGGAGTCCGAAAAATCCCTATGACTCTTATGGGAATCGAACCCGCGACCTTCCAGTCCGTAACCCAAGGCGCTAACCACTGCGCCATGGCGGCTGGTTCTCTCTCTCTCTCTCTTAATCTCTCTTCTCCATCCTCTCTCTCTCTCTCTCTCTCTCTCTCACTCTCTCTCTCTCTCTGTACCATTTGACAATGTGTGGATGTTTATCTTTATGACTTATTAAGTTTGGTTGTTGTTATTTTTCTTGGTTTTGTTGTTGTTTGTTTTTCTCTTTTTTTCCCTTTTCCTTCTTTTGTTGATTTGGTTTTTCTTTCTCCTTGTTTGTTTGTTTGTTTTGGTTGGGGGTTTGGGGGGGGGTGGGGATGGGGGGGGGGGTGTTTTTAAGGTGTTTTTTTTTTTTGGGGGGGGGGGCTGTTTTGAAAAGGGTATTTCCCCTTGTTTCTAATGTGAGAGTGTATAAGTGTTGGGTTATTATTAAGATGTATCCCTACGGGCGGGGACTGGATGTAAAAAAGCACATGAGTGCTTATTCATTATCCTCGAAATAAAAGAATTTGTCATTGTCATTGTCTCTCTCTCTCTCTTTCTCTCCCTCTCTATTTGGGCTGAAATTAATTAAGCTCTCAGTATATGATATTATGTGTTTTGTGCCCAGACCCCCTCCCACTGTCCCCTAGTGAATGGACATCTTGCTTATCACAATAAACCTTTGTCATTGTCATTCTCTCTCTCTCTCTCTCTCTCTCTCTCTCTCTCTCTCTCTCTCTCTCTCTCTCTCTCTCTCTCTCTCTCTCACTCTTTGAGTGTCTCTGGTTCTCTCTCTGTGTGTTTGTGTGTGTTTTTCAATCTCAGTCTCTCTGTGTTCCTGTTTATTTGTATGTCTGTCTGTCTGTCTGTCTGTCTGTCTGTCTGTCTCTCTCTCTCTCTCTCTCTCTCTCTCTCTCTCTCTCCTCTCTCTCTCTCTCTCTCTGTGCATTTCACTGGTTCAAGCTGAGTCTGTCTGTGTTTGTGTGTGTCTTTCAGTCTCAGCCTCTCTGTGTCTCTGTTTATTTGTCTTTGTCTCTGTCTCCGTCTGTCTACACCACACCACACCACACTACACTACACTACAGCACACCACACTACACTACATTACCCTACGCTACACTACATTACACTACACTACATTACATATATACACTACCCTACCCTACACTACCCTACACTACACTACACTACACCACACCACACCACACCACACTACACTACAGCACACCACACTACACTACATTACACTAAACTACAGCACACCACACTACACCACACCACACCACACTACACCACACCACACCACACTACACTACAGAACACCACACTACACTACACTTCACCACACCACACTACATTACACTACACTACCCTACCCTACACTACACTACACTACACCACACTACACTACAGAACACCACACTACACTACACTACACTACACTATTCTACCCTACACTACATTACACTACACTACCCTACCCTACACTACACTACACTACCCTACACTACACTACACTACGCTACACTACACTACCCTACACTACCCTACCCTACACTACCCTACCCTACCCTACACTACACTATACTACCCTACCCTACACTACACTACACTACACTACACTACACTACACTGAACTACACCACGATACAAGATTGAAACAATACTAATGCTGATATGATAAGTAGAATTCCTAGAGCGCTGAACCTTGAAAAGCAAAACAAACTTTAAGCGCTAGTATTAAATCATTCACACTCAAGCGATCATTAATTTTTTTTTAAATAGAATAAACAGATTTTGAATTCTCTCACACACACAAACACACACACACACACACACACACACACCACACACACACATACACACACACACAAACAATACACTTAGGCAGTGTGATGGAGATGGAGATATCTGTTGAAAGCAGGAACACATAAAGTATAACGATAGCGGAAGATCCTAGGTAGAAAGTTAGTGTGTCTTAGGACCTAATAATTATTCAAAGTATCAAATATAGTTTTTTTGGCGAAGTGAGAGAGGGAGGTCATTCCAAATGGATGGACCGAAAATAGAGGGGTAAAAAGTGACGGCTGATAGTGAATTGTTTGAATCTGGGCGTTTAAAAGCATAAGGCATCTGCACCAGAGCAGAACTGAGGGAGCGATATGAAGTGTACAGTGACCAGAGTGAAGTGAAGACGATTACAACAGAGATAGGAAGGTGCAGCTTTGTGGAGACATGTTGTAACTGTGGGAACAATGTAGTACAGTGCGATACAATACAATACAATGCAATACAATACGATGCAATACGATACAATGCAATACAATACAATGCAATACGATACAATGCAATACAATACAATGCAATACAATACAATACGATACAACACGATACAATAAGATACACAATAATACGATACATTACAATACAACACAATACAACATAATACAATACCACACAATGCGCATACAGCACAACATAACACGATACAAAACACTACAACGCAACACAGTACAATATTACACATTATACCACACCACACTACACCACACCACACCACAACACACCATACTCCACCACACCACACCACACCACACCACACCATACCACACCATACCCCACCACACCACACCACACTACATCACACCACATCACACCACACCACAACACACCATACAACACAACACACCACAACACAACACACCACAACACATACCATCTTTGAAAATAGAGAGATCATTTTATGTAGGAAAAAATCGATCTATTTTTACAGCTGAATTGTCTGCTATTTTAATGGCTTTATATTATCTTCTAGATTTTCCTAAAGACATATTTCAAATGCTTTTCTGTGTTGATTCCAGGTCAGTCTCACTTGCCCTGAGAAACTTCAGTTCAAAAGTGAGACAAGATCTCATAATTGAGATTAGTCATCTAATTCATTTTCTGATGATACGAGGCACTGGTGTTACCTTTTGCTGGATACCCTCGCACTGTGGTATCTACTTTAAGGAAAAAGTTGACAGAAAAGCAAAATGTGGAGCTGAGCATACCGATGGGTCTTGCAGCATAAGTGTTCCTCTATCCATCCATGAGGGCTATAGCATGTTACAAAATGCATGTTGGAAACACTTTAAAAAGAAACTACAAAGTACCGGTTATTGCTGGAGTGATGATGTAGCCCATGTATTATCTATTGATAAGAATATCGTAATTTACATGAATATAGAAATGTTGTATGCTTATCTACAGGTTTAAACTCAATGCTTTTAGAACTTTTTGTTTTAAGCAACATGTATCTGTGGTGAAAATCTTACCAATGATCACATTCTTTTACGATGCAGAGATCTGAAAAACATCTTACCTGCCTTCCCAGTCCGTAGCTTACAGCAAATTCTAAAAGACATTATTAATGAAAGAAATTGTATTGTCATTAAGCCATACTCCTATTTTCAGACTCTTCTGATATAAGGATAGCTTCAAGTTATATGAATGGGAAAGTTAGTATTTTTGCTGTTTGAAGTTTTTGGGGTTGTTGTTTTTTGTTGTTGGTTTTTTTTTCAGAATTCTTGTTTATGCTTTTTTCATAATAGTTATTTATTGCGATTGATTAGTTATGTGCATAACCCTCCCCCCTACACACACACACACACACACGCACGTGCGCGCGCGCACACACACACATACACACGCACGCACACACACACACACACATACACACACTTTCCCGTCTGATATCACTATTTAGTGGAAGAACGTTAAACTGAAGAACTACTACTACAAACAAACACAAGATGATGCCAGGTTTCATTGAGTGTTTTGCACTTACTGACACTCTCCTTGAGTTAAGAGACTTTTTTTTAAATCTCTTTCTTTGGTAGTTTCCTCCCTTTAAAAAAAATGTGTTTTTTCTTTTTTCGGGATTTGTTGTTGGGGGGGGGGGGGGGGGGGGAGGGGAAGGTAACGGTGGGAAAGTGAGGATGAGGTGGGGGTGGGGGTGGAAGTGACCATGCTTCTACTTTGATCCATAGTAAAGAGTAGCGCTTTATCCCTTGGGAGGGGGAGGGGGTGTGAGTGGGGAGTAGGGATTAAAAGCTGGTATAGAAGTCATGAATCTTTTCATCAATTACTCTCTCTCTCTCCTCTTTCCCTCCTCCCTCTCCCCCCCCCCCCCCCCCCCCCACCCCCACCTCCCCTCTTTCTCCTTCCCTTTGAAACTATCGAATTTACGCCGTGTATCTGTCTCTGTCAGTCTGTACTGTGTCTGTCTGTGTGTCTTGTATGTGGAGATCTGTTTTTCTGTCTGTGTGTGTCTGTCTGTGTCTGTCTGTCTGTCTGTCTCTGTCTTTTCCTCCTCCCCCCCCCCCCCCCACATCCCCTCCCTTCTTTTCTGTCTTCCCCTTGTATATCATGATGATGACACCAACAACACCAACGAGAACAGCAGCAGCAACAACAACAAGAGTGATGATGATGAGGAGGAGG
Source organism: Rapana venosa (assembly GCA_028751875.1). Taxonomy (NCBI): domain Eukaryota; kingdom Metazoa; phylum Mollusca; class Gastropoda; order Neogastropoda; family Muricidae; genus Rapana; species Rapana venosa. The sequence continues at coordinate 27,427,565 of CM054151.1, read as the reverse complement.
AGGAGGATAGTAAGAAGAAGAAGAAGAAGAAGAAGAAGAAGAAGAAGAACAACAACAACAACAACAACAACAGTTTTTAGAGCGGCGGAATCTTTCTTTGTCAAGCAAACAAAATCAAATACAGAGCGCTTCACACTGCAATGGAAGTATACTAAAACAGTTACAGAAACCGTTTTACACCAATCACTTGGCCTTGATTTTTTTAAAAATTATCTTATGCACCCAAGAGGCCTGTGGTTAGTTACTCATAGTCACCGCACCCCCTGCCCCCCTCCCTCCCTCCCTCCTTCTCATCCTCCTTTGCCTCGTAATAAGCTTATTAGCAAGTAGTTTTCTTACCACAAAGAAGTGCACGAAATCGTAAGCGCTATTATCAGGGCTTTCAAGACAATTTACCCTGATGCCAATCAAAGTCAGCGATAATGCCCTAACTGTCTGTATTGCCGATAGTGGCGCTGCTGCTTTCTATCATTTTCTGTCCTTCTTTCGTTTCTGATAGTATTCAAAAAAAGTCTGTTTCCTTTTTTTTTTTTTTGGATGGAGGGGGGAGGGGGGGGGGAGGGAGGTGATTAGTGTGTGTGTGAGAGACAGAGAGATAGACAGACAGACAGAGACAGACAGACAAGCAGACCGACATACAGAGAGAGAGAGAGAGGGAGGAAGTGGGGGAGAAAGAGAGAGACAGACAGACAGAGACAGATTACAGACAGAGACAGACAGACTTACAGACCGAGACAGACAGACAGACAGACAGAAACAGACAGAGACAGACAGAAACAGACAGACAGACAGAGACACAGACAGACAGAGATTTTCAGGATCATGACTACCTCTCCAACTCATCCCGACCTCCCCCCCCCCCCTTCCCATCCCACCCAATCCCCTCCTTCTCCTCCTATACGTTTCTCCCCCACCCCCCACCCCCTCTCTTCCTCTTTTCTGCATCCCTTCTCCCTCTTGACCCCTCCTCCTCCCCCCTCTCCCTCCCCCTCCTCCTCCTCCTCTCCCCTCCCCCCTCCCCCAAACTTCTGTGCTTCTCCGTCCTTCCTAGCCCCCCCTGTTTGTCGAAAACAATCAAGGAACACATTGATATAAGCAGCGATAGGCAAGTCCTAGGGGTGGGGGTGGCAAGAGAACAATTCGCAAAAGGCGCATGCCTAAAACTGTTCCGCTTCCGTTTCCGATCTAACGGCAAGTTGAGGATGACGGTTCTTTGTAACGTGCCTAATTGATTTCGTGTCTCTTGGGACAGCACATAAAACAGGAGGTAGGGGGAGGGGGTGATGGGGGGGGGGGGGGGGGGGGGGGGGATGAGGGGGGGGATACAATCGCAGACCGTACTAAAATTTAAAAAAAAAACAGGAAAAAATCACCCACTGTCAGATCATATGAGTTGTGGGGTTTTTTTTCTGTTGTTTTTTTAAGACCTTAGTTGGGGGGTTTTTAAACGCAATTGCAGATAATGCTAACATTTCAAAAGAAAACTCGCCCACCCTACTAACATTTGAAAAGAAAACCTTCAGACCATACTACTATTTAAAAAGAAAACCTGCAGACCATACTAACATTTAAACAGAAAACCTGCAGACCATACTAACATTTAAACAGAAAACCTGCAGACCCTACTAACATTTAAAAAGAAAACCTGTCACATCATGAGTTGGGTTGTTTGGGGTTTTTTCTTCTCTTTTTTAAAGACCTTAGTTGTTGGGTGGTTTTTGTTTGGTGTTGTTGTTTTTTTTTATACAATCGCAGCAGACTCTGAAATGAATTTTTTTTAAAAACATGTGAGATCATAATTATGAGTTGTTGGGGTTTTTTCAAAGACGTTGTTCTATATATTTATGAAAATGTCCATTATATTCAGGTACACCAAATTTATAAAGCCACACACACTTTTTTTTAAAACCAACAAAAACAAAAAACAAAAAAAGCAAAAAATGCCAGATTTAAAATAAAATAAAAAATTGGGGGGGGGGGGGGGGGGGGGCGTTTTTTCTATCTACATCCGCAAAAAAATGTTCACACGGGATCTTGGAGTAGATCGTCTTGTCCCGAAGACGTAGAACACCTTAGTAGATTACCACATGCTGGCTTCTTTAAAAATGAGTGGAGTGGGAAACGGGAGGGGAATCCCACAGTCTTATCATAGACCCCCAGGCTTTAGGGAAGTAAAGAGGTTCTTACCTCCATGCAACCCACCAAACTAAGCTCTGTGTGTGTGTGTTGTGTGTGTGTGTGTGTGTGGTGTGTGTGTGTGTGTGTGTGTGTGTGTGTGTGTGTGTGTGTGTGTGTGTGTGTGTGTGTGTGTGGTGTGTGTGTGTGTGATGGATCGCTGTCATTTACTGCCAAAGATTTTCCTGTAGAAGTTTGCGCAAGTCACCAAGTCCTTTGTTTTTTTTAATTTCTTTTCTGTCTGTTAACTCTCAATCTAGAATTGCCCTTTTTTTTGCACCAGACAAAAGCAGAGAGATGCGAACATTATTTCTTTCTAATCAGCTGTCGAGATATTTTATCTTTTTTTTTTTTATTAATCGGATTCGAAAGGGCTTTTAATAGAAGACAACTGAAATCAGGAAGACGAATAAAATTCATTTTTAAAGAGGTGGGTTTTTTTAAATAAAAAGGCGGGTTACAAAGAGAGAGAGAGAGAGGGAGAGAGAGAGATGAGAGAGAGAAGAGAGAGAGAGAGTCAGACAGACAGACAGACAGACAGACTGACTGACTGATTGACAGACTGACTGACTGACTGTCAGAGAATGAGAGACAAACATACAGACAGAAAGACGGACACACACAGACACAAACAGACTGACAGACAGACAGACAGACAGACCAACAGACAGAAAGCAGAAAGACAAAGAAACAAAAGAGAGAAAAGATATGCAGGCTGAAAATCCCATAATTCGTGTCAACATTCGGAAACGCCACAATAACTAGCATGCACACAAAGCTTGAGCAGCGTATCGGGTTGTCCGGATAGCCAACCATCTATCTACCTGTCTGCTCATTGGATTTTTGACGTGACCAGAGTGGCGTGCATTGTATGGAATATCCCGAACGCTGTGACACTTTTCCAGAAAACTGAACTCTGACACTGAAATCGGACACTGATTCTGAAGTCAAGGTTTGGTTTATAGGTGAAATATAAAACCGATACCTGGAAAGAGGAATAAAACACCTAACTAAAAGGTAAAAGTGTCCCATAACCTATAAGGTCGTAGAGGAGTGAGGCGTCAGAGACCTCACTTCTCTAGGGGCCAGCATATTGAGGGCGGCGCCCACCTCCTCTTCCTCGCGGCTTTACCTTCCCTGACCCTAAAGAAAGCAGGTACCCATTTACAGCTGGATGAACTGGGGGACTGTACTGAAGCCAAGGCGCGCAAACGGTCACCCATCCAACTGGTAACCACTCTCGATGCTGCTTTACCTTGGCTGGGGGAAAGCGAGTGCTCTGACCACTGAGTTATCCTGTCACCTAACTAGAGCCTGACAAACAGCTGATTTAGAGATTGATCAGGTGCGAGAGCGGGATGGGGGGGGGGGGGGGGGGCGTAAGTGGGGGAGGGGGGGTAGTGCAGGATAGCCTAGTGGTTAGAGCGTTTTAAGCTCATGGTCTGACTTTCTGGGTTCCAGCTACCGCCGAGGCAAACCGTTGTTGGAGGGGATTTTTCCCAGTACCGACTCCACTCCTCTGAAAGTCATGTGGTAAAGGTCAAGGTGTCCCCATGACATGTGTGGTCGTAAGGAAGCGAGGCGTCAGAGGCCTCAGCTTCTCTAGGGGCCAGCATATCGAGGGCGGCGCCCATCTCTTCTCCCTCGCTGCTTTACCTTCCCTGACCCTAGAGAGGGCAGGTACCCGTTTACAGCTGGGTGAACTGGGGGAACTGTACTAAAGCCAAGGCGCGCAAACGGGCACCCATCCACTTGGTAGCCTAACCACACTCGATGCTGCTTCACATTGGCTTGGGGAAAGCGAATGCTTGCTCTGACCACTGAGTTTATCCTTGTCCCAAACCGAGGTACGGTGTGCGAATACACACAGAACATGTTAGGCACATGTTAAACCCTGTTCTCTTCCCTGTAGAGATGGCGAGGGCATGTCAGTATAAATAGAATCTCCACCTTCTGGAAATTCTGTGCTAGAAATTCCATCTTTTCTCTTTATTTCTGCCTCACTATTTTTGTTTCTTCCTGTCACCTCCTTCTTGTCTATTTTCTGCCTTTTTGGTCCATCCTGATGCCTTTTTTTTCCTCAAAGACTTAAAAGATAATAATTCTCTTCCACGCCGAAGTCGGATGTGCTGGGCCTGTCTTGTCAGGCACTTAACGGCAGCACAGAGCATTTGCGCTCATGTGACAGACAATAGTTCCTGTCTGAGCGTTTGACGAAGGTGAAAAAAACTTGTTCCGCCTTTTGGAAGAATATGCCATCGCGTGCCCGTACGAAATTATGACAAACACACACACAACAACAACAACAACATTAACAACAACAACAACAACAATAACAACAACAAAACAGGACATTTGACAGTAGTCTAGCATCAGTATTTTGAAATTCCTTGTCAGTTTAATTAAGTTCATGCTGTTAATGTCATCGACGAAAAAAATCATTGTTAAGCAGTTAATGATTGGTGTGTTTATAGTGTATACAAGACGGACTTTTTCTGTCATAATTAGTAACTATTGCTTTATGTGACTTTAACGTTTTTTTATATATCTTCCTTTTAAGGGGTTGTGTGTTTTTTACGAATAAAACCTCTCTCTCTCTTTTCTCAGTGTATCTCTCTCTCTCTCTCTCTCTCTCTCTCTCTCTCTCTCTCTCTCTCTCTCTCTCTCTCTCCCTCTTTCTCTCTATCTATCTGTTTATGTGTGTCTGTGTGTGTCTGTGTTAGTTAGTTCTTCAGTTTAACGTCCTTCCACCAAAAAGTGATATCAGACGATTTTGTGTGTGTGTGTGTGTGTGTGTGTGTGTGTGTGTGTGTGGTGTGTGTGTGTGTGTGTGTGTGTGTGTGTGTGTGTGTGTGTGTGTGTGTGTGTGTGTGTGTGTGTGTGTGAGTGTGTGTTTGTGTGTGGTGTGTGTGTGTGCGTGTGCGTGCATGTGTGAGTGTGTGTATGAGAGTGTGTATACGTCCGTGTATGTATGTGTGTGCATGTACGAGTGTGTGCGTGTGTGTATGTGCGTGTGTGTATGTGCGTGCGTGCATGCGTGTGTGTATGTGTTTGTGTGTGTAAGTGTGTGTGTGTGTGTGAGTAAGTGTGTGTGAGTGAATGAGTGTGAGTATATGAGTGAAATTGTTGGCGTGTGTGAGTGTGTGTGTGTGTGTGGTGTGTGTGCGTGCGTGCGCGTGTGTACGTGTAAGTAAATATATCACAGAAATTGAGTTAAGTATGTGTGTTCCTGTAGGTGTGTGTGAGTGTGTGTGAGCGCGCGCGCGCTTGTTTGCGTGTGAACATGCAAGTATGTGTGAGGGTCTTGCGTGTGTGTGTGTGTGTGCGTGTGTGTGTGTGTGTGTGTGTGTGTGTGTGTGTGTGTGTGTGTCTGTGTGAACGTGTGTGTGTGTGCGTGTGCGTGTGTGTGATCTGCATGGCTAGAACTGACACTAATTGAATGGAGTTCGCTTTTTAAAATAAACAGCAACAAACAATCAAACAACCCCCACACACACACCAAAAACACCGCCTCTGCTCACTGTATCACCCATGCCTCAGATCCTAAAGACCTTTCCCTCCACACCATGGCCCTCCACCCCCGAAACACCACGCAGTGACCTCTTCCTCGTCAGTGACGGGGCAGTTTTCTTGCTGATCGTGTGCTGACACGCAGAGAGCTGAAAGAAGCGAGAGTGCTTTGCGTGTGGAGGTAAAGAATTCCCAGCAGTTGGGCCTTCAATTCAGTCTGACTCCCTTGAGCTGAGCTGCCCCATCCATCCCTCCATCCATCCATCCACTGGCCTTGTAGTCTCCCTTAATTGATGGGTGGATGGAGGGAGGGAGGAGGGAGGGGGAGGAGGGAGGGATGGGGGGGGGGGGGTAGAAGGTGTGAAAGGGGGGGAAGGAGGGGGACAATGGTGTGTGGATGGGAGTGGGGAGGGGAGGGGTAAGAGTGTACCGTGTTATTAACGTCTAAAAGGAAAATTGAGAGGATGGATTTTGACGTCCTCGTTCACAATAATATGACATATGATATGTCACACTTGGGTGTGTGTGTATAGGGAATAGTTTGGGTGGTGTGGGTTTTTTTTAAAAGGGGGGAGGAGGTAGTGGGGGGAGGGCTAGTGTGTTTGTGTTAGCATGTGTGTGTGTTAGTTGTGTGAGTTTGCATGTGTGCATGTGCGTGTTTCTTTTAGAATATGTAATGTAAGTCTCCAATGTCATCCTGATACATTTGTATGATACGTTAAAGAATGATGATTATTATCCTTAAGATATTAATGTATAACCCCACTTTCTGACAGGCACGTACACACACACACACACACACACACACACACACACACACACACGCAGATCATCTTGCGCACACGTTAAATCCTGTTCCGCTTTTCGTAAGAGTAGGCCATTGTGTTCCGGTGGGAACAGATGACAATTTACAAAACCGCACACACACACACGGGGACTGGATGTAAAAAAGCAGATAAGTGCTTATTCCATTATCCTCGATATCAAAGAATAAAATAAATCAACACGCAGCGAGAGAGAGAGTGAGAGAGAGAGAGAGAGAGAGAGAGAGTGTGTGTTGGTGTGTGTGTGTGTGTGTGTCTGTGTGTGTGTGTGTGTGTCTGTGTGTGTGTGTGTGTGTCTGTGTGTGTGTGTCTGTGTGTGTGTGTGTGTGTGTGTGTCTGTGTCTGTGTGTCTGTGTCTGTGTCTGTGTGTCTGTGTGTGTGCGTGCGTGCGTGTGTGTGCGCGCGCGCGTGTGTGCGTGCGTGCGTGTGTACAGACGCAGACTCACACAGGCACAAACTCCTAACCTGTCTTTACCAGGCCTATCCATCTTGGGAAAGTCAGTACCAAATACCATTTCAGACACGCCACCACTTGGCTCAAACATCCCCCCTTGCAAGGGCAGGACTCATCATACACATGCCACACTCCAGTCTTCCTCGCTTCCCTGAGAGAGAGGAAGGCAGGGAGAGGGTGGGTGGTGGGGGGGAGGGGGGGGGGGTTTAAGGGAGGAGGGAGGAAGAGGAGGGTGTCCAAAATTGACCAATGTGACCCTGTCACCGGTCAGTTGACCAGACAGTTGACCAGACAGACGTCACTTGACCAGACAGACGTCAGTTGACCAGACGAACGTCACGATAAGGGTTTTATTTTTTCTTCTAGTTTTTCTAGTGGACAATGTCTTAGTCATCATTACACTTTTAAAGGAGTTCTAAATAGACTTTGGATGGAAAATTAACGGTATTTGGTGTGAAGAGATCTTTCTTCAGAAAATATAAAAACACATCGTACTTATGATGCTTAATGTAGTGTGCTCCAACAACAAAGAAAACGAAATAGTTTCCCTGAAGTCAGAATGCGGCTACCTTCATGGTGGGTAAAAAACAGTCGAATACCCCAAATCTCTCCATTGGGCAAGGTTCTCTAGCTGAGGAACAACAACTACAACATCAACAACAACAACAAAAACAACAACAACAACAAAATCTGTGATTTGGCAGCTGAAACACATGTCATCGCCAAAAGAAACCCCAAAAAAATCCTTTTGGAGTAAGTGTAAATAATGAATCAAGGGCATTATTTTCTATCTTGCTGCATTATTTTTCACTGGTGTGAATTTTGAAACTATACAGTGTTTAAACATAGCTGTACCTGCCCTCTTTAGGGTCAGGGAAGGTAAAGCAGCGAGGGAGAGGAGATGGGCGCCGCCCTCAATATGCTGGCCCTAGAGAAGTGAGGTCTCTGACGCCTCGCTCCCCTACGACCTTATAGGTTATGGGACTCCTTTACCTTTACCTTTTACCTGCAGTTTGTGTATGTACAGGAAAGGGAGAAAATCCCTGGCAGGTCTGTTTATTGGTTAGCACTGGAAGATCGTGAAAACCCTTATCTTTAATCAACAAGGTGTTTTCAAGATTCGAACTCACGACTCGTGACTTTAGAGCTTTTTAAGATTAGAGAAAAGATTGTGACTTTATCCGCTCAGCTTTGGCCTAAGTCTTTGTTTAACATTTATTTTAGCTCTGTCGACCACTTTCAGTCACCGGCTGTGTAAAATTGGGCTGTTGTCTCTTGGGAGAAGGAGTTGCCACAACATTTTGTGAAGGACACCTCTGGTTTATTAAACAGAATTTTATCACATGAAAGATATCACCACAAGTTTGGGAAGGACACCTCTGGTTTATTAAACAGAATTTTATCACATGAAAGATGTCACCACAAGTTTGTGAAGGACACCTCTGGTTTATAAACAGAATTTTTATCACATGAAAGATGTCACCAGCAAGTTTGGAAGGACACCTCTGGTTTATCAAACAGAATTTTATCACATGAGAGATGTCACCACAAGTTTGTGAAGGACACCTCTGGTTTATCAAACAGAATTTTATCACATGAAAGATGTCACCACAAGTTTGGGAAGGACACCTCTGGTTTATTAAACAGAATTTTATCACATGAATGGTGTCACCACAAGTTTGTGAAGGACACCTCTGGTTTATTAAACAGAATTTTATCACATGAATGGTGTCACCACAAGTTTGTGAAGGACACCTCTGGTTTATTAAACAGAATTTTATCACATGAATGGTGTCACCACAAGTTTGTGAAGGACACCTCTGGTTTATTAAACAGAATTTTATCACATGAAAGATGTCACCACAAGTTTTAGAAAGGACACCTCTGGTTAATTAAACAGAATTTTATCACATGAAAGATGTCACCACAAGTTTTAGAAAGGACACCTCTGGTTAATTAAACAGAATTTTATCACATGAAAGATGTCACCACAAGTTTTAGAAAGGACACCTCTGGTTAATTAAACAGAATTTTATCACATGAAAGATGTCACCACAAGTTTGGGAAAGTACACCTCTGGTTAATAAAACAGAATTTTATCACATGAATGGTGTCACCACAAGTTTGTGAAGGACACCTCTGGTTTATTAAACAGAATTTTATCACATGAAAGATGTCACCACAAGTTTTAGAAGGAAACCTCTGTTAATTAAACAGAATTTTATCACATGAAAGATTCATTAAACGGAAATTTATTCATGGAAGGTGTCACAAACACACAAACATAACCTTGACAGGACAACACCTCTCTTGTTGCAGCGAGTTCTTTTGCACACCAGATTTTGGTTTACTGTTTCATCTGAAAGACTAGCTAGCACCCATACCCCATCTAATGTCAAGTGAATAGGCAGAAGCTCGTGTGCAAATGGGAATTGAACCCGCAGCTTCTTGCTTTCCAGATGGATGCATTACCCTCAGACGGCTGATCCTGTATCCCTGAAGTCAGAATGTGGCTACCTTCATGGTGGGCAAAAAAGAAAAAAGGTCACCTACCCAAAATCTGACCATTGGTGAACCTCAGAGCCCAGTAACGAAGAAGCAATAAAAAAGACCACTGGTCCACCATAATCCTTTTGACAATGAAACGAATTAGCCATACGAGATCATCTTTCACTTCCAAAGTAAGAAGTCATGTATCGACCCTCATTCGATAACACAGTAAAGGTAAAAGGTGTCCCATAACCTACAAGGTCGTAGGGGAGCGAGGCGGCATCAGAGACCTCAACTTCTCTAGGAGCCAGCATATTGAGGGCAGTGCCCATCTCCTCTCTCTCGCTGCTGCTTAACCTTCCCTGACCCTAAAGAGGGCAGGTACCCATTTACAGCTAGGGGAACTGGGGGAACTGTACTGAAGCCAAGGCGCGCAAATGGTCACCCATCCAAGTGTTAACCACGCTCGACGCTGCTTAACTTGGCTGGGGGAAATCGAATGCTCGGACCACTGAGCTATCCCCTCCCCGATAACACTGTATTCTGCTTTAAAAGTGAAAGTTAAAAGAACGATGCTAACTTTTCCTACAGCATCCAAAGCAGCATCCTGGAAGGTGAAAACTGTTATTTCCCCTAAGGCACACACACACATGCTCCTTCTCCTGAAACACGCAGTGACCTTTCCGTCGTCACTGACAGGCAGTTCTCTTCTTTTTCTATACTGATCGTGTGCTGACACGTAGAGAGCTGAAAGAAGTGAGGGCTTTGCGTGTAGAGGTAAAGAATTCCGCACAGATGGGCCTTCAATTCAGTCTGACTCCCTTGAGCTGAGCTGCCCCATCCATCCATCCATCCATCCATCCACTGGCCTTGCAGTCTCCCTTAATTGATGGGTGGAGGAGTGGGAGGATGGGGTGCGGTGGGTGGCGGTGGGAGGAAAAGGTGTGTGAGGACAAGAAGATTAAGGGGTGTGGGTGTGAGAGTGGTTGTGGTGGTGGTGGTTGGTGGGATAGACTGTGTTGTTAACGTCAAAAAGGAAAATTGGCAGGAGAGATTTCGGTGTCCTGCTTGGTTGATATGACATGCGATATATCACACTTTAGTGTGAGAGTACAGCTAATAGTTGGGGTTTTAATCTTTTTTTCCCCTTCTGTGTGTGGTGGTAGGGTGGGAGGACAATGGTGTGTGTGTGTGTGTGTGTGTGTGTGTGTGTGTGAGGATGTGTGTGTGTGCCAATAAAGTCACATTTTTATTTCCAGATGATACATTGAATAAGCAATGCATTTGCTTTTTTCATCAAACCATGTGTAAGTGTGTGCGCGCGCGCACGCGCTCGTGTGTGTGAGCGCGCACGCGCTCGTGTGTGTGCGTGTTCCATATTGTTGTACCATTTTCTTCTGTGAAATATTACTTTTTCTGTTGAGAAAAGTAAACTACTGCATGTAATACCAGCTGCTGTGATTGATTCGAATAATGATAACAATAACATTATATCTAAATAATCATAATAATCACACCAACACGCATGCAGCTGCACGCACGCACACACATGCTCACACGTACATAATCCAGACCAGTCTTTCAATGACAATCACGGGGAAAGTCAGCCCAAAATACCATACTAGCCACAGAACACTTCACTTAAATACACCCTTGGTATGACAGACTCATCTATACTGTTCTTGAGATTTTTCTGCGTTCGTGAACGAGAGAGTGAGGGAGGTAGGGAGAGAGAGGGGGAGGGAGGGAGGATGGAAGGGAGGGAGGAAGAGAGAGAGGGAGGGAGAGAGAGAGAGAGGGTAGGGAGAGAGAGGGGGGATGGAAGGGAGGAAGGAAGAGAGAGAGAGGGAGGGAGAGAGAGAGGGAGGGAGGGAGAGAGGGAATAGGGAGAGAGAGAGAGGGGGGATGGAAGGGAGGAAGGAAGAGAGGGAGGGAGGGAGAGAGAGAGGGGGGAGGGAGAGAGAGGAGGGAGGGAGAGAGGAGGGAGGGAGGAGAGAGAGAAAGGGAGGGAGAGAGAAAGGGAGGGAGAGAGAGTGATGGAGGTAGGGAGAGAGAGAGGGAGGGAGGGAGGTTGGTTGGAAGGGAGGGGGAGAGAGAGAGGGAGGGGAGGGGGGAGGGAGAGAGAGGGGGGGGAGATAGAGAAGGGGAGGGAGAGAGGACGAAGGGAGAGAGAGGGAGGGGGGAGGGAGAGAGAGGGGGGAGATAGAGAAGGGGAGGGAGAGAGGGACGAAGGGAGAGAGGGAGGGAGACAGAAAAAGAGAGAGAGGGAGAGGGAGGGAGAGAAAGAGAGAGAATGACAATGACAATTAAAATGCCATATTCTTTTATTTCGAAGATAATGAATAAGCACCCATGTGCAATTTTACATTCAGTCCCCGCCCTTAGGAATACATCATATGATGATTAAGAATATACAATACCCATACACAATATAAAAAACAAAAAAACAAAAACCAAAAAATAATAATAAAAACCACTCCCACAAAAATCCACAAAAAATCAAAAGAAAGAAACAACAACAACAAAACAACACCAAAACAAACAAAGGCACACAGACACACAAAAACAAAAAACAAAACCCAGTAAAGAAACCAAAAGCAGAATAGAAACAAGGAGGTGGGGGGGAGGTGACAACCAAATAATCCCCACAATAAACTCCACAATATCAAGGATAATAGACCATAAACGTCAACAAATTCAATGTACTTTTTTTTTTTATCAATAGTAAAGTACGAAAAACAAATGTTATATAAGCAGACTTTAGGAGATTATGTGAGAGAGAGAGAGAGAGAGAGAGAGAGAGAGAGAGAGTCTCACTTACTGGAGAGAGAGAGAGAGAGACAGAGAGAGACAGAGAGAGACAGAGAGAGAGAGAGAGTCTCACTTACTGGAGAGAGAGAGAGAGAGAGAGAGAGAGAGAGGAGAGAGAGAGAGAGAGAGGAGAGAAGAGAGAGAGAGAGAGAGAGAAGACGGACAGAAGAGAGAGAGAGGAGAGAGAGAGAGAGAGAGAGAGAGAGAGAGAGAGAGAGAGAGAAATGAAAGGTTTTCTTTCAGTACAGTCCATAGCCTCTTCTAAAATAATGGGGGGGGGGGGGGGGGGGGGGGGGGGGGGGGGGGGGGGTGGCAAGATAAACATTGCAAGGGTAACGCTAAAATAATTATTATGGCCACAAAATATGATTATAAACGAGATTTTACTTGCATCACTCTTATTCTACTGTCTCACAAGAGAGAGAGAGAGAGAGGAGAGAGGAAGAGAGAGAGAGAGAGAGAGAGAGAGAGGGAGGGGGAGGGACAGAGAGAGAGAGAGAGGAAGGGAGGGAGTTTTCAGTATAGGCCATAGCCCCTTCTGAATGGTGCTACAGTAACACAAAAATACAATCGCCACAAAATATGATTATAAAATAAAGACTTTATATGCATCACTTCTTATTCCACTCTCTCACTAGAAAGAGATAGAGAGAAATAGAGAGAGAGAGAGAGGGAAGATGGGGGTGGGGGGTAAAAATGAACAGAAGACCAATGTAACCCTATCAGGGGACAGTAGACTGACTGGACTTGGCCATCATTCTCTTGCTAATCGCCTCCCTGTCACCTCTACATTATTATACTCTACAAGTACTGGAGGAGTTTGGGTTGGTTGGTTTTTTCCCTGCTCTGGGTTTGAGAGGAGGGAAGGAGAGGGGAGAAGGGCAAACTAGGTCAGTGGTCAGAGCAATAAGGAGAGAGGAGAAGGGCAAAATAGGTCAGTGGTCAGAACAATAAGGAGAGAGGAGAAGGGCAAAATAGGTCAGTGGTCAGAACAATAAGGAGAGAGGAGAAGGGCAAAATAGGTCAGTGGTCAGAACAATAAGGAGAGAGGAGAAGGGCAAATAGGTCAGTGGTCAGAACAATAAGGAGAGAGGAGAAGGGCAAAATAGGTCAGTGGTCAGAACAATAAGGAGAGAGGAGAAGGACAAAATAGGTCAGTGGTCAGAACAATAAGGAGAGAGGAGAAGGGCAAATAGGTCAGTGGTCAGAACAATAAGGAGAGAGGAGAAGGGCAAAATAGGTCAGTGGTCAGAACAATAAGGAGAGAGGAGAAGGGCAAAATAGGTCAGTGGTCAGAACAATAAGGAGAGAGGAGAAGGGCAAAATAGGTCAGTGGTCAGAACAATAAGGAGAGAGGAGAAGGGCAAAATAGGCCAGTGGTCAGAGCAATAAGGAGAGAGGAGAAGGGCAAAATAGGTCAGTGGTCAGAACAATTGGACACATAACCTAAAGCCGTTTGAGGTTTTGGATTATCATCACTGCTGAAATGTCTTATTTTGTTTGTATTTTGTTGTTTTGGCTTTTTTGTTTGGGTTTTCCTTTTTTTTACGGTGGACAGCTCAGTTTCTGCAATGAAGGTAGCAGTGAGTTGTTAGGTTTTGCAAGTCTCCATTATCACAGATCAAGCTTTTTGGCCACTGGGATGGGGGTCAGTACTGATTGATGACCAATAGTGATGTGGCTTGTGGTCACTCCTTCTCCCAACTGGTTCTGTACGCCCGCCCCCCTGTGCAAATGCCAGGGGCCTGTTAGTATTAATAGCATGCCCACCAAGTCGGAATGCGGATACCTTAATGGAGGGTAAAAATGGTCGCGTACACAAAAACTAAATCTCACCATCGGTGAACCTCAAAGCTCTAGCAGAAGAAAGAAAAATATAAAAAGGCTGGTGAGACCACTAACAGCCAAGATTTCAGGTGAAAGCTGTTTAATGGGATTATCCGCCTGTAGTTAACATGGGGACGGGATAGCTCAGTGGTCAGAGCACTCGCTTTCCCCAAGCTAAGGTTAAGCAGCATTAAGCACGGTCACCAAGTGTATGGGTGACCGTTTGCGCGCCTTGGCTTCAGTACAGTCCCCCAGTTAACCCAGCTGTAAATACGTACCTGCCCTCTTTAGGGTCAGGGAAGGTAAAGCAGTGATGGAGAGAAGATGGGCGCCGCCCTCAATATGCTAGCCCCTGGAGAAGCTGAGGTCCCTGATGCTCCTCTACGACCACATAGGTTATGGGACACCTTTACCCTTTTTACCCTTTTAGTTAACATGAGTTCTGCTGACTCCAGCGTTTAGCTTCAAATCTTTTGGATGAGATTATAAACCCAGATCCCGTGTGTAAAAAATGTACATCTCGCAAACATGTTTAAAAACTTTTTTATGTATACAAGAATTGGCCAGCTATGCCCCATGGTATGGGTGACAGACACATACCCAGCATGAAATCTACGGTCTGAGCTCCACCAGATTCAGTTTCCACACCTCTTCTTCGTCAGCGAACGCTCAGATAGCAACTATTGCTGGTCTGTCACAGAAGTGAAAATGCGTTGGGCTGCCGTTAAGCCCCTGACAAGTCAGGCCCAGCGTATACGACTTCAGCATGGACTTGCACACGGTACGCTTGGTGAAATTCTCAATGCAGTGCCAGCCCCAAATCCTCAAGGGCTCAGAGGAATGGAGAACTTCTTTCGGTTATACTGCTGCTTCTCTCCAATTTTCAGTTTTTTAAAGGAAGTGGTTGAATTGCGTGAACCTCTCTCTCTCATTCACTTAAAAAAGAACCCCCCAAAATTCACACAACTCAAACTTTTGACACGAATCATTTCCCATAAGACCCTGGGACAAAAAGAATGATGACTTAAAAGCCCTGACCAAGGCCAGCAGAAAGGAGCAGAAGCAGCAGCAAAAACAGCAGCAGCAGAAACAGCAGCAGCAGAAGTAGCAGCAGCAGTAGCAGCAGAAGTAATAGTGGAACCATCAGTAACAACAGAAGGACCCTGAGACGGTTAGCAGACGATCTGTCATTCATGTCTCCCCAAGGACAACGATGATAACGACGCCGCTAGTTTTGGGGGTAGGGACAGTCCTGATGATCATCATTTTTTACTCCCTCTGTCTGTCTGTCTGTATGTCTGTCTTTGTGTGTCTCTCTCTCTATTGTTATTAGTCTTCCTGGTCCCCCATCCCACATCCATCAGAGTTTTGGGGGCCAAGAAACACAACTATCACTCTACTATTCACCCGCTACTACTACTACTACTACTACTACTACTAACTACTACTACTACCACTACTACTACTACCACTACTACTACTACTACCACTACTACTACTACTACTACTACTACTACAACTACTACTACTACCACTACTACTACTACCACTACTACTACTACTACTACTACTACTACTGTCAGGAACCTAGCAAGTATAGCTGGTATAGCTGGTATAGCTAGCTACCTTGTCAGATTTTGGAATACATTACAATCTCCTAGGATGAATGAGGTCTGGGGTGTGAAAAGGATGGATTATTGCCGTTGGAAATATGAGATGAAGAGGTTTCATAAAGGGGATTTTTTTTTCCCTTAAAAAGGGACTCTTTTGTTACGCTTGTTGTGAATGATGAATTTTGGGGGTGTAATTTTTTGTTTCCTTTGTAGTTGTTTAGTTTTTAATTTGCCTGTTTGATTTTGGTGGGTGGAAAAAGTAGGAGGGGGGGGGGGTGTTTGTATTGCTGTTGTTTTTGTTTGTTTTGGGGTTTTGTTGGGTTTTTGCTGGAAATGAGGGGACGGGGGGGGGGGGGGGGGGGGGGGGGGGGGGTGAGGGGATGGCGTGGTGTTGGTCTGGTTTAGTTTAATTAATTTGCTCTCTCTCTCTCTCTCTCTCTCTCTCTCTCTCTCTGGTCTCTCTCTCTCTCTCTCTCTCTTCTCTCTTCTCTCTCTCTCTCTTCTCTCTCTCTCTCTCTCCTCTCTCCTCTCTCTCCCTCCTCTCTCCCCTTCCCCTCCCTCCCTCTCTGTCTGTGTGTTAATTATCATTGTTACAGAGGGGTGGATGTAAATGAAGAGAAAAAGAAAGTGCGTGGTGTGTGTGTGTGTGTGTATGTATGTTGTGTGTGTGGTGTTTGTGTGTGTGTGTGTGTGTTGTGTGTGGTGTGTGTGTTGTGTGTGGTGTGTGTTGTGTGTGAGTGTTGTGTGTGTGTTATGTGTGTGTTGTGTGTGTGTGTTGTGTGTGTGTGTTTCAGGAGCAATGTTTCACAACACTAAACACAAACAAATACTATCATCTTACACACAAAAATTTAAATCCCAACACCCTCAATAATAAGGCATTAACATTTACGATAGTCATTCTCCTGGTAAATAGGAAAATAGAATATATGCATAGAGAAGCAAACAGAAAACGTTCACTCCTAAGTATTTAAAAAAAATTTGTTTACACATATATAACACACATATAGATAGATAGATAGATAGATAGACAGACAGACAGACAGACAGACAGACAGACAGACAGACAGATAGATAGATAGATAGATAGATAGATAGATAGATAGATAGATAGATAGATAGATAGATAGATAGATAGATAGATAGATAGATAGATAGATAGATAGATAGATAGATAGATAGATAGATATGTGTGTGTGTCCATTAACCTAAGTGGTCGTTTTATTTTATTTCTTTTTTTTATTCTTTTATATCGAGGATAATGGAAAAAGCACTTTTGTGCTTTTTTACATCCAGTCCCCATGTGTATGCGGTTTTGTAAATTTTGTCATCTGTTCCCACCGGCACATAATGGCCTTCTCTTACAAAAAGCGGAACAGGATTTAACGTGTGCGCAAGATATTCGGCGTGCGTTTGCACACGTGGCATCGGTTTAGAGTCTCATCCGAAGGACTTTTGGGGAGAGTGGAGTCGGCACTGATGTGAACTCCAGGGGGAAATATCTCCTTGAACAGGAATCGAACCCGTGTCAACAGAGTGCGAGCGCAATTTTCTAACCACTAGGCTATCCCGTCTCCCGTCGTAGGGGAGCGACGCATCAGAGACCTCAACTTCTCAAGTGGCCAGCATATTGAGGGCGGCGCCCATCTCCTCTCCCTCGCTCCTTTACCTTCCCTGACCCTAAAGAAGGCAGGTACTCATTTACAGCTGGGTGAACTATTGGGGGACTGTACTGAAGCCAAGGCGCGCAAACGGTCACCCATCCAAGTGGTAACCACGCTCGATGCTGCTTAACCTTAGCTGGGGGAAAGCGAGTGCTCTGACCACTGAGCTATCCCGTCCCCGTTTATATATATATACTTGTTTAATCGAGGATTTTGTGGACCTTCAAAGCACAACAACAAAAACCTTTCTTTTGCCTTTTTTTCTGGGATTCTATATTGCTAGGCTTGGTTTAACTACTTTTTATTCAGAAATGAGAATAAACATTGAAAAGAAAACAAGCATTTTGGAATCATAGCAACAACAAGCTTGTAGCTTATGGTGTGTGTGTGTGTGTGCTCAATTAAACAATGAAAAATAACGTGAACATCGATTACAATCTTTGCTAATGTAAAAGAACAAAGAAAAAATAACACAAGAAAACACACCTTTTAATTTGTAAATACACAAAAAATGTAGTGGGAATAGAAAAAAAACAGAGAAGAAGAAGAAGAAGAGAGAGAGAGAGAGAGAGGATGAGAGAGAGAGAGAGAGAGAGAGATGAGAGAGAGAGATGAGAGCAACTTAGCTTAGGAAACTAACATCTTCAAGGCCAAAAATACTGTTGGTTATTTGAAATAATACCAAAGTTATAATCTACGTAAACAATGCCAATTATTAAATAAATCGTGTAATATAGAGAGGGGGGCGGGGTGTGAAAGTTGTCAAATAACACTAGGCAATTTTAAAAAATACCAATGCTTTTTATAGTCACACACACACACATAATACAACACACGTACACATACACACATATCACATCACATCACCATACAATACAACATAAGTACACACACACACTCACACACACAACATAATACAACACACGTACACTCATACATTACACCACAACATCACATACACACATCACAACTCAATACAACACACGTACACACACACTCACACACACACACACACACACACACACACACACTATACAACACAACGCACACACACACACTCTCTCTCTCTCTCTCTCTCTTCTCTCTCTCTCTCTCTCTCCACCACACACACACACACACACACACATTCACACACATTCACACACGCACACACATAACACATCACACATAATACAACACACGCACACACATACACACTCACTCACACACACACATCACAAACACACACAATACAACACACACACACGCACACACACACACACACACACACACACACACACCACAATAATACAACGCACACACACACACACAAACACATAATACAACACACACACATAATACAATACACACGCAGAGGACAGTCACTCTCTCTCCCTCTCTCTGTCCCTCTCTCGCTCTCGCTCTCTCTCAACAATAAAAGACACGAAAAAACGCCACTTTTTCTTCTAAATGACTATTCTATTGTCACAACCACTCATCAACTTTTTAACAAAAATGGGAGGGCTGTGGAGGGAAGGTGGATGGGGAGGAGACGCATGAGACCAGATAAAAAATGGACAAAAAGACTATTTGAGAAAAAAAGAAAACGAGGATGGAAGGAGAGAGAGATGAGCGCGGGAGAGAGAGAGAGAAAGAGAGAAGAGAGAGAGAGGGGGGGGAGAGAGGAGAGAGGGGAGTGTGTGTGTGTGTTGTGTGTGTTGTGTGTGTGGTTGTTTTGTGTTGTGTGAAAGGAGGGGAGAGAGAGAAGAGAGAGAGGAGAGAGAGGGGGAGAGAAGAGAGGAGAGAAGAATTAAACAGGCTGTGGATGGGTAGGGTGATGAGGGGGGGGGGCGAATGGGGGGGGGGGGGGAGGGGGGGGGGGGCAGGGGGGGGGGAGGAGGTTGGGGGGATTGAAGGGGGAGGAGGGGAGTGTAAGAAGGGAGGAGATAGAGAGTTATAGTGACAGAGTTTGTGGGGTGATTTGAACTGAGAATTTTTGGGGTGTGTGGTGTGTGTGTGTGTGTGTGTGTGTGTGTGTGTGTGTGTGTGTGTGTGGTTGTGTTGTGTTGTATGGGTGTGTGTGTGTGTTGTGTTGGGAAAGAAAAGAGAGGAGAAGAGAGAAGAGAGTGTGGTGTTGTGTGTGTGGTGTGTGTGTGGGGTGTTGTTTGTGTGGTGTGTGTGTGGTGGGGGTGTGTGTGTGTGGTGTGTGTGTTGGTGTGTGTGTGTGTGTGTGTGTGTGTGTGTGTGTTGTGTGTGTGTTGTGTTTGTGTTGTGTTGTGTGAAAGAGAGAGTGTGTGAGTGTTTGTGTGTGTGTTGTGTGTGTTGTGTGTGTTGTGTGAAAGAAAGAGTGTGTATGTGTGTGTTGTGTGTGTTGTATGGTTGGGTGTGTGGTGTTGTATGTGTGGGTGTGTGTGTGTGTTGTGTGTGTTGTGTCAAAGAAAAGTGTGTTGTGTGTTGTGTGTGTTTTTGGTGTGTTGTGTGTGTTGTGGTGAAAGAGAGAGAGAGAGAGGGAGGGAGAGGAGAGAGAGAGAGAGAGAGAGTTGGGGTTGTGTGTGTGTGTGTGTGTGTGTGTGTGTGTGTGTGTGTGTGTGTGTGTGGTGTGTGTGTGTGTGTGTGTGTGTTTTGTGTGTGTTTTGTGTGTTGTGTGTGTGTTTTTTTGTGAAGTGTGTATTTTGTGTGTTTGTTTTTGCGTGTGTGTGTTGGTGTGTGTTGTGTTGTGTTGTTTTGTGTGTGTGTGAGTGTGTGAGAGAAGAGTGTGTGTGTGTTGTGTGTGTGTGTGTGAGTGTGAGAGAGAGAGTGTTGTGTGTGTGTGTTTGAGTGTGTGTGTATGAGTGTGTGAGAAAAGGGGAGAGTGTGTGTGTGTGTCTGTGTGTGTGTGTGATTGTTGTGTGTGTGTGAGTGTGAGAGAGGAGGAGTGTGTGTTGTGTGTGTGTGTTTGTGTGTGTTGTGTTTTTTTGTGTTTTTGTTGGGGGTTGTGTGGTGTGGAGTGTGTGTGTGTGTTGTGTGTGTGAGTGTGTGTGTGTTGTGTGTGTTTTGTGGGTGTGTGGGTGTGGGTGGTTGTGGGGGTGGGTGTGTTGTTGTGGGGGGGGTGTGTGGTGGGGTGAGTGTGTGTGTGTGGGGGTGTGTGTGTTGTGTGTGGCGTTGTGGTGGTGGTTTTGTTTGTTGTGTGTGTATGTGTTGTGGGTAGTGTTGTGGTTGTAATGTGTGGGATGTATGTATTGTGGGTATGTATGTATATGGTGTATGTATGTGTGACGGAAGCGAGAGGGGGAGAGAGAGAGGGTGTGTGTGTGTGTATGTGGGTGTTGGTTTTGGGTTTTTGTGTGGTTTGGG
>CM054151.1:27376405-27406385 GCA_028751875.1 Rapana venosa | reverse complement strand
GCTGTTAAAAAAACTTTCCCTATATCAGGGGGATCGTGGTATCACGGTAACGCACCCGTGTAGCAAGTGAAAGATCGGAGGTTCCATTCCCATCAGAAACTGAAAATGTCCCCCCCCCCCCCATCCCCCTCATCATTGAGACCATGCAAGGAACCCTGGGTTCTAGTATTTCAAACAAAACCTAAAAAAAACCCAACCCAAACCCGACGTCCTGTATACAACATTTACTTAGCGCACATCCCCGAAGTCGAAATGCAGCTACCTTAATGGAGGGGAAAAGGAAGAGAGGGCGCCCCAAACAGACCTGGAGGAGAAGCCTGCATAATGAGCTGAGAGACTCCAGCCTGACATGGGAAGAGGCCAAGACCCTTGCCAGAGACAGGAGAAGGTGGAGGGACGCTGTTGAGGCCCTATGCTCCGCTAGGAGCTATAAGGAATAATAATAAGAAGAAGAAACAACAACAACAACCCCAAAGCAAAACAAAAAACGAAACAAAACGAAACGGTCGCATATAGCAAATTCTCACCATTGTTGAACCCTCCGAGCTCTAGCCGAGGAACGTAAAAAACAACAACAACAGCAAAACCAAAACAAAAAGAACAAAAACAAAATTAGAGCTGGTAAAAGAAACTACGACAACAAAAGAGCTGTTCCTGGCAACATTCTGTAGAAGATTTTGTCATTCTCCATGGGAAGGAAAGAAACACACACAGCGGACTAGAATACCTACCCCCCAAAAAAAACCAAACACAAAAAAAACCACCCAAAAAACCCAACAGCAAACAAACCAACAACAAATACATCAACAACAACAAAAAACAAACAAAAACCCAAAAAAATCCAAAAACAGAAAGCAAAAATAAAAAGAAAAGGTGGTGCTAATGCAGTGGCCACGCATTCTCCCCACGAAGGACACACAGCCACTCAGTTTTCACGCAGAACAATCTGCTAGTGACCTGTTAAGGATGTAGAATACAATACTGTACGATACATACACACGCATATACATACGCTTGAGCGCTTTGATTTGTTGCTTTACAAGATTCAGCGCTATATAAATTCCATACATTATTATTATTATTATTATTATACCAAAATTTAAAACTTTTTTTTTACAAGGCTATTACCATTAAAACAACATCCCTCAATAAACTAATTTTTCCTGCTCAACTCCTATTACAAAGATGAGACGTATCCAATACACAACCTACATACACATTTATTAAGACCACATTGCTAACATATCTATCTATTTAAAAAAAACAACACCACAAAAAATCCCACTCACACCCCTAAACACTATCAAGAGGATGGTAATTCTATCTATCTATCTATCTATACCTTTTCTTTGTTGTTGTAACCTTAGTATGGGAAGTAACTTCTATAAAAAAACAACACTCCAAACAAAAAAGGGAAAATAATATCATGGGGAGATAACCCCCCAAAAAAACAGAGGGAAAAACCCACGGGAAAAATCGGGGAAAGTGGTGTAAAAGTGATATTTTTGATAAAAGTTGGGGTTTTTGTTTTTTATTGTCTCGACCTAATTAAACGCACTTTTCCCTTTAAAAAAAGGGTAAAGGGCCCCTAAAGAGGGGGGGGGGGGGGGGGTTTGGACTCGGGGTACGTGTTCATTTTGCTTTATTATTTGGGATTCAGTCTTTGGGCAATAAAGAAGATTAATCAATCGTCAATAAACCCAAGAAACCCAAAGCAAGCGTTTTCGAACAACGCGAGCTAAGCCCCCCAAAACCCAAATCCCCTTTTTTCCTTTTTCTGTATTGAAATTTTTTGATTTGAATTCCCTTAAAAAAATAAAGATTTTTTCTCTCTCTCTCTCCCCTCTCTCCCCTCTTTTCTCTCTCTCTCTTCTCTCTCTCTTCTCTTTTCCGAGGGGGACATAAATAACTTTTTTTACTGGGAAAAAAAAACAAAACAAAAACGGAAATGAGGATTTTTTTTTAAAAACTTTGGTGGATTTTTTTTTTTTTTCCCTTACATTGGGGGAAAGGGTTTATTTAGAAAAAATCTGACTTTAAATTTAACCATTCTGCCCGCCTTTTGTTTTTTTTAACCCCCCCCAAAAGATTAGATTACATTTTTTTTTTTTTTGTGGGAAAATGCATAAACTCCTCCCTCCCCCAGGAAAAATATTTTTTAAAAATTCCCCTTTCCCAAATGTTTCCCCCCCCCCCCCTCATTTTTTTAGGTTTTTTAGGGAAGAACACACTCCCCTCTCTCATTTGTTTCAAAATTATTCCGAAAAAAATTTAATTGTTTAAAGAAAAAAAAAGTTTTTTCTTCTTAAAAAACCTTACCTTTTGGGATTTATGGAGCCCAACTGCAGAGAACCAAATGTTTGCCATTGGCGTCCCTTGTTCGTAAAAAGTTTTTCGGAGGGTTTCGGGGGCTAGAAATTCAGGACGGGTTAAAAACGAAAATAAAACCCAAGGGGCCCTACAATGCGGGAACCCCAATTTGGGTTCCAAGACCAGAAATAAACCCTATGCTTTTTAAATTCCCCAAAACGGAGCAAGCCTTTTCAGTTAAAACCTAAATACAAATTTTTTCCCTGATAAGGTTTTTTGGGGGTTCTTCGCCAAAAATGGCCAACAAAAATTCAGTATTTAAAAAAAAAAAAGGGGAAAACCCAGAATTTTGGATAGCCCAAAAGGGCAGGGTAATTAATTTTTTGGGGGGCCCAACAGGAATTTTTAAAAGGCTGTTTTCCCCATCTGATGCTGTAAACTTTTTTTTAAATTGCAAAAAGGCTTTTTACTTTCTTTTTTTGAAAGCTTGAAATTGAATAAAACATTGAAAGTAAAGGGAAATTTGGGTTGTTTTTGAAATTTTTTAATGTTTTTTCACTTTTAAAAGTGATATTAAGAAAAGAGAGGGGTGAGAGGAGAAGTGAGTGAGAGAAAAAGGGAAGTGGGGAGAAAGGGGAAGACAGACAGGGAGAGAGAGAGACAGACAGACAGAGATGTGGGGGAAAAACCAATTGCATTTTAACCACTCATAACTTCTCCATCATTTTGAAAATAATTATTACAGTTTGTTGAGATACAATACAAATAAATATGTACGTACGCTTCATGTCAGTTTATACAATAACTATCTCCCTGGTTTTAGAAATAATTTTAGATAATACATAAAAAAAACATTGTTTCTCCTGTGTCACAGTTTTTTTGTTTTGGTCTGTCTGTTTGTTTTGCTTATTTTGTATGCTACTTTTTCAATCTTCCAATACAATTGTTGTCATGAGTTCTTCCTATTTCTTTACTTTAGAATGTTTTGTATTGAAATTTTAAATATTGTATTATACCACTTTAACGCACGGCAGATTTCTCTGCATGAAATTCGGGATGCTCTCCCGCCCCCACCCCCCCCCCCCCCGGGAAGAGCGTGTCGCCACAAAGAGCAGCGCCACCTATTAATTTTTTTTCTTGTCTGCAACTGTACATGTTTCCCTTTCCCTAGAATTTGTTGCAGAAGGAATGATAGCATTGCCATTTTGAACTCGTCTATTTGAATTTGAGCATGAGAGCACTACCTTATTTTTCAAAACAACTGACAGGAATCTCTCTCATCTCATCTGTTTCCATAACCCATCCGTGGTCGTAAGGGGCACCGCAGTGACGAACGTTGCACCAGCTGGCTCCAGTTGTGGCGGTTGTGTGCAAGTGCCTGGGTTGTGGAGAAGCTCTCCCCGGTTCATTCAGTGATGTTGGTGTCTGCCCATTTCTTCTTCTTCGGCCTGCCTCGCCTTCTCTCTTCCCCATGCACTGTTCCTGGCAGTGTGATATGAATAAAAAGTAAAGGTAAAGGAGTCCCATAACCTATAAGGTCGTAGGGGAGCGAGGCGTCAGAGACCTCACTTCTCTAGAGCCAGCATATTGAGGGCGGCGCCCATCTCCTTTCCCTCGCTGCTTTACCTTCCCTGACCCTAAAGAGGGCAGGTACCCATTTACAGCTGGGTGAACTGTGGGGAACTGTACTGAAGCCAAGAGCGCAAACGGTCACCACCCAAATTAACGCTGGGCTGGGTAAGCGAGTGGGAACACGACTCACTCCAGGCCAGACACTCTTGATGGAGCCAGCTTCAATCCTAGCTGCTTTCTTCTCTGAGCTAAAGGTGGCTGGTCCTTTTAACGTCTGGGTGAATGGGGGAACCTGTACTGAAGCCAAGGCGCCCATCGGTCACCCATCCAAGTGTTTAAACACGCTCGACCCTGCTTAACTGGCTGGCGAAAGCGAAGATGACCGACAGAAGCTATCCCGTCCCCTATATATAACCATGGTCAAATGGAAGGAGTGTCATGTTTCCTCTTCGGAGAGAAGTCGTGAGCTTCTGGCTGTTCAGGATGGTTCTGTGTATACTTCTCGCCTCCACCTCTCCCTCTTCGTCCTCATAACTGTCTTTAAACACCCCCCTCTTCCCCCCACCTAAAAAGAAAAGAAAGAAATGCAATTGTTACACCTGCCACTGTTCCATGCTGTCTGCGGGAGTAGTAGCTCCTACTTTTTACCTGAAAGATCTCAGGTGACTCTCTCTTCATTCAATTATTCTTCTTCTTCTTCTTCTATTCTTCTTCTTCTTTTCATTTCTTTGTTCTTTTCTGTTCTTCTTGTTCTTGTTCTTTTTCTTGTTGTTCTTTTCTTCTTTTTTGTTCTTGTTTTCTTGTTTTCTTCTTGTTTTTTTCTTGTTCGTTTTCTTGTCTTCTTCTTGTTTTGTTCTTTTCTTCGCATTCTTCGCATTCTTCTTCTTGCATACTTCTTCTTCTCCTCCTCCTCCTCCTCCTTCTTCTTCTTTTTTTCTTCTTCCCTCCTCCTCTCCTCCTATTTCTTCTTCTTCTTCTTCTTCTTCGTCGTCGTCGTCGTCGTCGTCGTCGAACGCCCAGACAACAACTATTGTCTGTTATATGAGCGAAAATACACCACGCTGCCGTTAAGCGCCTGAAAAGTCAGGCCCAGCGCATCCGAACTTCGGCATATTAAGAGAGAATTATCTTACAAAATGTGTCGCTAAAGAAAAAAAAAGAAGAAAACAAGAAAACAACATAAGTTTTCAGGGTTAGACTGTATGTAGTGTGCATGTAAAGCTATTCTGCATGCTGAGCCTACTCTGTGTGTGTGTGTGTGTGTGTGTGTGTGTGGTTAACTTCAAAATATTCGTATATCCTCCAAGTCGGGTTATGGCTACCTTAATTCATGGAAGTGGGAGGTGGGGGGGGGGGGGGGGGGGGGTAGGTGTTAAAATAACCAATGGTCGCTTACGCAAAATCTCACTAATGGCGTACAGTAGTACCTCGGACAGTTTTAGCCGAAGAAAAAAAGAAAAGAAAAAACCCCAGAAAAAAATCCCCAAACGAACAAAACAAAGAAAATAGTGGTATGTAGCATCCATGCTGAGATTGTTTGTTTGTTTGTCTGTTTGTCTGTTTTGTCTTCTTCCGTATGTGTGTACCTACATGTCTGAAAGAGCTGTAACCGAAATAATTTCACAGACTTTGGTTTGTTTTGTCTTTTTTCTACAAGGAATAGGCTGTATAAATTCCACTTATTATTATTAAAAATAATGCTAATAATAATGCTAATAATAATGCTAATAATAATAATAATAATAATAATAATAATAATAATAATAATAATTGTGATACTACTACTTTAGATTCCACCCCCTCCCCCTCCCTCCATGCCCCGAACCTCCAAACTTTAAGGCCTCAGTTTAGTTGTGCTCTCTCTCTCTTTCAACTCTTTAAGTTCATTCAACCCACACCCTCTTTTTTTTTTTTTGAAGGTTGAAGTCCCCATCCCTCCCTTCCCCTTCCTCACCCCCTCCCCTCTCCCTTCCATCCTTAACTCCACCCCAAGAAAAGGAAATAAAAAAAATCGAAAAAAAATTCCCAGTGGCGGGAAAGATTTCCCAAAAGGTCACAAGGTCACCGACCGCAGCGCCACCGCAGCTCATTGTTCTCTCCCCTTGTCTTCATTGTTCTCTCTCTCTCTCTCTCTCTCTCTCTCTCTC
Source organism: Rapana venosa (assembly GCA_028751875.1). Lineage (NCBI taxonomy): Eukaryota > Metazoa > Mollusca > Gastropoda > Neogastropoda > Muricidae > Rapana > Rapana venosa. Next base: position 27,400,356 of record CM054151.1, on the reverse strand, counting down.
TCTCTCTCTCTCTGTCTCTCTCTGTGGAATTTAGTATCAGTTCTATGAACCCTGTCTTGTCTTGTCTTGTCTGGTCTGGTCTGGTCTTGTCTCGTCTCGTCTGCGGGATTTTTATTTCTGGCAGACGATACGCTGGCTTGGCTTTCGCTAAGGCCTAGGCTAGGCTTGTATTGCGGTTGTGTGTGTGTGTGTGTGTGTGTTGGTTATGCTGCCTTTTCTGCTGCTACTACTCCTACTGCTGCTGCTGCTGCTGCTGCTGCACTGCTACTGCTGCTGCTGCTGTGGAGAGAGAGATCAAGGATGCTCCACGGAGCTTTGTGTCTTCGTTAATCTCTTTTCCGGGGCTTGTTAGCGCTGGGAGGAGATTTGGCAGGGCGGGGGTTCATGATACCTCGAAATGTTGTGGTCCCTCTCCCAGTGTTCGTTGGTGGTGGTGGTGGGAGTGATGGGGGGTGTGTGGGGGTGGGGATGGGGGTGTGGGGTGTGGTCTTGTCTGATCGGCTTAGTCATAGTATAGGGGGTTTGACTATACTTGTGTGTGCTTTAGCTCTGTTGGTATTTTTGTGGCTATTGCTATTATTATTATTATTATTGCTGTGATGGATTGTTTTGCTGAGATTGTTTACAATGATTGCATACAGAAATCCTCCTGATAGGACTATGCATGGTAGGAAATATGGTAGTAGTGGTGGTGGCCGTAGCAGTAGTAGTAGTAATATCGGTTGCACATTGATGTTGTTGGTGTGGTAGAAGAAATAGTAGTGGCAGCAGCAGTAGCAGTAGTAGTATTAGCAGCAGCAGCAGCAGCAGCAGTAGTAGTAGTATAGCAGCAGCAGCAGCAGCAGCAGCAGTAGTAGTAGTACTAGCAGCAGCAGCAGCAGTAGTAATAGTAGTAGTATAGCAGCAGCAGCAGCAGCAGCAGCAGTAGTAGTAATAGTAGTAGTAGTAGCAGCACCAGCAGTCGTGGTAGTAGTAGTAGTAGCAGCAGCAGCAGCAGCAGCAGCAGCAGCAGCAGCAGCAGCAGCAGCAGTAGTAATAGTAGTAGTAGAAGCAGCAGCAGCAGTAGTAGTAGTAGTAGTAGTAGTAGTAGTAGTAGCAGCAGCAGCAGCAGCAGCAGCAGCAGCAGTAGAAATAGTAGTAGTATAGCAGCAGCAGCAGCAGCAGTAGTAATAGTAGTAGTAGAAGCAGCAGCAGCAGCAGCAGCAGCAGTAGTAGTAGTAGTAAGTAGTAGTAGTAGTAGTAGTAGTAGCAGCAGCAGCAGCAGCAGTAGTAATAGTAGTAGTGGTATAGCAGCAGCAGTAGTAGTAGTAGTATAGCAGCAGCAGCAGTAGTAGTAGCAGCAGCAGTCGTGGTATTAGTGGTAGTAGCAGCAGCAGCAGTAGTAGTAGTAGTAGTAGTAGTAGTAGTATAGCAGCAGCAGCAGTAGTAGTAGCAGCAGCAGCAGTAGCAGCAGCAGCAGCAGTAGTAGTAGCAGCAGCAGCAGTAGTAGTAGTAGTAGTAGTATAGCAGCAGCAGCAGTAGTAGTAGTAGCAGCAGCAGCAGCAGCAGCAGCAGCAGCAGCAGCAGTAGTAATAGTAGTTGTTGTTGTAGTAGTAGTATAGCAGCAGCAGCAGCAGCAGTAGTAATAGTAGTTGTTGTTGTAGTAGTAGTATAGCAGCAGCAGCAGCAGCAGCAGTAGTAGTAGTAGTAGTAGTAGTAGTAGTAGTAGTAGAAGTAGTAGAAGTACTAGTAGTAGTAATAATAGTATAGCAACAGAAGCAGCAGCATCAGTAGTAGTAGTTGTTGCAGTAGTTGTATAGCAGCAGCATCAGTAGCAGCAGCAGCAGCAGCAGCAGCAGTAGTAGTGGTAGTAGTAGTAGTAGTAGTAGTAGTAGTAGAAGTAGTAGTAGTAGTAATAATAGTATAGCAACAGAAGCAGCAGCATCAGTAGTAGTAGTAGTAGTAGTAGTGGAAGTAGTAGTAGGAGTAGTAGTAGGAGTAGTAGTAGTGGTAGTAGTAGTGGTAGTAGTAGTAGAAGTAGTAGTAGTAGGAGTAGTAGTTGGAGTAGTGGTATTAGTAGTGGTGGTAGTAGTAGTGGTAGTAGTAGTGGTAATAATAATAATAATAATAATAATAATGTATGGAATTTATATAGCGCTGAATCTTGTAAAGCAACAAATCAAAGGACTCAGATGACTTTTTTTTATATCGAGGATAATGGAATAAGCACTCATGTGCTTTATTTTTTACATCCAGTCCCCGTGTGTATGCAGTTTTGTAAATTTTGTCATCTGTTCCCACCGGCACACAATGGCCTACACTTTCGAAAAGCGGAACAGGATTTAACGTGTGTGCAAGATGTTCTGCATGCGTTCGCACACGGGGCTTCGGTTTATAGTCTCATCCGAAGGATGTAGTGGTAGTAGTGGTAGTAGTATGTACTAACCGTGGATCTCAGAAGCCTGGCCGAGGAATGAAGAAAACAAAATCTTACAGAGTCAAAAAAAGAGCTCATCCAGGTGCCGTAACTCGAGTCAAGGTCAGACCAAAGGTACCTACAGTTATCTTTTCTTATCGTTCATCTATTTGAGGCGAATCTGTTCAGCTGCAGCCCATTCTTGCATATCCTAAAGATGTTGGAGTATTCTTTATATAAGCCTTGTTTGTTATACTCATTTCGTGTATTGGTGCTTTGTTGTGTCTGAACTAATAAATTTTGTTGAAACTAAATGTGTGGTCTTGACGCAATAATACCTTAAATGCTGTCACTGAAAAATATTATTTTTAGTTTATACAACATGTCATTCATGTCATTCACATACACACACGCACGCACGCACACACACTTACTAACACACACACACACACACACACACACACACACACACACACACACACCACACACACACACAATCATACATGAAAAAACATGCAAATGCACTGCTTATTCAATATACCATCTGAAAATAAAAGTTGGACTTGACTTTGACACATAATATGCACACTTTGCAATAGAGTAACAACAATCTATTTTAATTTTTTTAGTTTAAGATAGTTTTTGTTGTTGTAGTTGTTATTTTCCTCTCTCTCTCTCTCTCTCTCTCTCTCTCTCTCTCTCTTCTCTCTCTCTCTCTCTCTCTCTCTCTCTCTCTCGACTGAATCTTTGATTAATCATCTTTAATATAATGGAGACGTGGTACCTTAGTTACCTGCACTCAGTTTTCCCATCTACTACTTTTCCCTCAACAGTCAAGAAGCTGCCTGATAAACTCTAATCAGTTCTGACTCACGGTGAAAAAAGACTTTTCAGTCTGAAGATAGCACTAATGCATTTCTTTTTCTTTTTCTTTCTTTCTTTTTTTTTACTTAACCCCTGGCATATTCTCGACACTACCTGATTTGTTTAATTTTTAATTTTATTATTTTAGTCTGTTGTTGACTGCTTCAGAAAACGTTCTGGACACAAAGACCATCAAATTACCCGTGAAAGAACCAAGGCAGCACGGCAGGGCCTCGTCTGTACAGTAATCTGATGGCGACAGCAAGGCTGATAAGTCACGGCTTGTAGCAAGCAGTGAGACACAACTGTGTGTGATGGATAGGGGTAAAAAAAAAAAGGACTCTGCAGATAAAAACAGAGAAACATAACGACGGTTCATATTGTTACCCCACTCATACACTATCTGCCCCTCCCCGTCCCTCCCTCCCCTCCCCCCCTCCCCATGCCTCCACCCCCAGCTCCCTATCTCAAAAAAGAGAGAGAAGAGGAGAGAGAAGAGTGAGAGAGAGAGAGGAGAGAGAGAAGAGAGAGAGAGAGACTGACAGACTGACAGAGATAGAGACAGAGATAGAGATAGAGACAGAGAGAGGCAGACAGACAAATACATATAGACAGAAGCGAGGAGCGAGAGCGAGGGGAGAGAGAGAGAGAGAGAGAGAGAGAGAGAGAGAGAGAGTGAGAGAGAGAGAGAGGGGAGAGAAAGTGAGAGAGACAGACAGACAGACAGAGAGAAAGAAAGAGACAGACAGACAGACAGACAGAGAGAGAGGAGAGAGATATAGACAGGGGGAGAGAGAGACAGACAGAGATAGAGATTAAAATTTTAAAAAATTCTTTTATATCGAGGATAATGGAATAAGCACTCATGTGCTTTTTTTTTACATCCAGTCCCCGTGTGTATGCAGTTTTGTAAACTCTGTCATCTGTTCCCACCGGCACACAATGGCCTACTCTTACAAAAGCGGAACAGGATTTAACGGGTGCGCAAGATGTTCTGCGTGCGTTCGCACACGGGACATCGGTTTACAGTCTCATCTAAAGGACTTTTAGAAAGAGTGGAGTCGGTACTGATGTTAACTCCAGGGAAAAATATCCCCTTGAACGGGAATTGAACCTGGGTCGTCAGATTGCGAGCGCAATGTTCTAACCACTAGGGTTATGAACATTAGCCCGATAAGCAGAGAGACAATGGTAACTACAAGAGTTCTGACACTGATCCGTTTTTGAAAGAGAAGGAAGAGGAAAGGAGAATAGTTAAAATAGAAAAAAAAGAGAAAAGGATGAAGAGAAGAAGATAGCAGGAAAAAAAGGAAGAAACAAGAAAAAAATGAAATAAAAATTAAGAAGGAAAGTATAAATGACGGAAAATTCGTTTATGTTTCTCCCCCCTGGTTGTTGTTGATATTGTCGTCGTCGTCGTCGTCGTCGTTGTTGTTGTTGTTGTTGTTGTTGTTGTTGTTGTTCTTCTTCTTCTTCTTCTTCTTCTTCTTCTTCTTCTTCTTCTTGTTCTGTTCTTGTTGTTGTTGTTGTTGTTGTTGTTTGTTGTTGTTGTTGTTCTTCTTCTTCTTCTTCTTCTTCTTCTTCTTCTTCTTCTTCTTCTTCTTCTTCTTCTTCTTCTTCTTCTTCTTCATCTTCGCATTCTTCTTCTTCGCAGTCTTTTTTTCCGCATTTTTCTTGTTCTTTACTTCAATTTTCATACGTTATTCCTTCTATCATTACATTTCCATATTCATACTTTATTATTTCTATCATTGGATTGTAATAGAGAAAAAGAATAAAGTATGAAAATAGAAATAGATAACAAAAAAAAAAGAAGAAGAAGAAAACAGAAACGAAGAAAGAAAGAACAAAAAAAAACAAAGGTGAAGAGAAGGAAGAATATAACAGAGAGAGAGAGAGAGAAAGAGAGAGAGAGAGAGGGAGAGAGAGAGAAGAGAAAGAGAGAAAAGAGAGAGAGAGAGAGAGAGAGAGGAGAGAGAGAGAGAGAGAGAGAGAGAGAGAGAGAGAGAGAGAGATATAAAACAAAACGAAGAAAGAATAAAAGACGAAAACAATACTAAAACATAAATACTAAAACAAAAAGAAAAAATCCACTCACACAAAAAGGAAAAGAGATGGGCTTATAGACAAAAAATGAAGGAAAAAACAAAAAACAAAACAAAACAACCCCCCCAAAATAAACGGAAATGAATTCGAAAAGGAAAATGAAACAAAAGGCAAAACAAAAGACATTAAAGAGAGAGAGAGAGAGCGAGCGAGCGAGCGAGAGAGAGAGAGAGAGAGAGAGAGAGGAGAAGAGAGAGGAGAGAGAGAGAGAGAGAGAGAGAGAGAGGTCATCAATTTTACATGAACATTAGACCGATAAGCGGAGAGACAATGGTAACTACAAGAGTTCTGACACTGATCCGTTTTTGAAAGAGAGAGGAGGAAAGGAGAATAGTTAAAATAGAAAAAAAGAAGAAAAGGAAAAGGATGAAGAGAAGAAGATAGCAGGAAAAAAAAGGAAGAAACAAGAAGAAAAAAATGAAATAAAAATTAAGAAGGAAAGTAAATGACGGAAAATTCGTTTCTGTTTCCCCCCCCCTGGTTGTTGTTGATATTGTTGTTGTTGTTGTTGTTGTCATTGTTGTTGTTGTTGTTGTTGTTGTTGTTGTTCTTTCTTCTTCTTCTTCTTCTTCTTCTTCTTCTCTTCTTCTTCTTCTTCTTCTTCTTCTTCTTCTTCTCTTTCTTTTTCCTTCTTCTCCTTCATCTTCGCATTCTTTTTTCCCGCATTCTTCTTGTTCTTTATTTCCATGTTCATACGTTATTCCCTCTATCATTACATTTCCATTTTTACACTTTAGTATTTCTATCATTACATTGTAATAGAGAGAAAGAATAAAGTATTAAAATAGAAATAGATAACAAAAAAGAAGAAGAAAGCAGAAACGAAGAAAAAAAGACAAAAAAAAACAAAGGTGAGGAGAAGGAAGATAACACAGAGAGATAAAAAACAAAACGAAGAAAGAATAAAAGACGAAAACAATACTAAAACACAAATAATAAAACAAAAAGAAAAAAACACACACACAAAAAGGAAAAGAGATGGCTTATAACAAAAAATGAAGGAATAAAACAAACCAAAAACAAAACAAAACCAACAAAATAAACTGGAAATAAATTCGAAAGGAAAAATGAAACAAACTGGCAAAACCAAAAAAACAAAAGTGAGAGAGATGGAGAGCACGCGATGAGAGAATAGCGAGCGAGAGCCAGAGAGAGAGATGCAGAGAGATTAGAGAGAGGAGAGAGAGAAGAGAGAGAGAGGAGAGAGTAGAGAGAGAGCGTGTGGAGAGAAGAAAGAGAGAGGAGAGAGCAGAGAGGAGAGAGAGAGCGAGAGAGAGAGCGAGAGAAGAGATACAAGATAGAGAGAGAGAGCGAGAGAGAGAGAGAGAGATAAGAGAGAGCGAGACGAGAGAGAGACAATACAATGACAATGAACAATGACAAATTCTATTAGCAGATCGAGGATAATGAATAAGCACAACATGTGCTATTTTTTAACAACCATATCCTCGCCCGTTAAGGGATCATCTTAATAATAAATAACCCAATACTTAATACAGTATCACAATAAACACAAGGGAAATAACCGTTTCAAAACAGTCTCCCCCCCAACACCTCCCCCCCCCCCCCCCCCAAGCAAGCAATTAAAAAGAAAATCCTAAGAATACCCCACCCACCCTAAACCAACTCGCGACCCCCCAAAAAAACCCTAACCAAAACAAAAAAACAAACAAAAGAGAAGGAGAAAACCGAAACCAACAAAGATGATAAAAAAGAGAAAAACAGACAAACAACAACATAGTAACAAGAGTAACAACAACAAAGCCGCAGAAAATAACAATAAACACAACAAACTTAATAAGACATTCGAAGATAAACATCTACAACATTGTCAAATGGTACAACCATACTGTTACACATAATTGTAAGCAATATTGAGAAATAGGGCACTCATTAAAACTAAGTACAGAGTGGCAAGTCAATAACGTATTGAAAACTTATAAAAATATTAATCCTCATCAGGATATACATGACCTATAAGCAGTACGAAAAGAAGGTGAGTAAAGAGAAAGAGAGAGACGAGACAGAGAACTGACAGGAGTGTGAGCGTTTGTGTGAATTTCAGATGATACAATCCATATATAACTCTCCAAAACAGTATGCGATCACCATCAACCACTCAATTAGATTATACTCGTTTTCAAATTATTATTCATGTATAATGAAATAAATTTAATAACCCCATAAATTCACACAATACAAAACAGACAACAACCAAGAAAACTAAACTATACACATATTATGAATCCTCAAACAGTACATCGATCACCTTCAACACTTGTTTTTGATTATAGCAAATTTTATGTCATTAACTCAAAAATTTTTCAATAACCCTATTTTACTCTCCTACGCAAAAAAACAAAGGAGAAAGAAAGTAAGAAGGAAAAACAAAACCCAGCCGAAATCTATAAGACATAGTGAGAGAAAAAGAGAGAGGAACAGAGAGAGGGGTGGGAGAGGAGGGAGGGGGGGTAGGGAGGGAGAGAGAGTAGAGAGGAGAGAGAGAGGGCTTGGGGGGAGGGAGGTAGAGAGAGGCGAGAGAGAGAGCAGTGTGTTTGTTGTGTGTTGTGTGTGTGTTTCAGGGAAACACTAAATATATATATATATCTCAAATTCAGTGCACAGATCACCGTCAACCCTTAGAAAAGTGATTATACTTCAATGCAGGTTTTTACTGTCAGGATAATGAAATAAACCAATACACCGAGTAACTCACACAAAAAAACCAAGGAAGAAGAGAAAGGGTTGGTAATAAACCAATCAATAAGGTCAGGGAAGAGAGAGAGAGAGTGAGATTAAGAGCAGAGAGGATAGAGAGAGAGGAGAAGCAGAGAGGAGAGAGCGCAGAGATGTGTGTGTGTGTGTGTGTGTGGTCTTGTGTGTGTAGTGTGTGTTTGTAAGATAAAACGTTAAATATATAATCTCAAGACACACCAGGATCACCATCAAAATTGTTTACGAATATACTCGTCCAAAAGAATGTCACTGAAAAAGAAGATAAGACCAATACCAATACACTCTTAACAATAATGAGAAAAAATCACTTAAGTCATAAATGAACATCTAGACAATGTAGAAAAGAGAGAGAGAGATAGGGGAGGAAGAAATGAGAGAGTGGGGGAGAGGGAGGGAGGATGGAGTGAGTAGTGAGTTGTGTGTGTGTGGAGGGCCGTGCGTGTGTGTGTGTGTGTGGGTGTGTGTGTGTGTGTGTGTGTTGTGGTTGTGTGTGTGTGAGTGTGTGTGTGAACGAGATAAGCTTTTTTGTTTTTAAACAACAACAAGAAACGACATATAAAAAAATACTGGAAATGATTCTCACAGCACGTCCATCACTGTCAACACTCTTTTTTCATTATACTCGTACAGATTAACACATCTAGAGTGTTATATAAGATATATTTCTTATAACTAATAGTGTAATAAAAAAAATTTAAAAAAAAGAAAGAGAAGAAAAGACAAAGAAAGAAAAAATATGAAAAAAAAAAGTTATTCCGCTTTGGTAAACTCACTTCTCAACAACAAAGAAAATTTTGAAAAAGGGAGAGAGAGAGAAGATGAGAGAGAGAGAAGAGAGAGAGAGATAGAGAAGAGAGAGAGAGTAGCAGAAGAGAGGAGAGAGAAGAGAGAGAGAGAGAGGAGAGAGAGGAGAGAGAGAGAGATAGAGAGAGAAGGGTGGGGGGGGGCGACAAGGTTCTGACAGAAAGACAGGAGAGGAAAGGGCAGCTTCCGGATAGTAAGATGGGAATAAGCAGATAAGTAGGAGGGAGGATATGCAACTTTGTTTTTAGGGAGACTATGGACTGTGTTGTTATTGTGATGTATCAAGTGAGTTGAAAATTGAGTTTTGTATATTTTAGTTATGAGATTGATTTGTTTTTGTTTAACTGAACTCTAGAAGGGGCGTTTCCACAGCATAGGGCCTGAGTAAAGTAGAACTCCTTTGAATAAGTCTATTCTCTGGTAATAGGGACACTAGCTTTATAGAAAATCTGGATTGGTTTAGTGGAATTTTCTATTAAGATCTTGGAACAGTTCCTGACCATGATCTTGAATCTCATGAATCCATTGGTTTATATTTTAAACGTTGGTGTATTTAGAAGGGAGAAATTAATTGAGAGTATAGTCAGCTTCCCTTTGAGATAAGCTTGTCTCTATTTATAAACAAGGACCACTTTTAGAGCACGTTTATATACAGTACTCAGTAACTGTTATTCATAGTGTATGCACTAGCAGAACCCACAGGGAAGACGCATAGTCTATTGATGATTGTAAAATAAGGGGTTTGGAAGAAAAGATTACCTTGAATGAAAGTCGAGAAGTGCTTGATTCTTAGAAAGTTGTGTAACTCTTGGGGACATTATTTGCATATTTTAGATATGATGTAGAGTACCAACTGGATATTATTCATCCATTGTTACCCAATACCTAAAACCTTGTGGTGAGAGTTTGTTTCATTAAACTTTTCCTTTTTAATTTTTGAATGGAGTAAAGTTTATGGTTTAAGTTTTGTACGCTTTTGTCTCAGTGGAATAAGCAGTGCATATGTTTTTTGGGGTGTAAATACATATGGGTTTAGTTCTGTCCATTCACTACGCTGATCGAACACTTTTGTAATGCATTGCCAGAAAGATAAGGTTAGTGTGGCTCGTATGAATTAGTTGTGGATCATAAGCAAATAGTTTTCGCATTTGGATTTGCATGTGGAGAGTATGTAAAGTAAAAAAATGAAAAAAAGATGAAACAATATAAGAAGGCAATAAATGAGGAATAATAAAAAAAAGATTAGGAAGCATAGGGAAAAGCAAGAAAAGAAGGGGAAATGAATAATATAAAAAATAGGGTTAAGAAGGCGGAAAGTAAAAAAAAAAAGCAGGCTGCCCCAACCCCACCCCCCGCGCCTCGTCCTGCCCGCCCCCCTCTCCGCACCCCCCACCCCCCCTACCCTCCACCCCGCAACCCCTCCGGTCAGGAACAAAAGGCTTTGCCATCGCCCCCCCTTTGCACGTGCCACACATCCACCTCCCCTTCTCCCCTATGGCGCCGACCCCGCTCCACCGTCCCCTCCCTGCCCGACCTCGCACGTCCCCCTCCCCCACCTCCGTCGGCTCCCCGTGCCTCCATTCGTAACTATATCGCCCGCACCCATCACCCCTCAGTCTCCCCCTACTCATTCCTCCACCCTCCCCTCCCTCCTCCCCCATCTCCTTTGCCCCCCCAACCCGCTTCTACTCGATCCTTCCACGATCATCATACGAATTACTTTTGCCCTCCCCCAAGGATTCGCGTCTAGTCCGGCTCCCCCCACGCCCCTAACCCGATCGCTCGTACTGCTCCCACGTGACGCAGCACGCCCGTCCCCGATACTTCGTACCTCCATCTCCCGCCTCCTTTCCTCTCGCCATCGGGTTCTGCGCCGCCCTCGACACCGTTCTTCGGCTCTTTGCGATTCTTGCACTCCCTCCGGCCTAGCCCACCCCAATCGCCGGTTCTTTGGATCACCTCCCCTACCCTCGTGTTCCCCCGTTGACTAAACAGACACCGATACTCCTCGCAACGTACCTCTACAGGGTCACCAATATTGACCACCCCACCCGACCAAGTCCGTTGCATTACTAAATTCAGAATAATACCCTATAGCTACCCCCAGAAGCCAGTTATCAAGAGCAAGTTCAATCAAGACGTAGACACTACATACAATGACTGCGCCCAGGAACATGTAACGAAATATATAAAAGCGCAAGTGGAAGGGATCAATGTGACAACGCAATTTTGAGACAACAAATAGAAACTCCCCCAAACACATTTAAGTCAATATAATGTTTGATATCCATATTCTACGAGGCTACTCATGATGCAGTATACATGATAGAATTTGATCTAATCCAGACTGAAACGTGGTGAATACTTAGTTGGTAACTAAAATGACGGACTATGAGTTTTGTTTAATATGTTGAATCCACGTGGTTTTGGACCAGGACGAAAGTATCTGAAGGACATTGAGTCTAGAAAACAAAAAAAAAAAATTTGAAGGGACCGAAGTGTCACCAGACTTGTCGATAGGGAATTACTTATAGCTGTTTTGAAAGGCATTTGGGGAAAATGGTATTTTTCTGCGACAAAAGGTAATATAAAAAATGTATAAAGTTCAGTGAAAACTGGCGCTGACTAGCTTGCAATATCTGCTGACTATTCCATCAAGACCAATCACGCGTTCTAGATAGTTTGAGGATAGAGTTTAGATAACCATAGACCTCAAAGAACAGACATAAATGGAATATTTACTGTATTGAAGTAGGATGCTTTCACATTCACGAATAGTTTTAGTATCATAGATAATAAATGACTTTGAAGTAATCAATATCTAATAAATGTTAGTAGGGACATTAATGCGAAATGACAGTTAAAGATGTTCCGCAGTAACGTCTTTGATTACATTTGTTTTTGAGGAAGATGCTTGTTTGTTAGTTAATGATTAAATGGCACGCCATACACTTTGAGTTTTGTGGTAGATAGGAAAGTCTTGGAAATATTTCTTTTTCTCTCACAGCCGTTTTTTTTGTGCGTTTATAGCATTTTCTTAATTTTTTGACTCTTCATGATATTTTATGATCTTTTAAAAGGTCTCTAAGATAGCATCTTCTTCTAGTTATCCTTAGTGAGCAAGGTGTTTGGGGGTGTAATTTGATCCTAATGATTTTTTAGTGGGGCTGTTGTTTGTAAATATCAGTAAAAAGTTTTCTTATCCAAAATTCAATGCTAAATCTGATCAGTATGAGCTGGAATTTCCGAAAGAATCTTGAGTTACTTAATCTGATAGGAAAAGATCTCATACAACATTTAGCAAATGGAAACTGATATGTATAGTTTTTGTGGCCAGGTTTGGGATATTTTGTTCGTTTTTTGACCTACGTGAGATACAGAATGGTTAGTTATCGCTGCCAGTTAATATTCCTGTGATACAACGTTTTCAACAATGTACGTTAGGGTATAGATACATATATAAGTTCATTATTGCGCTTGAGTTTGAGGTGTAGCCCTCTCGTGGGTGAATTAACTAGTTGGTGAGGTGAAAATGAAATTATTAATTGGGTCATTGATTATCTTTACTTATGTTAGATCGATATAAAGTCCCTAAAATGATTATTTCATTTGATTCTAATAGGAAACTGTTATACATCATGGAAGTCAAATTTATCAGTCCGTTTTTCTTTCTGTTGGATTCCTCATAGAGATCCCAATTACAATAGGTGGGGCACCGTTTTATAGTAAACCACAGTCCATAATGGAATCTACACCAAATGTTCAAAATGTAGAAGACGCTTGAATGCATATGGACTCACTAATATAGATACAGGATTCCTGTTTTCTTTGGGTTTTTTTGATCTTTACGCAGGACGTTATACCCCTTGGAAATAAATAAACAGTGTCTATTATGTGAACTGAAAGTCCTCGATAACAGATAGCCCTAGTATGTGAAATGGATTGCCTTTGTTAGTGATAAGCCGTTGATATTTCATCGTGATTTTTATTAAATGCATAGTTTTAATATTTAGGTGGCAAATACGTAGGACATCCTTAGAGGGCCACTATTGTGTTGGGTATTGCATCTGTCTTCATTGAGGTTGAGTGTGAGAGTACGGGATATGTGTAGAAGGATGACAACAAGAAAGGACACCTGGCGGTAAGGAAAAAGAAAAAAGAATTGAAGTTGGAGAACCAACACCTTGAAGGGGGAAATGAAAGGGTGGGGTGGAGGAGGAAAAATAAGTATAACAAAAATAAGAAACAAAATTGAGGAGGTGAAAAATAAAATAACCAATCAGAGACCGACAATAATGGACTGAACCTGAAATCCTCTAAGTTTTATAGCATCATAACAGCAACACCAAAACTCTGGGTAACTCGCTATCAACCCTGCAAGTTCACAACACAAGGGTGCCCTGCTTCAATTACAGCCTAGTCACGAGTTCTCAGCCATAATATGAAGCGAGAGAGAGAGAGAGAAGATGAGAGAGAGACAGAGGTGGGGGGGGGGGTGAGGGGGGTGGGGGGGGGTGGGGGGGGGGAGAGGGGGGGTGCGGAGGGAGGGGGGGGGGGGGGGGGGTGTGGGGGGGGGGGGGGGGGGGGGGGGGGGAGGGGGGGGGGGGGGGGGGTTTTTTGAATTTGGAAATTTCAACATGGGGGGAAAGATAGGGTTGGTAAGGTTATTAAAAATGGAAAAAAATGGTGGGTTTTTTTAAAAAATGGGCCATGATCTTATTTGAAACCCTAAACTTAAAAAGCATCATAACGACACTACAAAACTCTTTTTCTTTCGTTAACCCTGCAAGTCCCAAAAAAAGGTTGGCCCTTTAATAACCTTTCCCAAAGGTCTCTCCATAAGAAGGAAAAGAGGAGAAGGAAAACCAATAAGGTTGTTTTGGGGGGAGGGGGGGGGAAATGGAATTAAACAGTGTTTATGGACAAAAAAGCTTTCAAAACCCATTAAAGGGATCCGAGAAAACTTAATTTTTCCATTTAAATTAAAGGTTTAATTTTCAAAATACTAGCACCCTAACCCTAACACGCATATTTTGTAAAATTTAAAAAACAAAAAACACCAAAAAGAAAAAAAACCAACACCGAAAAAAGGGGTTGAAGAAAAATAATAAACACAAACACAACCACAAAAACATAAAAAAAATAACCACACACCACAAAATACAACCCAAACCCACACACATAAAACACCACACAAAACCCAATTCCACAACTCAACACAACACTCCCTCTTCTTCCCCTTGGTCCACCTTCCATAAAAAAAAAAAACAGACCAAATAGCATTACACACATTTAAACAAAAATCCCACAAACTACCACAAACAAACCAACACCAAGCCATTTTAAACAAAACACCTTTCACACACCCAACAACACCACTACCCTACACACACACCACCAAAACACACACACAAAACCCCAAAACACCCACAACCCACACACACACACAAAACACACACAACCACAAAACACACTCACACACACACACAAACACACACAAAACACACAAAACACATCACAACACACAACACCCACAACACACACACACAACACACAAAACACAACACAACACACACAACACACAACACCCACACCCCTCTCACCTCTCCTTTCCGCACACAAACAACATCACAAACACAACACAACACAACATACAACACACATTCTTCCCACACAACCCCTTTTACCCAAAACACTCAAACAACAACACACCACCCCACCCCCCACCCCACACACCACAACACACACACACAACACACACACACAAAACTCCACCCCAACAAAAACCCCACCCCCACAACACCCACCCCCCAAAACCCCCACAAAACACACACAACACAACACACCCTCACAAACACAAAACACACAACAACACTCACACACAAAACACACCCCCCAACACAACCACACACACACACAAAACACACACCACACACACACACCCACACACTCACAAACACACACACACTCCACACACACACACAACCACACACACACCTCCTCTCTCCCCTCTCCCATCCCCCCCCTCTCTCTCTCCCTCCCTCACCCCCACCCCTCCTCTCTCTCAACCTCACACAATCACACACACACAACCACACAAAACACACACACACACACAACCCATTACACAACACACACAACACACCACACACACACACACAACAACACACACACCACACAACAACACACAACACACACACACAACACACACCCCACACAACCCCACACAACACAAAAACAACACACACACAACACTCCACTCTCATCACCCCTCTCTTTCCCCTCACACCATCCCCACACAACAAAACACAACACAAAACAAAACACCACACACACACCCCCACACAACACACAACACACACACACACCACACAAAAACACACAAACACACATACACACACACACACACAATACACACCTACCACACAACACACACAACACACACAAACACAAAACCTCTCCCCTCTCTCTTTCTTTCCACACAAACACACACACAACACACAACACACACACACCAAAACAAACACACACCACACACACACACACACACACAACACACAAACACACACACAACAAACACACAACAACACCACACACCCCACCCCCTCTCACTTAACTCTCACTCCCTCCTTTTTCACTCCTCCTCCTTTTTCCCCCCACCCCCCCAACCCCAACCCCCCCCCCCCCCCACTCCCTCCCCCCACCCCCCCCCCCATTGCCCCCAAACCCTCCCTCATCACCCCACCCCATTAAAACCCATCCACGCCTTTTAAAATCCTTCCTCTCTCCTCTTCATCCCCCCCACCTCCTCCCCCCCCTCTCTCCTCCCCTCCCCCTCCCCTCTCACCAACCCTCCACCCATCTCTCCTCTTCCTCCCTCTCCTCTCTCCTCCCCTTCTCCTCTCCTTTTCTCTCTCTCTTCTTTCTTTCACACAACACACACAACACACACACAACACACACAACACCACACACCCTCTCCTCTCCCCTCTCTCTCCCCCTCTCCCCCCCTCTCCCCCCCCCCTCCTCTCCCCTCTCTCTCTCTCTCTCTCTCCTGCGCTCTCTCTCTCTCCTTTCCACCCTCTTTTCCCCTTTTTTTTTCTCAAATATTCTTTTTGCCCCATTTTTTATCTGGTTCATGCTCTCCTCCCCTCCACCTTCCCTCCACAGCCCTCCCATTTTTGTTAAAAATTTGATGATGGTTGTGACAATAGAATAGTCATTTAGAAAAAAAGTGGCGTTTTTTTTTTTTCGTGTCTTTTTATTGTTGAAAGAGAGCGAGAGCGAGAGAGGGACAGAGAGAGGAGAGAGAGTGACTGCCTCTGCGTGTGTATTGTATTATGTGTGTGTGTTTATTATGTTTTGTGTGTGTTGTGTGCGTTGTATTATGTGGTGGTGTGTGTTGTGTGTGTGTGGTGTGTGGTGTGTGTGGGGGTTTGGGGTTGTATTGTGTGTGTTTGTGATGTGTGTGTGTGATGAGTGTGTATGTGTGTGCGTGTGTTGTATTTAAAGTTGATGTGTTATGTGTGTGCGTGTGTGAAATGTGTGTGAATGTGTGTGTTGTGTGTGTGTGTGGGGAGAAGATGAGAGAGAGAGAGAGAGAGAGGAGAGGGGAGAGAGTGTGTTGTGTGTGGGGTGTTGTATAGTTGTGTGTGGTGGTGTGTGGTGTGTGATGTGTGTGTACGTGTGTTGTATTGAGTTGTGATGTGTGTATGTGAGTTGTGGTGTGTAGTATAGTGTACGTGTGTTTTATTTATGTGGTTGTGTGAGTGTGTGTTGACTTATGTTGTATTGTTTTGGTGAATGTGATGTGATATGTGTGTAGTGTACTGTGTTGTATTATGTGTGTGTGGTGACTATAAAAAGCATTGGGGATTTTTTAAAATTGCCTAGTGTTATTTGACAACTTTACACCCCCCCCCCAAACCCCGCCCCCCTCTCCCATATTACAACATTTATTTAATAATTGGCATTGTTTACGTAGATTATAACTTTGGTATTATTTCAAATAACCCAACAGTAAATTTTTTGGGCCTTGAAGATGTAAGTTTCCTAAGCTAAGTTGCTCCTCTCTCTCCTCCCCTCTCCTCTCAATCTCTCCCCTCTCCTCTCTCTCTCTCTCTCCTCCTTCTTCTTCCCTTTTTCCTCTTCTTTTTTTTTTTTTCTAATTCCCACTACATTTTTTGTGTATTTTTCAAATTAAAAGGTGTGTTTCTTTGTTATTTTTTTCTTGTTCTTTTTACATTAGCAAAGATTGTAATCGATGTTCCCCGTTATTTTTCATTTTTTTAATTGAGCACACAACACACACACAACCAACCATAAGCTACAAGCTTGTTGTTGCTATGATTCCAAAATGCTGTTTCTTTTTAATTTTATTCTCATTTCTGAATAAAAAGTAGTTAAAAACCAAGCCTAGCAATATAGAATCCCAGAAAAAAAGGCAAAAGAAAAAGGTTTTTGTTGTTGTGCTTTGAAGGGCCACAAAATCCCGATTAAACAAGTATATATATATAAACGGGGACGGGATAGCTCAGTGGTCCGAGCACCCTCCTTCCCCCACTAAGTTTAAGCAGCATCGAGCGTGGTTACCACTTGGATGGGTGACCGTTTGCGCGCCTTGGCTTCAGTACAGTCCCCCAATAGTTCAACCCAGCTGTAAATGAGTACCTGCCTTCTTTAGGTCAGGGAAGGTAAAGGACGAGGGAGAGGAGATGGGCGCCGCCCCCTCAATAGGCTGGGCCCAACATTGAGAAGTTGGGGGTCTCTGATGCGTCGCTCCCCCCACGACGGAGAACGGTATCCTATGGTTAGAAAATTGCGCTCGCACTCTGTTGACAAAAACGGGTTCGATTCCTGTCAAGGAGATATTTTCCCCCTGGAGTTCACATCAGTGCCGACTCCACTCTCCCCAAAAATTCCTTCGATGAACTCTAAAAAACCGATTGCCACGTGTGCAAACGCACGCCGAAAATATCTTGCGCCACGTTAAAATAAAAAATCCTGTTCCGCTTTTTGTAAGAGAAGGCCATAATGTCCGGGGGAAAAAGATGACAATATTTACAAAACCGCATACACATGGGGACTGGATGTAAAAAAGCACAAAAGTGCTTTTTTTTTTTTCCATTACCTCGATATAAAAAAATAAAAAAAAGAAATAAAATAAAACGACCACTTAGGTTAATGGACACACAAAACTACTATCTATCTACTAACTTCTATCTATCTATCTAAACTATCTATCATCTATCTATCTATCTATCTATCTATCTATCTATCTATCTATCTATCTTCTATCTATCTATCTATCTATCTATCTTCTGTCTGTCTGTCCTGTCTGTCCTGTCTGTCCTGTCGTCTTCCCATCTATCTATCTATCTATCTATATGTTGTTATATATAGTGTAAACAAATTTTTTTTTTAAATACTTAGGAGTGAACGTTTTCTGTTTGCTTCTCTATGCATATATTCTATTTTTTCCATTTTTCCCAGGAGAATGACTATCGTAAATGTTTTAAAGCCTTATTATTGGGGTGTTGGGATTTAAATTTTTGTGTGTAAGATGATAGTATTTGTTTGTGTTTAGTGTTGTGAAACATTGCTCCTGAAAAAACACACACACAACACACACACACAACACAACACATAACACAAAACATAACACCAAAACAACACACAACCACACAAACAACCACACACCCCAAAACAACACAACAACACACAACACACACACCAAACACCCACACACAACACATACAAACACACACACACACACACACCAGCACTTTCTTTTTCTCTTCATTTACATCCACCACCCCCTGGGAACAATGATAATTAACACCCAAAAGAAGGGAAGGGGGAGGAAAAGGGAGAGGAGAGGGAGAAGAGAGAGAGAAGAGAGAGAGAGAAAAGAGAGAGAGAGAAAAGAGAAAGGAGAGAGAGAGAGAACAAAAAGAAAAGAGAGAGAGAGAGAGAGAGAGAGAGGAGCAAATTAATTAAACTAAACCAAAAAACCCAACCACCACCCAAACCCCTCATAACCCCGCCCCCCCCCCCCCCCCCCCCCACCCCCCCCCCCCCCCCTTCCCCCTCATTTCCAGCAAAAAACCCCCAAAAAAACCCCAAAACAAACAAAACAACACAATACAACACCCCCCCCCCACAAACCCCCCCTACTTTTCCAAACCCACCAAATCAAACAGGCAAATAAAAAACCAAACCAAATACAAAGGAAACAAAAAATTACACCCCCAAAATCATCATCCAACAAGCGTAACAAAAGAGTCCCTTTAAGGAAAAAAAAAAATCCCCTTTAAAACCTCCTTCACTCATATTTCCAACGGCATAATCATCCTTTTCACACTCCCCAGACCTCATTCAACCTAGGAATTGTAAAAGTAATTCCAAAATCTGACAAGGTAGCAGTATACCACTAAACCCGCTATACTTGCATAGTTCCGACAAAGTAGAGTAAAAGAGTGTAGGGAATTTTATGTTATGATATTTAAGGAATATATTTTTTAGAAAAGATTATTAGAGTTGTATGTTTTTAAAAATTTAAATATATTAAAGGGGGGTATATAGTAGTGGTAGTAGTAGGATATAGTATGGAAGTAGTATATAGTCGGGTGAATAGAAGTGAGTTGTGTTTCTTGGCCCCCCAAAAAACCTGATGAGTGGGGGGGGGGACCAGGAAGACTAAAAACAATAGAGGGGGAAAGACCACAAAAAGACAGACATACAGACAGACAGAAAAAGAGGAGTAAAAAATGATGACTTCAGGACTTCCCCCACCCCCAAAAAACTACGGCGTCGTTTTCATCGTTGTCCTTGGGGGGACATGAATGCAAGGGTTCCCCAAAAGGGCCTTCTGTTTTTACATGGTTCCCCATTATTTTTGGGTTCGCTTTCTTTCCGGTGCTTTTGCTGCTGCTGTTTTTTTTCTGGGGCCCCCTTTTTTTCCCCCTTTGGGGGCCTTTTTAAACATTCTTTTTGTTTTTTTTGGTGATTTGAAAAAATTTGGGTTTTGAAATTTTTTGGGGGTTCTTTTTTTGTTTTGGGGGGTGAATTTTTTTTTGTTGGGGGGGGGTTTTTGGGGTTTTTTTTTGGTTGGGGTTTGGGGGGGCCTTTTTGGTTTGGTGTTGGGGAGGGTGGGTCTTTTGGGTTTTGGGTTTTTTTTGGGGGGTTTTTTTTTTTTGGGGGTTTTGTTTTGGGGTTTTTGGGGGGGGTTGGGCTTTTTGGGGAGTGGGGTTTTGTGGGTTTTTTCCCTTGGGGTGTGGTTTTGTTTTGTTTTTTGTTTGGGGGTGTTTTTTTTCCCGGGGTTTTTTTGGGTTTTTTTTTTGTTTGGTTGGGTGGGGTTTTTTTTTGGGGGGGTGTTTTTAAAAAAGGGGGGGGTGGTTTTTTTGGGGGGGGGGTTTTTTGGGGGGGGGGTTTTTTTTTTTGTTTTTTTTTGTTTGGGGCTTTTTTGTGGGTTTTGGGGGTTTTGGGGGGGGGGTTTTTGGGGGGGTTTTTTTTGTTTTGTTTTTGGGGGGAAACGGTTTGGGAAATGGTTTTGGGGTTTTTTTAATAAGGAAATCCCCAAAAACCCCCCCTTTAAAAACCCGAGGGAAAAAGCCTTTTAAAAAATTTTTTTTTCCTTCTTGGGGCTTTTAGTTGTGGAATTTTTTTTTACCGGACCTTTTTAAAACCCCCTTAAGTCGATTCCCCCCTATTGTCATGTTTTAAACTAAAGGGCCCCGGGATTTTCACAGGGGGGGGCACAACCTTTTGGGGGGGGTGAACCCAAAAAAATATTTGGATTTCCTCAGGGCCTTTTTTCCCCCATTCCCCATTGTTTAATTTTTGACCCAAAAATTTTTTTAAAAACCCTTTAAAGGGGATAGAACCGGGGGAAAAACCCCCCCCAACCGGGGCCCCCGGGCTCAACCTTTTTTGGGGAAAAGTGCCCAACCACTAATGTCCCCATTTTAACACCCCCCAAATCCCAAAAAAAGTTTTAACCTAAATGGTTTTACAAAACCAGCCTTTTTAAAATTTTTTTTCCCCCAAAAAAAACCCCCAAAAAAAAGGGGACCCAACCTTTTTTAAAACCCTCCATTAAGATCCCCCCACTTTGGTGTTTTTTCTAACCCCCCTGGCTTCCAAGCCATTTTAAAGGATCCCCCCCCCTTGGCACAAAATTTTTTGACCCCCCTCCCAAAAAAACCTTTTTGGGGACCAAAACCAAAACCCCCCTCCCCTTTTAAAAAAGCTTCCCCCCTAAAAAAAAAAAAACCCCCTGCCCCCCCAAAATAAAAAAAAAAAATTTTTTTGGGTGTTTCCCCAAAATTTGGATTGCCAATTGTTTCCCTCCCTTTTTTTGGCCCCCCTTTTTTTCTCCCAAAATTCCCCCGGCCAATTTTGCCCCTTCTCCTCCCCTTTTTTCTCCCCCCCTTTTTTCCCCTTCCCCCTCCTTTGTTCTAAACCCCCAACCTATTTTTGCCCCCCTCCCCCTTTTTTCTGACCACGCCTATTTTGGCCCTTTCCCCCCCTTTCCTCCTTTTTCCCCCCCCCCCCCCTCCCCCTTTTTTTTTGGAATGTAGCCCCCCTTTTATTTTTTTGGGCCCCCCTTTTTTCCCTTCCCTTTTCTTTTTGTTCTAAAAAAAAACCCCCCCCCCCCCCTTTTTCCCCCCCTTTTTTTCCCTTCTTCCCCCTTATGTTTGGAATGACCTTTTTTCCCCCTTTTTTTTCTCCTTTTTTTTTTTAAAACCCCCCCCCTTTTTTCCTTTCCTCCCTCCTTTTTTTTTCCCCCCTTTTCCCCTTTTTCCCCTCTTCTCCCCCCCCTCCCCCCCTTTTCCTTAAAACCCCAAAAAAACCCCAACCCAAATTCCCCCAGAAAAGAAGTAAAAAATTTGGGGGGTTAAAAAAAATGGGCCAAAAAAATTTCCCCTGATTTTTACTTGGGCCCTTTTTTTCCCCCCCCCCACCCCCCCCCCCCCCCCCCCCCCCCCTTTTTTTTATTCCTATGGAGAAAAAAAAATTTTTAAAAAATTTTTTTTATTTTTTGGGGGCTTTTTTTTTTTAAAAGCCCCCTTCAAACTTTCCAAGAAACCCCTTTCCCCCCCCCTTCCCCCCTTCCCCTCCCCCCCCCCCCCCCCCCCCCTTTTTCTCCCTCCTTCCCCCCCTCCTCCTCTCCCCCCTTTCCTTTTTTTAAAACCCCCTTTTTTTTTTTTTTTTTGTTTTTTTTTTTTCCCCCCCCCCCCCCCCCCAAAAATTTTTTCCCCCCCCCCCCCCCCCCCCCCCCCCCCCCCCCCCCCCCCCCCCCCCCCCCCCCCCCCCCCCCCCCCCCCCCCCCCCCCCTTTTAAAAATTTTAAACTTCTCCTTTCTTTCCCCCCCCTTCTCCCCCTCTCTCATCTCTCTCTCCTCCTTCTCTCCCTCCCCCCCCCCTTTTTCCTCCTCTCTCCCTCTCCTTCTCTCTCCCCTTCCCTTTTCCCTCTCTCCTTCCCCTCCCCCTCCCTCTCTTTTCCTCCTCCCCTCTCTCCCCTCTCTCTCTCTCCCTCTCTCTCGTCCTCTCTCTCCCACTCTCCAGTAAGTGAGCCCTTTCCTCTTCTCTCTCTTTCCCCCTCTGCCCTCCTCTGCTCTCTCCTCTCCTCTCCAGAAGTGAGACTCTCCTCTCTCCTCCTCTCCCTCCTTCCCTCTCACATAATCTCCTAAAGCTGCTTAAAATAACATTTGTTTTCGTACTTTACTATTGATAAAAAAAAAAAAAGTACATTGAATTTGTTGACGTTTAATGGTCATTTCCTTGATATTGGGGAGTTTATTGTGGGTTATTGGTTGTCACCCCCCCCCCCACCCCTTTTTTCATTCTCTTTTGGTTTTTTAGGGTTTTTTTTTTTGTTTTGTGTTTTCGGTGCCTTTGTTTTGTTTTGGTGTTTTTGTTTTGTTGTTTCTCTTTCCCTTTTTTTTTGTGATTTTGTGGAGGGTTTTTATATTATTTTTGGTTTTTTGTTTTTTGTTTTTTATATTGTGTAATGGGGATTGTATTTCTAATCATCATATGATGTATTCCTAAGGCGGGACTGAATGTAAAATTGCACTTTGGGGGCTTTTTCATTACTTCGAATAAAAAATATGGCATTTTAATTGTCATTGTCTTCTCTTCTTTTCCCTCCCTTTTCCTTCCCTCTCTCTCTTTTTTTTCCGGGGCCCTCCCTCTCCTACTCCCTCGTCCTTCTCCCTCCCCTTCTCTATCTCCCCCTCCCCTCTCTCTCTCTCCCTCCCCCCTCCCTCTCCCCTCCCCCCTTCGTTTCCCCCTCTCCCTCCCCTTCTCTCCATCCCCCCCCCCTTTTCCTTTTTCCCCCCCCTCTTTCCTCCCCTCTCCCTCCCCCCTCCCCTCCCTCTCCTTCCCCCCCCCTCCTCTCCCCCCCTCCCCCTCTCCTCTCCCTCCCTCCCTCCTCCCCCTCATCCTCCTCTCTCTCCCTCCCCCCTCCCTCTTCCCCTTTTCTCTCCCTCCCCTCTCTCTCTCCCCCCCCCCTCTTTCCTCCCCCTCCCCTCCCCTCCCTCTCTCTCTTCCCTCCCATTTCCCTCCCCTCCTCTCCCCCCCCTCCCCTCTCCTCCCCTCTCTTCTCCTCCTCTCCCCTCCTTCCTCTCTCCCTTTCCCCCTCCTCCCTCCCTCTCCCTCTTCTCCTCCCTCTCCTCCCTCTCCTCTCCTCCTCTCCTCCCCCTTTCCCCTCCTCCCTCTCCTCCCTCCCCCTTCCTCCCTCCCCCCCACTCCTCCCTCCCTCCCTCCCTTTTATCTTCCCCCCCCCTTCCTCCTCCCCCCTCCCACTCTTCCCCTCCTCCCCTCTCTCTTCCAACGCTTATCCTCAAACCCTTGATTTCTTCTCATACCCATTTTTTTCTTCCCTTTTTTCCCCCCCCCTTTCCTCCCTATTTCTTAAACTTTTATTACTTGACATTTTCGGTTTAAAACTGCTTTGTTGGGTGGATATGAGATGTATTTAGTATTTAATGGTTTTGGTTTCTTTGAAAAATAAAGATTTTTTAAAAAGTTTTTTTTAAAAA
>CM054151.1:27344919-27375905 GCA_028751875.1 Rapana venosa | reverse complement strand
CCTTTTCCCCCTTACTGTAGCAAAATGCTTGTTGATTTTTTTCAGCATACAGATGGTTAACAGAAAGAGGAGTAGATGTAGATGTTTTATGAGCTAGCTGATTGATTGCTTTCCATACAGATTTTGTGTCTTTTTTGATGAGATCAGATCACTAGAATCATTTCTTACAAGCGGTTCTTTTCATAGCTGTTGTCTTATTTCTTTGCTTTTTAAAATCTGCATCTTTTCCTGTTGTTTTTAATAATTCGTCACGTACTGCAATGGCAGCATTAATGTCGGCAATAAGCCATGGTGGTTTATCTTTAAATTTAACTCGTTTAATTCTAAGTGGTGCGTGTTTGTCAAATATAGGAAGACAAGTTTGATACCATGCAGTAAGTGCTTTATGTGGATCAGTATAACCATTTAAAAAGTTGGCATTACAAGGTCAGAAAGAAATTCTTCAGCATAAAACGACTTATCGTTTTGCAGAGAAACGTTCTTGTGATTGCATCTAGGTATTCTTGTACCTTTTTTAGACCACGTTAGACACATTGGATAATGATCACTTAGGCCAAATGTTGGAACAGATGTTTCTATTATATGATCCGTATTGAGACATAGACATGGTCAATTAATGTTTCAGAGTGAACTGTTTTTCGTGTTGGGGTGTGAATCAGCTGTGACAATGAAAACAATTCAAACACACTCTCCACTTATCATGAGGTTTAAATAAATGAGTGTTGAAATCTCCTAACAAAATTATCTCTGTTAAATGGTTTGATACATCATCCATCATGGCTTCAAAACGATCAAACCATCTGGTACGTTCATCCGGATTTCTATATATAAGGCCAATTAAGAACGGTTTTATTCTTGTCAACTAAATTTCAAGCCCGATACTTTCAATGCCATATTTCTTAAATTTATCTATTTCCTTGAAATTAACTGATTGATGTACATATGCTATTAATCCAGTTTCTAATTTGCTTTTGGCATCTCTTCTGATGGTAGTATAAATAGGATTTGATACGATATTATCTGAAACTACATTTGATAAAAGTGATTTAGCAAAACAAAACGCACGAAAACAATCATTTGAATTTGACAGAATAGGACCTATGTCAGATACTTTGTTTAATAAGTGACAGGTGTTCAGATAACCCACTTTGAATCAAAATTTGTTTAATCATTTTTGATTTGTGAAATTATTTGCCATGTTCCAAGGTTCTCTTAAGATTAAATCAAGTAATAGAAAATAACTGATGATAAACAGGGAAGAAATCAAGTAATTCAAAACAATTTATAACTGACAAACACAGTCCACCTCAGTTTGAACAATAACACCAAAAAATAGATGTTCGACTTTTGGGTATTTCACCAAAAGCAATTTTGGAAATACTATATTCTTTACGCAGACATGCACACCGAAACAGCAATCAGCTCACTCAGACACTTACATTAAGGACAAAACTGAAAGTGACAAATGCAACTGCAAAAACACAAATGGATGCAATATTCACATTTACATTTGGACAGAAAAAAGTATGAAAATAGTACCAATCAGGTACTCATCAAATTTTATCTCATATTTAGGAAGGAAGATTTTCACAAACCACAACTTTCACTGCAATCGTAAATACCTGTCACTTCCTGGAAAATATAACATCTGTCCCCAATCTGGGAAAGTCATATTGCTGATATAGTTCATTTCACAAAATGGTTACAAGTTGAGGAAAATAAAATATTAGTATGCAAACAATTCACTGCTATACGATAGCCAACAAACATAATTCACCACAATATTAATATAACCCCTTAACTCTTGCACTTCACCAGTACATGGCCACTTATCATGAGGTTTAAATAAATCAGTGTTGAAATCTCCTAACAAAATTCTCTTTTAAATGGTTTGATACATCATCCATCATGGCTTCAAAACGATCAAACCAACTGGTACGTTCATCCGGATTTCTATATATAAAGCCAATAAAGAACGGTTTTATTCCTTTCAAGTAAATTTCAAGCTTAAGATATCGAGCTAGTCAACAAGAACAAGACTGGCTTTTAAGGAATCTGACTTTCGTTTTATCTCATCTCATTTATGTGGTTTTCCCATAACGTGGTTACGTTCTTGCGTTGACACTTATGGTTGGCCAGGGTGGTGATACAAGCAGTACAGTAAACTTGGCTTTAAACCGCGTTTTTATCTGTACATAGTTGCACAGTCTTTTTAATCTAAGATTTGAAACTAGTACAATATGACAGCCCAGATATGGCCTCAGTGGTCGGCAGGGCTATAAACAGCATGTTTGAATTGAATTGGACCATTATTTTGCCATAAATATTGAAAACAATGTTTATTCTTTGCCTTGATTAGCGTCTCCATCATTCCACAAGAATACACAGCAGATTTTCTTGAAAAGCCAGTGTTCTTTGTCATATAAGAAACTCATTTTCCCTTTATAAACCCTTTCGTCATTCACTGAGCTCTTTAACATATCATGTAAACCCCCTTTCCCATTTTCTCTGTAATAAGAATCGTCTTCCGTCGATAGCTTTTCTATGCAAAACTGGTTTAATCCTAAATGATAGATGTATCTATCTTCTTTGAATTTAAATGACGAATATTTAATTATTCTGAATACAGAATGTGGCTGCCTTCATGACCAGATAAGAGAGATCGTATATAGTACATGATTATTATTGAACAGAGAACTTTGAGATGTCCTCCTTTATAATACCTTGGCAGGTCCGCTAACTGCTTCATTGACCCCAGTGCTCATCCCATCCAATCCAATCCAAACTTGTTTACAGACGCGACGATGTCACCGTTTTCAATTTTGATGACGTAAGAGTCGCTCAGCTTGCAGTAGAGGTTTCCTTCAAAGCTCCAGGCAGAGAGAGTACCGGACTGTTTCTTGAGGTTCTGAAAGTCTGTGCGTTTAGCTTTGTTAGATCTTCATTAAAGTAGATTTGTTTACCTTTCAGCATTTTTCTGGTTTTCGTGACTAACGCCTTGGTTTTCCTGGAGATAAACTTGGCAATGACGGGTCTGGTTCTGGAACTGTCTGCACAGGTCGACCCTACGGGCGATGCTGATGTGGTCACTGGTGACACCGGTCAGTCCAAGCTGGCAGCGTAAACAGTCAATGACTCCATCCTCAGTCTCCTCGGAAGTTTTTCCCTCTCCCTGAACATTTATTATCTTGATGGTATCATTTACCCCGTTTTAATCTGTCGGAGCACTCACTTTCCCCCAGCCAAGTTAAGCAGCGTCGAGCGTGGTTACCAGTTGGTTGCTGACCGTTTGTGTGCCTTGGCTTCAGTACAGTTCCCCCAGTTCACCCAGCTGTAAATGGGTACCTGCCCTCTTTAGGGTCAGGGCAGGTAAAGCAGCGAGGGAGAGGAGATGGGCGCCGCCCTCAATACGCTGGCCCTAGAGAAGTGAGGTCTCTGACGCCTCGCTCCACTACGACCTTATAGGTTAT
Source organism: Rapana venosa (assembly GCA_028751875.1). Classification (NCBI taxonomy): domain Eukaryota; kingdom Metazoa; phylum Mollusca; class Gastropoda; order Neogastropoda; family Muricidae; genus Rapana; species Rapana venosa. Next base: position 27,372,435 of record CM054151.1, on the reverse strand, counting down.
GGGACTCCTTTACCTTTTTACCTTTAATCTGTGTACGGTTGCACATTTTAAATCTGAGATTAAAAGTTGACGAGGTGACAGCCCTGATAAGGCCTGTGTGGTCGGCGGGGCTATAAACAACAGGATTGGATTGGATTGGATGTTATCCTTGCGCGTGTATTGTTCCAAATTATTTCTCATTTCCTTTTGCTCTTTTGCCATTTTTTCCTAGTATTTCAGCATCATCTGTTACCTCTTGACAATACCTTGTTATATTTTCTATTATGTTTTGTTAGCATCTTATTCTATTTTTCGTATTTCAAAACTCTCATGAAGAATGTGTTCTATTTGGTGATTCATTTTTCTATACTCCTTCTCACTATTTTAAGATGCTGCGGTCCGTTGTTTCCAGTTTGTTCAAGAGGAGATCCATTGGCATGGCAGGATATTCATCTCCCTCCTCACCCCCCCCCCCCCCCTCCTCGATTCTCCCAGTCTTCTTCATTTGACTCTGAAGCTGGTCTGTGTGTACCGGGCTGCCTGGTGTATTTTGTTGTTTTATGTTGTTGATCCAGGCCCTCCAGAGTTTTTCTCCTCTTGCTGACTGACCTCTTCCTAGTCTGGGGCTTGACTCTCAGGACTTGCCAGAGTGCTTGTGAAACTCCAGTCTTCTCCCCAACTGCCAGGTCTTTTCCTATTTTCCCTTCCCTTGTTTGGCATAACAGTCGAATAACTTGTGGATAAACTTATAGAAACCGAAAAGATCAAATAACAACAGCAGAGGTTGATGACGATAATACGATACTAACAGCAACGATGATAACAATAAAACAATAAGGATAATGTTAATATTTAGAATCGTATGACACTATAAAACCTTAATAAAAACAATGATAAATTCCATGGGTATGTTTATAGCACTTTCCTTCACCTCTACATGTGTAAAATAAAAGTTCTCTAGATAACAAAATATAGCAATACGTATTTACACCAACAAAATTGTAGCAGTCCGCATGACATAACAAAAACGTAACAATGTCGAACTATACCTTAACATTATTGAACTAAAAACAGTGTTATACAATGTCCATGAGCACGGCTTTCTAAACAAACTATAAACATACACAAACCTGTATATATATCAAATCAACAATGTCAAACCATACTTTAAACTTCGATGAAAGAGATAAACATGCACAAACATATATTATTATTAATATATATATTTATATTATAATCAACAATGTCAAACTATATTTTAAAATTTTAAAGAAAAAAATAAGTGTGACACAATGTTAATAAAATAGCTTTCTAAAACAACAAAAATTAAACTTACGCAAACATATATACATACTTAACAAATCGGTAAATATCGCATACATGAATGCTACTACTTTTACACGCGCAAATGCGCGTGCACACGCACGCACACACACACACACACACACACACACACACACACCACTCACACACAACCCAAATCCCAGATTTTAACAGCAAACTTCCAGAGAGGTCCCAAACAATGGAAATTAAATTGCTACAGGGAAAAATTTTTATTTCGAGTTGGTGAACCATGTGACAACTGAGGAAGCACGAAATATCTCACAGACAGCAGACCACGTTAAAGACATTAATTCTTTCCTTACCATAGCCCAGGAAAGAGAAAAGTAAAGCGGTATGGTTCGTGTCAAAAGATCTGACCCCTTTCAGAGATCGTCTTTCCAGGGAAACTAAAGGGAAAAAGAGGCAAGCAATGGAATGATGGGTGAATCATGGAAAATCCCAAAACAAAACAAAACAGAAAAGCTTTGTTGGGGACTCGGGCATTTGCACACGATCACCATCTTTAGTGTAGTGTAGTGTAGTGTAGTTGGACTTCGTGTAGTGTAGTGCCCGTGTGTGTTAGTGTAGTTGGACTTCATGTAGTTGTAGTGCAGTGTAGTTACCTGGTACCACCCAAATAGGTTAAAATGAACTGAACTTTCGGAAGAAAGTACTTAGATATTTCACATGCATGCATGCATGGACACAGGCATCAAATAAATCGCTTCATACAAAACACGTCTGGGCGTGCACATGCACACACACACACCACACACACACACACACACACCCCCACACCCCCACACACACCCCGCGGGCTGGCTGATTTTTATTTTTTCTTTTCATGGGTTTTTTCGGGCTCTTTTTTTTAATAGATACAAATTGTTTAAAAATGTCAAAAGCCTGAAATCACTTGAAATCTGGACATTTTTGGACACTGAAGTCCAGTGCACAGCCTTAGCTCTTGATAGTATCTGTCATTCTGATTTAAAGCTCCATGCTGTTGCAAACTATGTGTCAGGGGTCTATAGCTGCATACCCTTTGTCTGTGTGGCTATTGTGTCCACATGCATTCTAACATTCGGACCGACCAGCTGACGGACAACCCAATCCCGCTATTAACTGGTTGAACACTAACCCCCGACACTAACCTCAACTTTTAACCCTGGCCCCATATGTGGACACAAAAGTCAGGTGGATAAAATGGTATACACAGAACATCAAGGGCACATAACCTGTTCCGCTTTCAGAAGAGTAGGCCATTTGTGACGGTGGGAACAGATGACAAAATTTACGAAACCGCATTCACGCTGGGATTAGCTATAAAAAAAGTACATATTTATTTTTACTCTCACTCACTCACTCATCCTTGGTCGGGACAACCGTTGGGGTACCGCACGGACGCTGCAAGTGGACCGCCAAATGGTTCTGTCCTGGGCTGTTTTCAGGAGGCTTGGTACAGTGAGGGCCGGTCCACTCCTTGATGTTGGATATCCAGCTTTTGCGTGGTCGTCCCTGCCTCCTTGCTCCTTCCACCATTCCTGCAGGACTGTCTTTGACAGGCTGTTATGCCTTGTTGTGTGGCCAAACCACTTCAGTTTCCTCCGTTTGACTGTATCTAGCAATGGTTCTTGTTTGCCAGCCAGTGCCTCGATCTGCTGCCAGACGTAGTCATTGGTTTTGCGGTCTCTGTAGGTGATGTTCAGGATCCGCCTGAGGCACTTCATCTAAAGGCTTGAATGCGACGTTCTAAATCGGCAGTAAGTGTCCATGCTTCACAGCTGTACAAGGCAATGGATGTGACGAGTGCCTTGTAGAGTCTGACCTTAGTGTGGGTTCTGATGTTGTGGTTTCTCCACACTTTCGCCAGCTTAGTCATGGAGGAGAGTGCCACAGCAAGTCTGATCTTCACCTCTGTGTGTGCTCGTGCCTTCTTTGGTGATGACTGCTCCAAGGTACTTGAAAGTTTCACCTCCTCTAGTGTCTCGCCACTCATCTTGATGCTGGTGGGAGTGGTCGGTGTGGTACTGTTCACTAGGATCTTGCTCTTTTCCGTGCTGATCTCCATACCGTGGGCATTGGCTGATGTTTCCAGTCTGGTGGTGAGATCCTGGAGTTCTTCTTCACTGCGGCCCATGAGATCAATATCGTCTGCGAATCGAAGATTGCAGACTGGCCTTCATCCTATTGTGATTGTGGTCTTGAAGCCAAGGAGGGCCTCCTGCATGATGTTCTCCAGGAACATGTTGAAAGAACGGGGGATAGCGGGCAGCCTTGTCGAACTTCAACTGAAGTCCGGAAGAACTCCCCGATTTCTCCACCCATGAGGACTGCACTGTGGGAGCTGTCATACAGCGCTGGATGACTCGAATCAGGTCCTCGTCGAAGCTATAGTCTCTCATGACTTGCCACAGAGCTTCTTGCCACACTCGGTCGAAGCCTTCTTGAAGTCAATGAAGTTGTTGTAGAGCTGTAGCTGATGTTGGAGATGCTTCTCTATGAGCATTCTGATGTTGAAGATCTGTTCGACAGTGCTTCGACCTGGTCTGAATCTGCTGTTCTTCTGTAGGATTTCTTCTGCTTGTGGTTTCAGTCTGTTCAAGGCAATGCGTAGCATAACTTTGCTTGGATGGCTTATCAGACTGATTGTTCTGTGATTTTGGCACTTCTTCAGGTCTCCCTTCTTTGGAAGTGGAACTATGATGGATTGGGTTCACTGTTCAGGCCACTCTTTGCTGGGTCAGATGCATTGGCAGATGATTGTTAATGCCTTGATCATCTCTGGGCCTCCGTTCTTGATGAGCTCAGCCGGGATGTTGTCAATCCCTGGTGACTTGCCTCCTTTCAGGGATCTTACTGCTTCTTCTACCTCTTCCTCCAGCACCTGTGTGCTTTCAGGATCTGATGGTCTGGGATCTTGCTCGTGAAGTTTGTTCGGATCAGCCTTCAGCTTGTAGTTGTACAGGTCTCTGCAATATTCTGTCCATCTCTTCATGATAGTGGCGCTCTCTGTAAGGACTGACCCCTCTTTGTCTTCAATAACGGAGGTCTTTGGCTGCTGGGACTTGGTTAGTACCTTGATGGTCTGGTACGCCTCTTTGCTGTCTCCTTTCGCCATTGCCTTCTCAACCTTGGAGCATTGTTCTGACATCCAGTTCCCCATGGCCTCAGTCATCTTCTTCTTGATTGACCTGTTGACTGTTCTATACTCTTCGGCCGTTTCTGGGTTTTTGTTCTTCACTGGCTTTAGCTCCCTACGTTGGTCACACAGGTCCAGGATATCGTTGGTAACCCACGGTTGGTTCTTTTTCTTCTCTTTCCCAAGGATCTCCAGCGCTGTCTCCTGAATGGTCTTGCTGAAGGTCTCAGTGAGGTTGTTGATGTCATCTTGGAGGAAATTCAATGCTGCAAATCTGCCCCCTATCTCAGCTTTAAGAGGAGAGGAGATGGGCGCCGCCAAGCAATCCACGCCCACAGAAATACCTACATGGACAACACTGCAAGGAAAGACATGCCGGATCGGTTGAGGCCCGGAATACCAACAACCGCGCCTTCCATTGGAGCGTTCCAGGATGGAGGTGGAAAATATGCGACTGGGACGCAAACAACAGCTATCAAACTCCAGGCTGAAAGGACCATCATTGGTACATGGAACATCCGTACCTTACACGCATGTGGGAAGCTCCAAGAGCTAACCCACGAACTTCGAAGATACGAATGGGACATACTGGGACTGGCCGAAGTCCGTTGGGTCGGATTCGGCGAAGCAACTACAGAGGAGGATCACAAACTATGGTATAGTGGCGACGACTCCAAACACCAACACGGAGTAGGATTTCTTGTCAACAAGAAGAGGACTAACAGTGTCATCAGCTGTACCCCAATTTCAAGCAGACTGATCTCCATGCGTTGTCGCAGCAAAAACCAACAACATGACCATCATACAAGTCTATGCACCAACATCAGACTACGATGATAAAGCAATCGAGTGTTTCTACGAAGATTTGGAGAGCGCCATCAAATCAACTCCAAAGAAGGACTTTCTCGAGATCCAGGGCGACTGGAATGCCAAGATCGGACCTGACGCTTATGACCAATGGCCAGGGACAGTAGGCCGTTTTGGCGTGGACGAAACTAATGATAGAGGTCTCAGACTTTTGGAATTCGCAAGCAGCCACAATCTTACTGTCGCCAACACCTTATACCCCCACAAGACATCAAGAAGAACGACGTGGCACTCACAAATGGAAAGACACATAACCAGATTGACTACATCTTGGCCCCCAAACGATTTAAGTCGAGCATCAACAAAGCCCAGACAAGAAGTTTCCCTGGCGCTGATATTGGTAGTGACCACGACATGGTAATCATGACCCTACAGATCAAGCTGAAGACCAAGAACCAGAAGAGAAATCCCGTTTGCGGTTCAAAATGGAAAAGCTGAAAGACCCGAAGTCGCTGAAATCTTTAAAGCTATTTTTACTATCCTCAAATAAAAGAAATAATAATAATATTAATAAAAATGTATGGAATTTATATAGCGTGAACTTGAAAAAGCAACAAATCAAAGCGTCAGATTTTTTTCATTCCCTTTAAAGTCTGGAGATTTCCTCCGTAAAATTTCGGGCTGCTCTCCCGGGGGAGCGGGAGAAACGCGTCGCCATTAGCGCTGCGCCACCCTTTCCCCCTTTTTTTTTTTTTTTTGCGGGCTGATTTTTTTTCCTATCGAGTGGCTTTTTTTTTTAAAGAATTTTGCCAGGGGGCAAACCTTTTGTTCCGGGGGTTTTTTTCGTGCGCAAAATTATTTAGTGAAAAACCCAGGGACCCGGATGGGGTCTTTTCGAAGACAGCGCCCCAGACCCCCCTTTATGGAAATTGGGGGGGAAAAAATTTCCGGCCAAAACGGGGCGAACCGCCCACACCAACCCGGGCCGCCAACACGCACCTCTTAGACCACCCAAACCTAAACATAGGGCGGGGGCAGCCGCAGCCCACCCCGGCAAACCAGGCACACACACAAACACCAAGGCCCCCAAAAGCACACCATGACGCACGAAGCCGCCCATAATCCCAAAACCAAATCGCAAGCGATATTGAAAATTCCCTTTCACTCAGACGGATACTTTCAATACGAATTTTTTACAGGATGGGAAATTTCCCTAGGATATTGTGGAATGACAAAAAAAGTTGCTTTTTTTCCTTGTATCTTTTTGTATGCGTTGTCAATTCAGTTGGATCAGTATTTTTTTTTAAGAACCTGACCCCCTGAGTATGGTTTTTTGTGGCGGCAGGGCTAAAAACATATTGGCGGGTTTAAGTCGATTTTGGAGCTTTAAATGACAGTCTTTTTGAAAATCTCATCATCGTCATAGTCAAAATAATCAAAATGTAAAATTCATGACAATGATTAACAAAATTATAATAAAAATAGAAAATGTTTGATAACAATTATACGCCCTCTGATAAGTAAAAAGCATAACATTAATGATTGTTCTATGGCGTTTTCTTTCCCCTTTGCAAGGTTAAAATAAAGCAGTACATAAAAGTTTAGCAACAATATTAATCCCAAATAAACTGTAAAATAACCAAAAAAACCCCAAAATGTTAACTAAACGTAAAATTTCATTGAAATTAGAATTGACAAATGCAATGTTATGAAAAGGGTTTTATTAAAAAACCCCTAACATTACCACGACGTTTTTCATAAATTTTACATGAGTGTTATGTATACATAAATACTTTTAAAGAGCATCGGCTTTTTCACACGTGCGCACATGCATGCACAAACATTCACACACGCGTAGATAGAAAATGTACATAGATAGATACATGTAGTACACACCACAAACACCACACAAACGTTTTGATCCAAAACACCACACCACCACACCCAAACCACACCACAACACACAACACCAAAACGCTATCAGCGCTCTCTCATCGCACTGCCTTAAAATAACTGAGGTTAAAGTGCGAACGTATGAGAAATCTTTCAACACGTTAAAAAAGGTTTTGCCTTTCGAAAAAGTAGCCATTTACCCATGGCTACAAACGCAAAATTTCAAAAAGCATACAGACGGGGACTGGAAGTTTTAAAAAAAACTATGCATGCTTTTTTCACCTCAAAGTAAAAGTGAATAGAAAATAACGAATACATCGATAGATTCTCCGATTTCTTGGGGATTCTTTGTGGATGTGAAAACCCGGCTGCTCTATTTTTAAAGCTGCCACTATAAAAAGGACACATCCCCCCGATGGTCAACAAAAAATTTTTCCTCCCCCTCTTGACGGTAGTTACTGTCCTAAGCAAACGTTCCGTGATGGATAAAAATGAAAGGAGGGGGTGACCTGTGTTACCTTTTGTTCTTCCATTTCAAAATCCATATTTTCCGAGCGTTTATCTTTAGAAAGTTTGGGTTTGTACACTGCTGAACTTTTCGCTCTTTGTTTTGTCTCGGGAAACTGGTTCAGCCAAACCATCATCATGTGCTTCTGGATTGTAGTGACCTGATTTATCCAGGATTATTAGGCACAAGCAATTAACTGCAAAATCCCTAAAGACCCTTTCTCGCAATGTTCCCACGGACAATGTATTCAAGTTCAAAATAGAATCAGGAGTTTTGTCTGAGTGAAATGCCATAGTTAGTCACTAATACAAATGTTGTTTTAAGGAAATTGGTTTGGGACTTATTTTCAGTGTTGCTGTTGTGGCTTCTCCCAAAAAAACGCGGTGATCGTCCTAGGTTGCCCCTTTAAGGTTGACCAGGGCGTTGGTACAGGGAACAACAGTAGAGTTGGTTTTATACCCTGTTTTAATCTGTATATGGGTGCACAGCTTTAATCTGACTTAAAATTTTTGTTCGAAGTGACAGCCCCCATAGGCTTGCGTGGTCGGTAGGGCTATGCGCAAAAGGATTGGTTTTGATTCACACTCACTCACTCGGTCCCATGTCCCAAAGGACGTAGGGGGGAATGGGGAGAAGACGCAACAGAGATCTTTTTCCATGCTTCACGATCCGGTGTGGCTTTAGAAGGTCTTGCAGGGGTTGGGCGGTCCAGTCTTTGATGTTGTCAACCATGATTTCTTTTGGGGGCCCCTCTTTTCTCTTGCCTTCAACCGTTCCCTGCAAGATGGTTTTTGCTAAGGTGTTGTGTCTTGTGGTGTGCCCAAAACCCAAACATCAGTTTTCTCCTCTTTATGGGGGAGAGCAGAGGTTCTTGGGGGCCCACCGCTTTTTTATTTCTTCTTTCCATAGTTGTTGGTCTTGTGTTCTTTGTATGATAATTTGAGGAGTCTTCTGTGGCACTTGTTCTCGAATGCTTGCGTGGTTGTTTCTCCGAAGCCAGTCCATCTGACTTCCGCAAGCCTAGGATGTCCCAATTATATATCTTTTTAGTTCATGTGGGGAGTTCCTGTATCTTCTGTTTGGTATAGAGTCCTCAACATTCCATGTTCCGATGATTACTCCTTTATTTGGAAGCTTTAGAGTTGGTTCTGTTCCAGTAGCGCACTTTTTTCATCCCACCCTGGGGGCTTGCAGTGGTTAGCGCGATCGTTGTTGATCGGGCCTAACCGATCCGGGCATGTTTTTCTGTTTTGTTTGTCTAATCATGCCCTTTGCAGGGGCCTTGAGGAAGCTTGGTGGCGCCCATCTCCTCTCCAAGACCCCTTTATGGTGAGTAAGAATTCCCCAGCCCCTCACAACGTTTTGCCCCCAGTAGAAGCGGTTACCGGGTGTGGGTGGGTTAAGGACCCGGACCCAGAAATGTGATTTGAGTGCCAAGTGAGGACCAGTGCTCCCGTCCATCCTGAGGGATGCTACTGCCAGGTTTACAAAGGTATCACCTCTCCTTAAGCAAACCATACACCCCAGATACAACGCGATTTCCAGAATATTAGGCAAAAATATTCTATTGCAGGTTTGGTTTTAAAAAACACAAAAACCCAAAAAATGAAAAGGGTTCTAAAGTACACTGTGACTTGGCTATAACAAAATGTTCTATAGGACTGTTCATATATTTTGTTATCCCAAAATGCAAACTTTACTTTTCTTTGATCATATCCCAGGATGTCTCCAAAAACAGAGATTTAAGAAAGGTTTTTAGGCTTTTAAACATTATAAAAAATATATGGATGCTAGTAATACGCGCATAAACACAGACATTGAATGTATATTTTCCTGGATTTGATCATATCCGTTTTAAATTGTCATCTAAAAAAAAAAACTAAATCACTTGCCCTCCTTGCCGTAACAAAAGCTGTGTAGGTCTTAGAGTGATCAACAGTCCTTCAAACTGGAGATGATTACATTTGTTATGGTAAAACCCCATGATGTGTGAATTGAGATTGTGCATAGAACTATCTGGCATCTTCTTATGATTGGGTCAAGATGTCCAGAATATTAGGCATAAATATTATATTGCAGATTTCTCTAAAACTTCTGTTTCGTTTGAGTTCCACAGACACATTTTAACTTCCTAAACTAAACGGGCATTATCCCTCTGGTGTGGGTTAGCATGCCCCAGTTATTCCTACCAAACAAGATGGTTTCAGGATTGGGTATTGGGTTTTTCTCATTTTATTTTAATGTGATTCTCTCACATAGCAATGACTGTTTGGGGTTGATGGTCAGGGTTCGTTAAGGCGTTAATACAAGGAACAACAGAACAGTTAGCTTTAACGTTGCTTTAATCTGGATAAAGTTCACACGGTTTTAATTGGAAGTTGAATCTTAACGTGGGGACAGCCCCGATATGACCTCTGTGGTCGGCCCGGGCTGTAAATCAAAAACTGGATTATTGATAATAAGAAGAAGAAGAAGGGGAAGAAGAATATATGGAATTTATAGCGCAAAATGTTGTGAAAACAAAAGAAAGCTCTTTAATACAAATGATAATAATTTTAACAATCTTTGATTCACACACACACACAAAACAACACACACACACACACACACACACACACGAAAACGTCAATTCGGACAAGACTATAAACCCAGGCATGTGTGCAAACGCACGCGGAACATCTTGTGCACATGTTGAAACCTGTTCCGCTTTTTAAAAAAACGTAGGCCATAGTGTGCCGTGTGAACGGACAACAAAATTTCCAAAACTTCATGCACACAGGGATGGGTGTAAAAAGCACATGTACTTATTCCATTATGCTTGATAATTGTAAATGAATAAATAAAGAAAAAGGGGGGGGAAGAAATGAAGAAAGAGTTTCACTTTTGGCGTTATTGCTTTGAAGGAGACATCTTTTTGTGAAGATAACCCTTTTATCCCGTTTGTGCAAAACTGGCTAGGTTCTAAATTTCCTTACAAACCCCTACCTTGGTTCTGGGTTGACCTTATGGTTGGCCCGGGCGTTGATACAAGGAACGACAGCAGAGTTTGGTTTTTTTAAACCCCGCTTTAATCTGTATACTATAGCTACACAGTTTCAATCGAAATTTAAATTTGACGAGGTGACAGCCTTGATATGGCCTTTGTGGTCGGGGGGGCTTAAACAGCAGGCTTGGATTGCAGTACCTTTTTCAGTTAATATACAGCTCTATATTATGTTGTTTACCTTTCTTCAGGCTAATAACTTTTAGTGTAGTCTGCATTTTCTGCCCAAAGTTCTCCCTTCACATCAAATAGCTTTCTGTAATGCAGTAAAGTAAGCTCCTGTTCTTAGTTTTTTCTACCCCACAATGAATTTAAAGAGCTGACGGCCTGAAATGGCCCTCTGTGGTCGGGGGGGCTACAAACAAGAAGAGTTGGTGTGAATTTGATTGGAGTGTGTGTGTGTGGTGTGTGTGTGCACGCGGGTGCGCGCCCCGCGCTCGTTCTGTACGCGTATGATGAGGTGACAGCCCTGCTATGGCCTCTGTTTGGGCGGGGTGGGGCTATAAACGACAGGATTGATTGGTTCAGATCGCTGATTTAGAGGCGACGAGCCCGTTACCTATATATAATGTAATGTATGTATGTATAAAAGAGAGGTAGTAAGATAGTGCAATGAATTGATCAAAACCACATTTCAAAGTGTCTAATGGTTCTACCGAAGTGTCGACTTATGCACAAGGTTACTTATATACACCAGATAGCTAATGTATGGGTTTGATCACTTAAAGGCGTTTTTGTCTGTTTCATAAAGGCGCAGTAAATGTTGTACGGTTGTCAACACTGTTTCTTTCCTTTGGGAAATGGTGCCTGGGTTTTCCATATAAGAGGGGAGTTGTAAAATTTTTAAGCTGGGAGAAAGTCTTTCCTTTCTGAGGGCAAAAACACAAGGGAAGAAATAGTGCTCACCAGGACAGACAGCCCAATTTAACATTACTCGGGTTCATTTTCTCAAAAGCCAGGGAATCATTCGGTGCATGACTATGATATACGAATTACCATCAAACATCTGCTTCTGCATGGCTGAAATATCTACGATTACTGCAGGCATTTTACAGCAGAGTCCCCTTTAAAAGCTTTCTTCGCAATCTTCCCTCGGACACCAGTAGCTCTTTCGGGTTGACGTGAGTCAACATGCGACAGCTTGTTAGTTTTGAACGAGGTTGGGATTTGGGTGTCGGTTTTAAACTGATTTCATGTGTCCTTCGTGTGGCATGCCCCAAAAAGCTAGTGACCTTTCTGGGTTGCATTTTTCTGTTGATCAAGGTGTTTTTGTGTCGTTTAGTAGTTTTCAATGCGGGGACCATACCAAATTGATCCCTGTGGTTGACAGTGGCATTGATTCAAGGAAGGAAAGTGGAGCTGGTGTTAAACCCTGTTTTTATCTGCATTAGTTATACAGTTTTGATCCGAGTTTAGATATGCTACAAAGCCATGGGCCCCAAAATGGCCTCTGTGGTCGTGAGGCTATCACAAGGATTCGATTGGATTGGATTTGGGGGATTGGATTGGAGGGCGGGTAAAAAAAAGGGGGTTTAAAATTTTTAAAAAAACCGGGTTTTTTTTTTTGGGGGGGGGGAAAAAAAAATTTTTAAAAAAAAAAAAAAATTTTTTCCCCCGGGAAAAAAAAAATTTTTTTTTCCCCAAAAAAATTAAAAAAAAAAACCCTTTTTTTTGGGGTTTTTTTTGGGGGCCCCCCCTTTTTTTTTTTTTTTAAAAGGGGGGGGTTTTTTTTCCCTTTTTTAAACCAAAAAAATTTTTTTTTTTTTAAAAAAAAAAAAAAGGGGGGGGTTTTTTTTTGGGGGGCCCCAAAAACCTCCTTTTTTTTTTTAAAAATTTTTTTAAAAAAAAGGGGGGGGAAAAAATTTTAAAAAAAAAAAAAATTTTTTTTTTTAAAAATTTTTTTAAAAAAAAAACCAAAAAAAAAAACCCCCCCAAAAAAACCCCCCTTTTTAAACCCCGGGGGGGGGGCCCCCAAAAAATTTTTTTAAAAAAAATTTTTTAAAAAAAAATTTTTTTTGGGGCTTTTCGGGGGGTTTTCCCCCCCCCCCGGGGGCCTGGGGTTTTTTGCCCCCTTTTTTTTAAAAAAAAAAAAAAAAAATTTTTAAAAAAAAAAAAAAAAAATTTTTTTTAAAATTTTTGGGGGAAAAATTTTTTTTGGGGGAAAGGGAAGGCAAAAGGATTTTTTTTTTACCCCCCCCCTTTTTCCCCAAAAGGGGGGGGGGGAAAAAAAAAAAAAAATTTTTTTTTTATTTTTTTAAACCGGGGGGGAATTTTTTTTTTTGGGGGGGGAACCCTTGATTTTTTTTTTTTTTTAAAACCCTTTTTTTTTTTTTAAAAAAAGGTTTTTTTCCCCCCCCCCCCCTTTTTTTTTTTGGGGGGGGAAATTTTGGGGCCCCCCTTAATTTTTTTTTTAAAGTTGTTTTTTTCCTTTTAAAAAAACCCTTGGGGAAAATTTTCCAAGGGCCTTGGGGGGGGGCCCCCCCCCGGGGGGGTTTAATTTTTTGGGTTTTTTTTGGTTTTTTGGGCCCTTTTTTCCCCCCCGGGGGGTCCCCTTTGGGGGAGGGTTTTTTTTGGGGGGGGGTTTTTTTTGGGAAAGGATTTTTAAACCCCCCGGGGGGAAAGGGGGGTTTTTTGGGGTTTTTGGGGTTTTTTTTTTTTATAAAACCCGGGGGTTGGGGTTTTTTGGGGGAAAAGGGGGGGGGGGGGGGTTTTCCCCCCCCGGGGGGGGGGGGGGGGGTTTTTTTTGGGGGGGGGGGGGAAATTCCCCTTTTAAAAACCCTTTTTTTTTTAAAAATTCCCCCCCCCCGGGGGGAAAAAAAAGGGGGGGGGGGTTTTTTTTGGGGCCCCCAAAAAGAAAAAAGGGGGGCCGGGCCCCCCCCTTTTTTTTTTAAAAATTTAAAAATTTTTCCCCCTTAAGGGGTTTTTCCCCAAAAAACCTTTTCCTTTTTTAAAAAATTTTGTTTCCCCTTTTTTTAAAAAAAAAAATTTTGGGGTTTTTTTTTTTTCCCAACCCCAAAAAATTTTTTTAAAAAGGGGTTTAATTTTCTTTTTTTTTTGGGGCCCTTTGGAAAAAAGGGGTTTTTTTTTAAAAAAAGGGGGGGGTTTTTTTTTTAAAAGTTTAAAGGGGGCCCCGGGGGTTTTTTGGGTTTAACCATTTAAAAAAAAAACCCCCCCTTTTTTTTTTTTTTTTCCGGGGATCAAATTTTTTAAAAAAAAAAAATTTTTTTCCCCTGTTTTTTTTGGGGGTTTGGTTAAAAAATTTTTGGGGTTTTTGGGGGGAAAAAAAAAGGAAAAATTTTTCCCTTTTTTAAAAATTTTTTTGGGCCCCTTTCTTTTAAATTTAAAATAAAAAAAGGGGGGGGGGTTTAATTTAAAAAAAAATTTTTCCCCCCTTTTTAGTTTTGGGGGGGAAAATTTTTTTTTTTTTCCCCCTTTTTTTATTTTTTTGGGGTTTGGCCCCAAAAAGGGGAAAAAAAAGGAAAAAAAAAGGGGGGTTTTTTTTTTTGGGGGGGGAAAAAAAATTTTTTTTTAAAAAAATTTTTTGGGGATAAAATTTTTTTTGGGGGTTTTTAAAAAAAATTTTTTTTTTTTTTTTTTTTTTTTCCCCTTTTTTAAAAAAAAATTTTTTAAAAAATTTTTTTTTAAAAAATTTTTAAAAAAAAAATTTTTTTAAAAATTTTAAAAAATTTTTTTTCCCCCCCCCAAAAAAAAAAGGAAATTTTAAACCAAAAAAACCCCCTTTTTTTTTTTTTGGGTTTTAAAAAATAAAAAAAAAAAGGGGAAAAAAAAAAAAATTTAAAATTTTTTCCCCCTTTTTAAAAAAAGGGGAATTAAATTTTTTGGGGGGGAAATTTAAATAAAAAAAAAAAAAAATTTTTTTTAAAAAAAAAAATTTTTTTAGAGGGGGGGGGGGCCCCCCCGGGGGGGGGGGGGGGGGGGGGGGTTTTTTCCCCCAAAAAAAAAAAAGGGGGGGGGAAAGGGCCCCCCAATTTAAACCCCCCCCCCCCCCCCCCCCCCCCCCTTTTTTTTTTTCCCGGGCCTTTTTCCCCGGGGGCCCCCTTTTAAAACCCAAAAATTTTTTTCCCCCCCCCCTTTCCCCCCCTTTTTAAAAAAAAAGGGCCCCCAAAAACCCTCCCCCCCCAAAAAACCCAGGGGGGGGGCCCCCCCCCCAATTTTAAAAAGGGTTTTTTTTTTTAAAATTTCTTAAAAAAAATTTTTTTTAAAAAAAACCCCTTTTTTTTTAAAAAAACCCCCCTTTTTAAAAACCCCGGGGTTTTTCCCCCAAAAAAAAAAGGGGCCCCCCCCAAGGGGCCCGGGGCCCCAAAAAAAAGGGTTTTTTTTGGGCCGGGGTGGGGGGTTTTTAAGGGTTTTTTTTTTTTTAAAAAAAGGGGGGAAAAACCCCCCCCTTTTTTTTAAAAACCCCTTTTAAAAAAAAAAATTTTAAAAAATTTTTTTTTTATTTTTAAAAAAGGGGAAAAAATTTTAAAAATTTTTTTAAAAAAATTTTTTTTTTTTTTTTTTTAAAAAAATTTTACAAAAAAATTTCCCAAGGTTTTAAATTTTGGGGGGTTTTTTTAAAAAAAAAAAATTTTTTGGGGAAAAAAAACCCCTTTTTTTTTTTTTTTTGGGGGGGCCCCCCCCAAAAAAGGGGGGGTTTTTTAAAAAAATTTTCCCCAAAAAAAAAATTTTTTTTAAGGGAAAAATTTTTTTAAAAAAATTTTTTAAATTCCAAAAAACCATTTTTTTTCCCTTTTTTTCCCCAAACCCCCCAAAAAAACCCCCCCAAAAAAACCAAATATTAAAAAAAAAAAAAATTTTTTAAAAGGTTTTTAAAAACCCCCCCCTCTTTTTTTTTTTCCCAAAAAAATTTTTAAAAAAGGGGGGGGAAAGGGGCCCCCAAAAAAACCCCCCCCCAAACCCCGGGGCCCCTTTTTTGAAAGGGGAAAAAAAAAAGGGGGGAAGGGCCCCAAAAAATTTTTTTGAGGGGAAAAATTTTTTGGGGGGTTTTGGGGGGTTTAAAAGGGGCCCCCCGGGGAAATGGGGAAAAAGGGGGGGGGGGGTTTTTTTGGGGGGAAAAAAAAATTTCCGGGGGGAAAAAAAAAGGGGGTTAAAGGGGGGAAAAAAAAAAAGGGGGTTTTTTAAACCCCTTTTTTGGGGGGTTTTTTTTTTTTTTAAAAAAAAGGGGTAAAATTTCAAAAAGGGGTTTTTTAAATTTTTTTTAAAATTTTAAAACCCAAATTTTTTTGGGGGGGAAAAAAAAAAATTTTTTAAAAAAACCCCCCCCAAAAAAAAAATTTTGGAAAAGAAAAAAAAAGGGGGAAAATTTGCATTGTTTTTTTTAAAAAAAAAAAAAAATTTTTTTAAAGAAAAAAATTTTTTAAAAAAAAAAAATTTTTTTTTTAAAAAAAATTATTTTTCCCCCCTTTTTTTTTTTCCCCCAAAAAAAAAAATTTCCAAAAATTTTTTTTTCCCCAAAAACGGTTTTGGGATTTTTTTTTCCTTTTTTTTGGGGGAAAAAAAAAAAGGGGGGGAAAAAAACCAAAAAAAGGGGTTTTTTTAAATTTAAAAAAAAAAAGGGGAAAAAAAAAATTTTTTTAAAAAATTTAAAAGGGGAAATTGGGGGAAAAAAAAAAACCCGGGAATTAAAAACCCCGGGGTTAAAAACCCCCCCTTTTTTCCCCCAAAAAAAAAAAAAATTTTTAAAAATTTTTTTTTTTTTAAAAAAAAAAAAATTTTTTAAAAATTAAAACCAAAAAAAGGGGAAAGGGTTTTTGGGGGGAAAAGTTTTTAAGGGGGGGGGCCCCCCCTTTTTTTTTTTTTAAAAAAAAAGGGCCCCCAAAAAATTTTTTGGGGGGGGGTTTTTAAATTTTTAAAAAAAACCCCCCCCCCCCCCCCCCCCCCCCCCAAAAAAATTTTGGGTTTTAAAAAAATTTTTTTTTAAAAAAAAAAAATTTTAAAAAAGGATTTTTAAAGGACAAAAAAAAAAAAAAAAAAAAGGGGGGGGGAAAAAAAAAAAATTTTTTTTTTTTTTTGGTTTTTTTCCCCAAAAAAAAAAAAAAAAAAAAAAGGGGGGGGGAAAAAAAACTGGGGGGGGCCCCCCCCCGGGAAAAATTTTGGCAAAAAAAAAAATTTTTTTTAAAAAGGGGGTGGGGGGTTTAAAAAAATTTTATTTTTAAAAAAAAAATTTTAAAAAAAATTTTGGGTTGGTTTTTAAAAATTAAAAAAAAACCCCTTTTTTTTTTAAATTTTAAAATTTTTTTTTTTAAAAAGGGGTTTGTTTTTTTTTTTTTTTAAATTTTTTTTCCTTTTTTTTTCAACCTTTTTTTTTTTTTGGGGTTAAAAGGGAAAAAAAAAAAAAGGGGGGGTTTGGGGGGGTTTTTTGGGGGGAAAAAAATTTTTTTTAAAGGGAAAAAACCCCCGGGGAAAAGGGGGTTTTTAAAATTGGGGGGGGGGGGGCCCCCCTTTTTCCAAAGGGGGGGGAAAAAAAAAAAAATTGATTGGGCAAAAAAAACCCCCTTTTTTTCCCCCTTTTAACCTTTTAAAAGGGGGGTTTTTCCAAAAAAAAAAAACCCCAAAAAAAATTTTAAAAAAAAAAAAAAAATTTTTTTTAAAAAAATTTTTTTTAAAAAAAATTTTTTTTAAAAAAAGGGAAAAACCAAAATTTTTTTTAAAAAAAATTTTTAAAAAAATTTTTTTTTGGGGGGGGGGGGAAAAAAAAAAAAAAAGGGGGGAAAAAACCCCTCGGGGGGAAAAAAAAAATTTTGGGGGGGGTTTTTTTAAAAAATTTTTTTTTTTCCCCCCCCCCAAAAAATTTTAAAAAAAAAAATTTTTGGGGAAAATTTTTTTTTTTTCCCCCAAAAAAAATTTTTTTAAAAAAAAAAAAAGGGGAAAAATAAAAATTTTTCGGGGGGGAAAAATTTTAGAAAAAATTTAAATTTTAAAAAATTTTAAAATTTTGGGGGGGAACAACCCCCGGGGGGGGGAAAAAAAAATAAAAAGGGGGGGAAAAAAAAATTTTTTTTTTTTTAAAAAAATTTTGGAAAAAAAAAAAAAATTTTTGGGTTTAAATTTAAAAAAAAAAAAAAATTTTTTTTTTTTTTGGGGGGGGGGGGGGTTTTTTTGGGGAAAAATTTAAATTTGGGGGGAAAGGGGGGGGGCCCCGGGGTTTTTCCGGCCGGGGTTTTTTTTTTTTTGGGGGGGGGGGCCCCCCCCGGGGGGGTTTTCCCTTTTTTTGGGAAAAAAAAAACCCCCCCTTTTTTTTCCCCCCCAAAAATTTTTTAAAAAAAAAACCCATGGGGGGGGGGGTTTTTTTTAAAAAAAAATTTTTCCCCCAAATTTTGGGGTTTTTCCCCCCCCTTTTTTCCCCCCCCAAAATGAAAAAAAATTTTAAAAAAAAAAATTTTTTAAATTTTTTTAAAAAGGGAAATTTTTAAAATTTTTTTTCCTTTTAAAAAAATTTTTAAAAAAAAACCCCTTTTTTTTAAAAAAAAAAAAATTTTTTGGGGTTTTTTTTTTTTTTTAAAAAAAATGGGGGAAAAAACCCCCCTTTTTTAAAATTTTTTTTAAAAAAATTTTTCCCCCTTTTTAAAATTTCCAAAAAGGGGAAAAATTCCCCCAAAAAAAAAAAAATTTTAAAACCCTTTCCAAAAAATTTTTGGGACAATAAAAAATTTTTTTTAAAATTTAAAAAAAAAAAAAAACCCCCTTTTTCCCTTGGTTTTTTCCCCTTTTTTTTTTTTAAAAAAAACAAAAATTTTAAAATTTTTATTTTTTTAATTTTTCCCCCCCTTCCTTTTTTTAAAAATTCCCCAAAAAATTTTTTTTTTTAAACCTTTCCATTTTGCCCCCGGGCCTTTTTTTCCTTAAAAGATGAAAAACCCTTCCCCCTTTTTAAATTTTTAAATTCCAAAAATTTTTGGGGCCCCCCCAAAAGGGGGGGGGGGGCCCCCCCCCTTTTTTTTAAAAAAAAAAAAATTTAAAACCCCTTTTAAATTGGTTTTTTTTTTTTTTTCCCCCCCCCCCCCCTTTTTTTAAAAAAAACCTTTCCCCCCCCCCCCCCCCCCAAAAAAGGGGGGAAAAAAAACCCCCCCAAAAATTTTTTTTTTTAAAATTTAAAAAGGGCCTTTTTTTTTTTTTGGGGGTTTTTCCCCCCCCAAAAAACCCCCTTTTTAAAAAGGGGCCCCCTTTTTTTTTAAAAAAAAAACCCCCCCCCCTTTTTTTCCCTCAAAAAGGGGGTTTTTCCTTTTTCCCTTTTTGGGGGTTTTTAAGGGGGCCCCGGGAAAAACCCTCGGAAACCCCAAAAAACCCCCCGGGGGGTTTTTTCCCCCTTTTTGGGGAACCCCCGGGGGGGGGCCCCCCCTTTTTTCCCCAAAAAAAGGGGGAAACCCCCCCCCGGGGGGCCCCCTTAAAATTTAAAAGGGGCCCCCTTTCCCCGGTTTTCCCTTTTCCAAAACCCCCCCCCTTTTTTTTTTTAAAAAAACCAGTTTTGGGGGTTTTTTTTTTCCCCGGAAAAAGGGGGTTTTTTTTTGGGGGGGAAGGGGGGTTTTCCCCCCCGGGGGGAAAAAAAAAGGCCCCCCCCCTTTTTTAAAAATTTTTGGGAAAATTTTTGGGGGGGAAATTCCCCAAAAAAAAACCCGGGTTTTTTTTTTTTGGGGGAAAAGGGGGGCCCCCCCCGGGGGGGGCCCAAAAAAAATTTTTTTTTTTTTTAAAATTTAAATTTTTAAAAACCCCCAAATTTTTGGGGAAAAACCCCTTCCAAAAAAAAAAACCCAATTTTCCAAAAACCCCCCCCGGGGGGTTTTTTTCCCCCCCCCCCCCCCCTTTTTCCCCCAAAAATTTAAAAGGAAACCCCGGGGGGGTTTTTTTTTTTTTTCCCCCCCTTTTTTTCCCCCCCCTTTTTTTTTTTTTTCCCCCCCCCCCCCTTTTAAAATTTTTTCCCCCCCCCCCCCCTTTTTTTTTCCCCGGCCCCCCCCAAAAAAAAAACCCCCCCTTTTTTTTTTTCCCCTTTTTTTTCCCCAAAAATTTGGGGGGTTTTTTAAAAGGGGTTAAAAATTTTTTTGAAAAACCCCCAAAAATTTTGGGGCCCCCCCCGGGAACCCCCCAAAAAAAGGGGGGGGCCCCCCCCAAAAAAAAAAAAAAAAAAAACCCCCGGGAAAAAAAAAAAAAAAAAAGGGGGGGGGGAAAAAGGGGGCCCCTTTAAACCCCCCCCTTTTTTCCCCCCCCCCCCCTTTTTAAAGGGGGTTAGGTTTTTTAAAAAAAAAAAAAGGGGGGGGGAAAAAACCTCCCCCGGGGGTTTCCCTAGCCCCAACCGGAAACCTTTTTTTCTTTTAAAAAATTTGAAAAACCCCCCCCCTTTTAAAAAAGGGGGGCCCGGGCCCCCCCCCTTTTCCCCAGGGGTTTCCCCCCCAAAAATTTTTTTTCCCCCGGGGGGGTTTCCCTTTTTCCCCCCCCCGGGGGGGGGAAAAAGGAAAAAAATTTTTGGGTTTTTTTAACCCTTTTTCCCCCCCCTTAAACCCCTTTTAAAAGGGGTTTCCCCCCCCGGGGCAATAAAAAGGGGTTTTTTTTTTTTTTTTTTTCCCCCCCCCCCCTTTTTTTTTTCCCCCCCCCTTTTTTTTTAAAAAAAAAAAGGGCCCAAAAATTTTTCCAAAACCCCGGGGAAAAAAAACCCCCCCCATAAAAAACCACCCCCAAAAAGGGGGTTTTTAAAGTTTTTCCCCCCCCGGGGAAAAAAGGGGGTTTTTTCCCCTTGCCCCCAAAAAACCCCCCCCGGGCCCCTTTTTAAAAAAATTTTTTAAACCCAAAAAACCCCGGGCCCCCCCCCCTTCCCCCACCCCCCCAAAAAACCCATCCCCCCCCCCTTTTCCAAAACCCCCCCCCTTTTTTTCCCCCCCCCCCTTTTTAAAAACCCCCCCCCGGGTTTTTTTGGGAAAAAAAGGCCCCCCCCCCTTTAACCCCCCCTTTTTGGGCCCCGGGGGAAAAATTTTTTTTTAAAAAAAAAGGGGGCCCCCCCTTTTCCCCCCCCCCCCCCCCCCCCCCCTTTTTTTTTTGGGGGGGGGGCCCCCAAATTTTTTTTCCCCCCCAAACTTTTTTTTTCCCCCCCCCCTTTTTCCCCCCCTTTTTTTTTTTTCCCTCCCCCCTGGAAAAACCCCCCCCCCCCCCCCCCCCCTTTGGGGGCCCCCCATTTTAAAAAACCCCCCCTTTTTTCCCATACCCCCCAGCTTTTTTCCCCCCCCCCCCCCCCCCAAAAATTTTTTCCCCCCCCCCCCCGGGGGGGGTTGCCCCCCCCCCTTTTTCCCCCCCCCTCCCCCCTTTTGGGGCCCCCCTTTTTTTCCCCCTTTTTTTCCCCCCCTTTAAAACCCCCCCCCTTCCCCCCCCCTTTTCCCCCCCCTTCCCCTTTTTTTTTTAAAGCTTTTTCCCCCCCCCCAAACCCTCCCCCCCCCCCCCCCCCTTTTTTTTTTTTTCCCCTTTTTCCCCCCCCCCCCCTTTTTTGGGGAATTTGGGGGGGAAAACTTAAAAAGGCCCCCCAAACCCCCCCCAAAAAAAAACCCCGTTTCATTTTCCCCTTTTAAACCCCCTTTTCCCCCCCTTTTTTTTTTTTTCCCTTAAAACCCCCAAAAAACCCCCCCTTTTTCCCCAAAAAAACCCCCCCCCCCTTTTTTCCCTTTTTTTTTTCCCCTTTCCTCCTTTTTAAACCCCCCCCCCCCCTTTTTTTTTTCCCCTTTTAACCAACCCCCTTTCCCCCCTTTTTTCCCCCCTTTTTCCCCCCAAAATTTCCCCCCGGGGGGGCCCCCCCCTTCCCCGGGGGGGGAAAAAAAATTTTTTTTTTCCCCCCTTAAAAACCCCCCCCTTTTTTTAAAGGGGGGGGGAAAAAAAAACCCCCCCCTTTTTTTTCCCAAAAAACCCCCCCCCCCCCCCCCCCCTTTTTCCCGGATTTTAAACCGGGGGGCCCCCCCCCCTTTTTTTGGGTTTCCCAAAATTGTTTTAAAAATTTTTTTTTAAAAAAAAAAAAAAAAATTTTTTTTTGGGGGGGAAAGAAAAAACCCCCCCAAATAAAATTAAAAAAAAAAAACCCCCCCCCCTTTTTCCCTTACCATTTTTTTTCCCCCTTTTCCCCCCAAAAAAAAAAAGGAAAAAAAAAAAGGGGAAAAAAAATAAAAAAAAAAAAAAACCCCCCACAACCCCCCCCCAACCCCCGCCCCCCATTTTTTAAAAAAAAACCCCACCCCCCAAAATTCCCCCCCCAAACAAAAAAAAAAAACCCCCCCTTTTTCCAAAAAAAAAAAAAAAAAAAAATTTTTTTCCAAAAAAAACCCCCCCAAACCCAAATTTTTTTTTAAAAACCCCCCCCCCCCGCCAAAACCCCCGGGGGGGGTTTTTCCCCCCCCCCCCAAAAAAACCCCCCCCCCCCGGGAAACCCCCCGGGGGGGGGTTTGGGGGGCGGGGGGGGAAAAAAAAAAGGGGGGGGGGAAAAAAGGGGGGGGGGGAAAAAAAGGGGGGGGGGGGCCCCCCCCCCCCGGGGCCCCCCCCAACCCCCTCCCCCAAAAACCCCGGGAAAAAAAAAAGGGCGGGGGCCCCCCCAAAAAATTTTAAAACAAAAAAAAAAAAAAAAAACCCCCCCCGGGCCCCTTTTTTTTTCCCCCCCCCAAAATTCCAAAAAAAAAAAAAAAACCCCCCCCAAAAAACCCAAAAAAGGGAAAGGCCCAAAAACAAAAAAAGGGGGGGGGGCCCCCCCCCCCTTTTTCCCCCTGCTCTCCAAATAGACAACACCCCGGGGCCCCAAAACCCCCGGGGGGGCCCCCAAAAAAGGGGAAAACCCCCTAAAAAAGGGGGAAAAAAAAATTAAAAAAAAAAAAAGGGGGGTTCCCCAAAAGGGGGGAAAAAAAAAAAAAAGGGGGGGAAAAAAAAAAAAAAGGCCCCCGACACACAGAGACAAAAAGGGGAAAAAAGGGGAAAATTTAAAAAGGAAAAAAAAGGGAAATTTTTTTGGGGGGGGGGGGGGGGGTTTTTCTTAAAAAGGGGGAAAAATTTTTTTGGGGAAAAAAGAAAGGGGGGGTTAAAAGAGAAAAGGGGGAAAAAAAAAGGGGAAAAAAAAAAAAAAATTTTTAAAATTTTTTAAAAAGGGGTTTTTCTTTTTTAAAACCCCCTTTTTTTAAAAAAAAAATTTTTTTTTTTGGGGGGGGGGGGGGGGGGGGGGAAAACCCCGGGGCCCCAAAAGGAAAAAAAAAAAAAAAAAAAAAAAAAAGAAAATTAAAAAAAAAAATTTTAAAAAAGGTTTTTAAAAAAAAAATTTTAAAAACCCCAAAAAAAAAAAAAAAACTTTTTTTTTTTCCCCTTTTGGGGGGTGAGGCGGGGTGCCCCCCTTTTTTTTTTTTTGAGGGGTTTTTGGGGGGGGGGAAAAAAAAAAAAAACCCGCCCGAGAAAAAAATTAAAAAAAAAAAAGGGGGGAAATAAAACAAAAACCCCGGAAAAATTTTTAAAAAAAAATTTTTTGGGGGAAAAAAAATTTTGGGGGGGGGGGGGGCCCCCAAAAAATTTTTTTTTTTTTTTTTTTTCTTTCTTTTTTTTTTTTTTTTTCCCTCTTTTGGGGCTTTTTCCCCCCCCCCCCTTTTCTCTCTCCCCTCTCTCTCTCGTTTTTTTTTTTCCTTTTCTTTTTCCCCTTTTTTTTTCTCTCTCTTTTTTTTCCCCTTTTTTTCAAAAATTTTTTTTTTTTGGTTTTAAAAAAAATTTTTTGGGAAGGCCCTTTTTTTAAAAAAAAAAAGAAACCCCTTTTTTTTGGGAAAAGGGGGGGGTTTTTTGGGGGGGAAAAAGGGGGAAAAAACCCAAAAACCCCCGGGTTGAAAAAATTTTAAAAAGGGGGAAAACCAAAAATTTCCCCCCTTTTTAAGGGAAAAAAAAGGGGGAAAAAAGGGGAAAAAGGGGGTTTTTTTTTGTAAATTTTTTTTGGGGAGGGAAAAAAAAGGAAAAAAAAAAAAAAAAAAAAAAAAAAAAAAAAAAAAGGAAAAAAAAAAAAGGGGGGGGAAAAAAAAAGGGCCAAAAAAAAAAGGAAAAAAAAAAGGAAAAAAATTTTGGAAAAAAAAAAAAAAAAAAATTTTTTTTTTAAAAAAATTTCCCCCCCCCAAAAAAAAAACCCCCCCCAAAAAAAAAAAAAAAAACCCCAAAAGGGGGGTTTTTTTTTTTTGGGTTTACCTTTTTCCCCCCCCCGGGGAAAAAAAACCGGGTTTTGGGGGGAAAAAAAAGGGGGGCCCCCCCAGAAAAAAAGGGCCCCCAAAAAAAAAAAAGGGGGCCGTAAAATTTTTAAAAAGGCCCCCGGGGAAAAAAAAAAAAAAAGGGGAAAATTTTTTTGGGGGGGAAAAAAAAAAATTTTTTTTTTTTTTTTTTTTGTTTTTTTTTTTTTTTTCTTTTTTTTTTCTGGTTTCCTTTTGTTGGTTTTTTTTTTTCCCCCCCTTTTTTTTTTTTTTTGGGGGGTTTTTCCCCCCCCTTTCCCCCTTTTTTTTTCCCTTTTTTTTCCCTTTTTCCCCCCCTTTTTTTTTGGAAAAAAAAAACCCCCCAAAAAAAAGGGGGGGTTTTTTTGGCCTTTTTTGGGTTTTTTTTTTCCCCCCTTTTTGGAAAAAGGGGGGGAAAAAGGGGGGGGGAAAAAAATTTTTTAACCCTTTTTTTTTAAAAAAAAAAGGGTTTTTTTTTTCCCCCAAAATTTGGGGAAAAAAAAAAAATGTTTGGGGGGGGTTTAAAAATTTAAAAAAAGGGGGTTGGGGGGGGGGGGAAAAAAAAAAAAAATTGGAAAAAAAGGAAAAAGGGGGGGAAAAAAAAAAAAAAAAAAAAGGGGGAAAAGGGGGGGGAAAAAAAAAAAAAAAAAAAAAAAAAAAAAGAAGGGAAAAAAAAAAAAAAAAAAAAAAGGGGGGGAAAAAAAAAAAGGGGGAAAAAAGAAAAGGGAAAAAAAAAAAAAAAGGGAAAAAAAAAAAAAGGGGAAAAGGGGGAAAAAAAAAAGGGGGGGAAAAAAAAAAAAAAAAAGGGGGGGGGAAAAAAAAAAAAGGAAAAAAAATTTAAAAAAAAAAAAAAAGGGGGGAAAAAAATTTAAAAAAAAAAATTTAAAAAAATTTTTTTAAAAAAAACCCTTTTTTTAAAAAAAATTTTTTTTTTTTCCCCCTTTTTTTTTTTCCAAAAAACCCCTTTTTTATTTTAAAGCCCAAAAAAATTTTCCCAAAAAAAAGGGGCCCCCCCCCAAAAAAACCCCCCCCCCCCCCCCCCTTTTTTTTCCCCCCCCCCTTTTTTAAAAAAAGGTTTTTTTAAAACCCCAAAAAAATTTTTTGGGGTTAAAAAGGGGGGGTTTTTTTAAAATTAAAGGGGCCCCCCGGGGGGGGGAAAAAAAAAACCCCCCTTTTTTTTTAAAAAATTTTTTTTTAAAAAGGGGGGCCCCCCAAAAAAAACCAAAATTTTTTTGGAAAGGGGGAAAAAAGGGGGGGGGGGCCCCCGGGGGTTTTTTTTTTTTTTGGGGGGGGGGGGGGGGGGGGGGGGGGTCCCCGGGGGGGTTTCCCCAAAAAACCGGCCCCCTTTTTTTTTTGGGGGTTTTTTGGGTTTTTTTTCCAATTTTTTCCCCCAAAAATTTTTTAAAAATTTTTTTTTTTTTTTTAAAAAAGGGCCCCCCCCCCAAAAAAAATTTTTTTAAAAAGGGGGTTTGGGCCTGGGGGGAAAAAAAAAAAACCCCGAAAAAAATTTTTTTGGGAAAAAAAGGGGGGGGGGGGTTTTTTTTTTTAAAAAAAAAAAAAATTTTTTTTTTAAAACCGGTTTTTTTTCCCCCCCCCCCCCCCTTGGGCCCCCTTGGGAAAAAAAAAATTAAATTTTCCCCCCCAAAAAAAAAAAAAAAAACCTGAACCAAATTTAAGGTTTAAATTTGGGGGGAATAAATTTTTTTTGGGGGGTTTTTTTTTTTTTTCTTAAAAATTTTTTTTTTTCCCCCCTTTTTTGGGGGTTTTTTTTTAAAAATTTAAACAAAAAAAACCCCCTTTTTTTTTCCCCTTTTTTTGGGGGGGGTTTTTTTTTTTTAGGGGGCCCCGGGGGGGAAAAACCCAAAGGGGGGAAAACTTTTTTTTTCCCCCTTTTTTTCCCCCTTTAAACCCCCCCCTTTTTTTTTTAAAAAAAAACCCCGGGGGGGAAAGGGGTTTTTTTTTCCCCCCCGGGGTTTTTCCCAAAAAGGGGGCCCCCAAAAAAACCCCCCCCGGGGGGAAATTGGGGTGGGGGAAAAGGGGGGAATTTTTTCCCGGGAATTTTTTTTTTTTCCCCAAAACCCTTTAAAAGGGGGGGGAAAAAGGGGGGGTGGAAAAAAAAATTTCCCTTTTTTTAAAAAAAGGGCCCCCCAAAAAAATTTTTTTTAAATTTAAGGGGGGGTTTTTAAAAAAAAATTTTTTTAAAAAAACAAATTTCCCCAAACCCAAATTTTTCCCCAAACCCGGGTTTTCCCCCCTTTTTTGGGGCCCCATCAAAATTTTTTGGGGGGGGGGGGGGGGGGGAAAAAAAAAAAAGGGGGGGGGGGGGGGGGGGGGTTTGGGGGGGGGGAAAGGGGGGGGTTTTTTTTGGGGGGGTTTTTTAAAGGGGGGGGGGGGGGGGAAAAAATTTTGGGGGAAAATTTTTGGGTTTTTGGGGGGGGGGGGTTTTTAAAAAAAAAAAGGGGGGGGGGAAAAAAAAAAATTTTGGGGGGAAAAAAATTTTTTTTTAAAAATTTTAAAAAAAAATTTTTTTGGGGTGTTTTTTTTTTGGGTGGGTTTTTTTTGTTTTTAAAATTTTTTTTTTTTTTGGGGGGGGGGGGGTTTTTTTTTTTGGGGTTTTTTTGGGGGGCCCCCTTTTTTAAAAATTTTTGGGCCCCCCCTTTTAAAAAAAATTTTTCCCTTTTTTTTTTTCCCGGTTTTTGGGGGTTTTTTTTTTTAAAAAAAAATTTAAAAGGGGCCCCCCCGGGGGTTTTTGGGGGGGGGGGGGAAGGGCCAAATTTTTTGGGGGGAAAAAAAAAGGGGGCCCCCTTTTTTTCCCCCCCCCCCTTTTTTTAAAAAAAAGGGAAAAAAAATTTTTTTGAAACCCCCCAAAAAAAACCCCCTTTTTGGAAAAAAGGGGGGGGGGGGGGGGGGGGAAAAGGGGGGGCCCTTTTTTTTCCCCCCCCTTTTTTTTTAAAAATTTTTTTTAAAAATTTTTTGGAAAATTTTTTTAAAAAACCCTTTTTCTTTTTTTCCCCCCCCCCCTTTTTTTTTTTTGGGGGGGCCCCCATTTGGGGGAAAAAAAGGGGGGTTTTTTTTCCCCCGGAAATGCCTTTTTTCCCTTTTCCCCCCCCCCCCCCCCTTTTTTAAAGGGGGAAAAAAAAGGGGGTTTTTTGGGGGGGGAAAAAAAAAAAATTTAAAATTTGGGGGGGGGGAAAAAAAAGGGAGGGGGGAAAAAAAAAAAAAGGGGGGGGGGTTTTTTTAAAAACCCCAAAAAAAAAAAAAAAAGAAAACCCAAAAAAAAAAAAAAAATAATAAAAAAAAATTTTTGGGGGAAAAAAAAAAAAAAAAGGGGGAAAAAAAAGGGAAAAAAAATTTAAAAAAAAGGGAAAAAAAAAAAAAATTTTTTTAAAATTTTTTTAAAAAATTTTTTAAAAAAAATTTTTTTTTTTTTTAAAAAAAAGAAAAAAAAAGGGGGGGGGAAAAAAAACCCAATTGGGAAAAAATTTAAAAAAACCCCCCTTTTTAAAAAGGGGGGGTTTTTTTTTTTTTTTTTAAAAAAAAAAAAAAATTTTTTAAAATTCCCCCCCAAAAAAAAACAAAAGGAAAAAAAAATTTTTTTTAAAAAAAAAAAAAAAAAAAAAAC
>CM054151.1:27337419-27342419 GCA_028751875.1 Rapana venosa | reverse complement strand
TTTTTTTTTCTCTTTAAAACCCCCTTTTTTTTTATTTTTTTTTTTTCCCCCCCTTTTCCCCCCCCCCTTTTTGGGTTTTTTTTTTTCTTTGGGGGGTTTTTTTTGTGTTTTTTGTTTTTTTTTTTTTTTTTTTTTTTTTTTTTGGGGGTTTTGGTTAGGTTTTGGGGGTTTTTGGGGGGTTTTTTGGGGGGGGAAAAAATTTTTGAGGGTGGGTTTTTTAAAAAAAAGGGGGGGGGTTTTTTTTTTTTTTTTTAAAAAAAGGGGGGAAAGGGGAAAAAAAAAAAAAAAAAAAAAGGGGGGGGGGGGGGGGGTTGGAAAAAAAAAGGAAGGGGGGGGGGGGGGGGGGGGTTTTTTTTTTTTTAATTTTTAATTTTTTAAAAAAATTTTTTTTTTAAAAAAATTTTGGGGGGGGGGGAGGGGGGGGGGGGGGGGGGGGAGGGGGGGGGGGAAGGGGGGGGGGAAAAAAGGGGGGGGAAAAAAGGGGGGGGAAAGGGGGTTTTTTTTTTTCCCCCCCCCCAAAAAACCCCCCCCCCCCCCCCCCTTTTCCCCCCCCCCCCCCCTTTTTTTTTTTAAAAAAAAAAATTTTTTTTTTTTAAATTTTTTCCCCCCCCCCCCCCCCCCCCAAAAAAAACCCCCCCCCCCCCCCCCCCCCCCCAAAAATTTGGGGGCCAAAAAAAATTTTTTTTTTTTTTTTTAAAAAAACCCCCCCCCCCCCCCTTTTTTTTTTCCCCCCCCCCTTTTTTATGGGGGGGGAAAAAAAAAAAAAAAATTTTTTTTTTTTTTTTTAAAAAAACCCAAAAAAAAAACCCAAAAAAAAAAAAAAGGGGGGGGGGAAAAAAAAAAAAAAAAAGGGGAAAAAAAAAGGGGGGGGGAAGAAAGGGGGGGAAAAAAGGGGAAGGGGGGGGGGGGGGGGGGGGGGGGGGAGAGAAAGGGAAAAAAAGAAAGGGGGGGGGGGGGAGAGAGAAAAAGGGGGGGGGGGGGGGGGGGGGGGGGGGGGGGGGAAAAAATTTTTTTGGGAATTAAAAAAAAAAAGGGGGGGAAAAAAAAAAAGGGGGGGGAAAGGGGGGGGGGAAAAAAAGGGGGGGGGGGGGAAACCCGGGGGGGGGGGGGGAAAAAAATTTTTTTTTTTAAAAAAACCCCCCCCACAAAAAAAAAAAAAAAAGGGGGCCCCCGGGGGAAAAAAAAAAAAAAAAAGAAGAAAAGAAAAAAAGGGGGGAAAAAAAATAAAGGGGGAAAAAGAAAGGGAAAGGGGGGAAAAAAAAAAGGGGGGGGGGGGGAAAAAGGGAGGGGGGGAAAAAAAGGGGGTTTTAAAAAGGGGGGGCCCCAAAAAAATTTTAAAAATTTTTTTTTTTTTTAAAAAAAAAAAAAAAAAAAAAAAAAAAAAAAAAAAAATTTTTTCTAGGTTAAAAAAGTGATAATAGATAGATAGAGGGGATGGATGGTGATGGATAGATGGATAGATGGATAGATAGATAGATAATAGATGGTGGGATGGAGGGACGGAGGAGGGGCGGAGGACGGATGGATGGACAGACAGACAAGTACTTTGCTTTATTGTATCGAGTCAGTTTTTTTCCCTTTACAGGGGAAAGGGGGGGAGTGGAGAAAAAAAAAGGAAAAAAAACCACAAACGAAACATTTCAACAACCTTGGCCCTTTAAACGAACAACAAAAGTTTAACCCCAGAGAGAGAAGGCAAGGAAAGAGAGGAGAGGGGAAAGAGAGAGAGGGGGGAAAGAGAGAGAAAAACAGGGAAGAGACAGGGGAGAGAGAAGGGGGGGGAAAAGAGGGGAGGGGAGAGAGAGAAGGGAGAGAAAAGGGGGAAAGAGAGAGACGGGAAAAGAGGGGAGAAGGGAGAGGAGAATAGAGGGGAAAAGGGAAAAAGAGAGAAGAGAGGAAAAGGGAGAAAAGGGGGGGAAAAGGGGAAAAGGGGAGAGGAAACAGGGAAAAGTGGACAGGAGGGAAAAGAAGGAGGAAGAAAAGGGGGGGGAAGGGGAAGAGGAGGGAGGAAAGAGAAGGGAGAGAAAAAAGAGAAGAAAGAAAAAAAGGGGACAGGAAACACCCAAACCCAGTCGGCACAGAGAAAGGGACAACAACAGAAGAGCGACAGACAAAAGGAAAAGACGGAAGAAGAGACAAGAAAGAGAGACACAGAGAGAGGGGGAAAGGCAACAAAGAGAGGGACAGAAACGCGGCAGAAAGATAGACAGAGTCAGCAGGGAAAAACAAAAGCGCGACAAACGAAAAAAAAAGGGGGGGGTTGGGGGGGTATGGAGGGAAGTTTTCATTGAAATTTTCCTCCATAAAATCTAACCCTAAATGTTGTAAAAAGTTGCTTTCAAAATAAAATTTTGCAGACAGCATTGTTTTTCTAAAATTTATTTATTTTTTTAAAAATTTTATTAATTTTTGTAAAACATAAATTAAAAGCGCCCCTGCAGAAAAAACAACCAAACACGTTGCCCATCACTCTTTACGCCCTTAAACCTACCCAATATACCCACAACACCGGAAATTAAAAAAAAATCAACATTCAAAAAATAGACAAAAAACAACAAAAACAAAAAAAAAAAAAATAAAATTAAAAATAAAATAAAAAAATAAAATAAAAACATAAAGGATTTAAAGGAACTTGAGAGAAATTTAAAGCCTTGCCCCCCACTTACAGTCACCCCCATCAAAAAATTTTAAAGAAAATTTCACCACACAAACCAAAAAAACCCAAAACCCACAACCACACAACCAACAAAAAAACAAAACAAAGGGGGGCAATAGAATTTTGGGCTGTAAGCAGGAAAATCATGAGAAAAGCGGAGGGGAAAATCTTAGTTTTAAATAATATGTCTTGGACGGGGTTTTAAAAGTGTCATAAAAGCTTTTGGCGAAGAGAGAGAGGAGGGAGGTCATTCCAGATCGAGGGACCAAAATAGAGAAATGTACGACCGACGGTGGACGGGTTGAATCTGGGTATTCGAAGCACAAGGTATCGCCAGAGGGGAGACAACGAGAAGAAGTGACAATGGGACTTTCACAGAGGTATGGGGGTACTGTTTTGTGGAGACTTTTGAAACAGAGGGCATGATTTTTAATTTACTCTCTGTCACGGGCAACCATGGGAGATCGCAAGAAAGGGTTTTTGTGTCAATTTGTTTCTCCGAGGGCTTCGAGCCGCAGAGTTTTTTTACGCGAAGGAGCGGATTGAGATGCGGGAGACCACCCAAAAAAAATTTCAATAGTCCAATGTGAAAGAAGAGAGACGAACGAGTTTTGGGTGTTTTCATCTGTGGCAGTACTTTCAAATTGCACTAATACGCCCGATTTTAGTAGCAGGACTGGCAGGGCTGGGTGAGAATTTTTTTCATAGAGAGTGTTGTAATAATGACCCCAATACTTCACGCAGTGGTAGAGGGATGATGCATTGCCCAAATTGTATTGAAGCTGTTGTAAAGGAAAAGAGTTTGTGTTTTGGGCCCCACAAACATGGTTTCCGTTGTTCTGCATTTTGCTTTTAACTTCTGTATCTCTTGTATTGGGTTTCTTTAAAGAAGTGGCCCTATTTGAAAGAGAGAAGGCAATTTTCAGGGGGGGGTTCCGCGCTAAAATCTGAGATCATCTGCATAAAAGTGTGGGTGATTGATGCGGTTAATAATGTGACAGGGGCATGTAGAGGGGAAAAGAACAGGGGCCCCGAAAGATCCCGGGGACCCACATTCCGCTGGGAGGTACTGACGAATCTTGTTTTCTGCGACTGTCTGGGAATCGGTTGGGAAGGGGATAAAAAACAAAGGGGAGGGCTTTAACCATAACACCAAACGTCTTTTTTAAAAACGGATGAAGAAAAAGTGGGGAATACAACCACAACATACATACATTTTAGATAGACAAACGACAGACATTTATGAACCAAACAACACACAACAAGCACGCACCCCCCCCCCCCCCCCACAACCCACACAACTACACTTTAAAAACACAAACACACCAACATTACATAAAAAATAATAATAATAAGTAGGAATTTATATAGCGCGATCTTTTAAAAAAAACAAATCAAAGCGCTCAGATTTTATTTCATACCCCTTTTGTCCGGCAGATTTCTCCGTGAAAGTCGGGCTGCTCTCCCGGGGAGAGCGGGGGGAACGCGTCGCACTTAGCGCTGCGCCCCCCTTTTCAAAACCCTTTTTTTTTTTTTTTTTTTCCTCGCTATTTTTTTTCCCTATCAGAGTGGCTTTTTTTTTAAAATTTTTTCCAGGGACAACCTCTTGTTTTCCGGGGGGTTTTTTTACGTGCGCAAAAAATTTCTGTAACACCGGGAATCGGTTTTTTCGTTCATCCAAAGACTAGCGCCCAGACCACCACTCATGGTTAAAAGGATGGGGAAAAATTCCGGTCCCAAAAGGGGGACAAAAGCCCCACTTAAGACCCGGACTTTTTGCTTTCGACAGGGGCGTTACCTCTAGACCCCCGATCCACCCCACCACACCGATCCACACTTACACCACACGTCAATCTGATAACAGAACAAATGCGAGAAAATCCGTGGCCTTGGTCAAACAAAGAGCCCCGGGGTTGTCATTATTCCAATAAGCACAGGAGCATCCCCTAAAGCTGTAATTTTCCCACAATTTTATTCTCTCTGGCTTTGGGCAGGAATAGCTTCATGCAAGCTTCGTTTGCAATCCCACATTTTATTTTTGGTGATAAACGGGTTTTTTTTTTCAGTGGTTTTCTTTTAATACATGGACAGGAAAATACAGAGCTAGACAAGAAACTGTACTCACCCCACCCACACACACACACGCACCAAAAACACACCACCGCGGGCCCCCCACAAGCGCGCGTCGCGCCCGGGCCGTGGCGCGCCACCACGCCACGAGCCGATCTGATAACAGAATTAACGGAAACAAAACTGTCCCTTAGCAAACAAGGATCTGATGTTTTCATTAAGTGCAAAATAAAAAAAAAGAGAGCTATGGGTTCTAAAGCTGTAAATTTCCCCG
>CM054151.1:27291846-27336919 GCA_028751875.1 Rapana venosa | reverse complement strand
GACACAATGTTTAAAATAGCTTTCTAAACAACAAAATTATAAACTTACGCAAACATATATACATACTTAACAAATCGGTAAATATCGCATACATGAATGTACTACTTTTACACGCGCAAATGCGCGTGCACACGCACGCACACACACACACACACACACACACACACACACACACACTCACACACACAAGTCCCAGATTTGAACAGCAAACTTCCAGAGAGGTCAAGCAATGGAAATTAATTGCTACAGGGAAAATTCTTATTTCGAGTTGGTGAACCATGTGACAACTGAGGAAGCACGAAATATCTCACAGACAGCAGACCACGTTAAAGACATTAATTCTTTCCTTACCATAGCCCAGAAGAGAAATGTAAAGCGGTATGGTCGTGTCAAAAGATCTGACCCCCTTTCAGAGATCGTCTTTCCAGGGAAACTAAAGAAAGAGAGGCAAGCAATGGAATAGATGGGTAGACATCATGGAAAATCCCAAAACAAAACAAAACAGAAAAGGCTTTGTTGAGACTCGGGCATTTGCACACGATCACCATCTTTAGTGTAGTGTAGTGTAGTGTAGTTGGACTTCGTGTAGTGTAGTGCAGTGTAGTGTAGTGTAGTTGGACTTCATGTAGTGTAGTGCAGTGTAGTTACCTGGTACCACCCAAATAGGTAACATGAACTGAACTTACGAAGAAAGTACTTAGATATTACACATGCATGCATGCATGGACACAGGCATCAAATAACTCGCTTCATACAAACACGTCTGGGCGTGCACATGCACACACACACACACACACACACACACACACACACACACACACACACACACACAGCGGGCTGGCTGATTTTTATTTTTGCTTACATGGGTTTTTTCGGGCTCTTTTTTTTAATAGATACAAATTGTTTAAAAATGTCAAAAGCCTGAAATCACTTTGAAATCTGGACATTTTTGGACACTGAAGTCCAGTGCACAGCCTTAGCTCTTGATAGTATCTGTCATTCTGATTTAAAGCTCCATGCTGTTGCAAACTATGTGTCATAGTGTCTATAGCTGCATACCATTTGTCTGTGTGCTATTGTGTCCACATGCATTCTAACATTCGGACCGACCAGCTGACGGACAACCCAATCCCGCTATTAACTGGTTGAACACTAACCCTGACACTAACCTCAACTTTAACCCTGGCCCCATATGTGGACACAAAAGTCAGGTGGATAAAATGGTATACACAGAACATCAAGGGCACATAACCTGTTCCGCCTTTCAGAAGAGTAGGCCATTTGTGACGGTGGGAACAGATGACAAAATTTACGAAACCGCATTCACGCTGGGATTAGCTATAAAAAAAAGTACATATTTATTTTTACTCTCACTCACTCACTCATCCCTTGGTCGGGACAACCGTTGGGGTACCCGCACGGACGCTGCAAGTGGACCGCCAAATGGTTCTGTCCTGGGCTGTTTTCAGGAGGCTTGGTACAGTGAGGCCGGTCCACTCCTTGATGTTGGATATCCAGCTTTTGCGTGGTCGTCCCTGCCTCCTTGCTCCTTCCACCATTCCCTGCAGGACTGTCTTTGACAGGCTGTTATGCCTTGTTGTGTGGCCAAACCACTTCAGTTTCCTCCGTTTGACTGTATCTAGCAATGGTTCTTGTTTGCCAGCCAGTGCTCGATCTGCTGCCAGACGTAGTCATTGGTTTTGCGGTCTCTGTAGGTGATGTTCAGGATCCGCCTGAGGCACTTCATCTCAAAGGCTTGAATGCGACGTTCTAAATCGGCAGTAAGTGTCCATGCTTCACAGCTGTACAAGGCAATGGATGTGACGAGTGCCTTGTAGAGTCTGACCTTAGTGTGGGTTCTGATGTTGTGGTTTCTCCACACTTTCGCCAGCTTAGTCATGGGGAGAGTGCCACAGCAAGTCTGATCTTCACCTCTTGTGTGCTCGTGCCTTCTTTGGTGATGACTGCTCCAAGGTACTTGAAAGTTTCCACCTCTCTAGTGTCTCGCCACTCATCTTGATGCTGGTGGGAGTGGTCGGTGTGGTACTGTTCACTAGGATCTTGCTCTTTTCCGTGCTGATCTCCATACCGTGGGCATTGGCTGATGTTTCCAGTCTGGTGGTGAGATCCTGGAGTTCTTCTTCACTGCGGCCCATGAGATCAATATCGTCTGCGAATCGAAGATTGCAGACTGGCCTTCATCCTATTGTGATTGTGGTCTTGAAGCCAAGGAGGGCCTCCTGCATGATGTTCTCCAGGAACATGTTGAAAAGAACGGGGGATAGCGGGCAGCCTTGTCGAACTTCAACTGAAGTCCGGAAGAACTCCCCGATTTCTCCACCCATGAGGACTGCACTGTGGGAGCTGTCATACAGCGCCTGGATGACTCGAATCAGGTCCTCGTCGAAGCTATAGTCTCTCATGACTTGCCACAGAGCTTCTTGCCACACTCGGTCGAAGGCCTTCTTGAAGTCAATGAAGTTGTTGTAGAGCTGTAGCTGATGTTGGAGATGCTTCTCTATGAGCATTCTGATGTTGAAGATCTGTTCGACAGTGCTTCGACCTGGTCTGAATCCTGCCTGTTCTTCTGATAGGATTTCTTCTGCTTGTGGTTTCAGTCTGTTCAAGGCAATGCGTAGCATAACTTTGCTTGGATGGCTTATCAGACTGATTGTTCTGTAATTTTGGCACTTCTTCAGGTCTCCCTTCTTTGGAAGTGGAACTATGATGGATTGGGTCCACTGTTCAGGCCACTCTTTGCTGGTCCAGATGCATTGGCAGATGATTGTTAATGCCTTGATCATCTCTGGGCCTCCGTTCTTGATGAGCTCAGCCGGGATGTTGTCAATCCTGGTGACTTGCCTCCTTTCAGGGATCTTACTGCTTCTTCTACCTCTTCCTCCAGCACCTGTGTGCTTTCAGGATCTGATGGTCTGGGATCTTGCTCGTGAAGTTTGTTCGGATCAGCCTTCAGCTTGTAGTTGTACAGGTCTCTGCAATATTCTGTCCATCTCTTCATGATAGTGGCGCTCTCTGTAAGGACTGACCCCTCTTTGTCTTCAATAACGGAGGTCTTTGGCTGCTGGGACTTGGTTAGTACCTTGATGGTCTGGTACGCCTCTTTGCTGTCTCCTTTCGCCATTGCCTTCTCAACCTTGGAGCATTGTTCTGACATCCAGTTCCCCATGGCCTCAGTCATCTTCTTCTTGATTGACCTGTTGACTGTTCTATACTCTTCGGCCGTTTCTGGGTTTTTGTTCTTCACTGGCTTTAGCTCCCTACGTTGGTCACACAGGTCCAGGATATCGTTGGTAACCCACGGTTGGTTCTTTTTCTTCTCTTTCCCAAGGACTCTCAGCGCTGTCTCCTGAATGGTCTTGCTGAAGGTCTCAGTGAGGTTGTTGATGTCATCTTGGAGGAAATTCAATGCTGCAAATCTGCCCCCTATCTCAGCTTTAAGAGGAGAGGAGATGGGCGCCGCCAAGCAATCCACGCCCACAGAAATACCTACATGGACAACACTGCAAGGAAAGACATGCCGGATCGGTTGAGGCCCGGAATACCAACAACCGCGCCTTCCATTGGAGCGTTCCAGGATGGAGGTGGAAAATATGCGACTGGGACGCAAACAACAGCTATCAAACTCCAGGCTGAAAGGACCATCATTGGTACATGGAACATCCGTACCTTACACGCATGTGGGAAGCTCCAAGAGCTAACCCACGAACTTCGAAGATACGAATGGGACATACTGGGACTGGCCGAAGTCCGTTGGGTCGGATTCGGCGAAGCAACTACAGAGGAGGATCACAAACTATGGTATAGTGGCGACGACTCCAAACACCAACACGGAGTAGGATTTCTTGTCAACAAGAAGAGGACTAACAGTGTCATCAGCTGTACCCCAATTTCAAGCAGACTGATCTCCATGCGTGTCGCAGCAAAACCACACAACATGACCATCATACAAGTCTATGCACCAACATCAGACTACGATGATAAAGCAATCGAGTGTTTCTACGAAGATTTGGAGAGCGCCATCAAATCAACTCCAAAGAAGAACTTTCTCGTGATCCAGGGCGACTGGAATGCCAAGATCGGACCTGACGCTTATGACCAATGGCCAGGGACAGTAGGCCGTTTTGGCGTGGACGAAACTAATGATAGAGGTCTCAGACTTTTGGAATTCGCAAGCAGCCACAATCTTACTGTCGCCAACACCTTATACCCCACAAGACATCAAGAAGAACGACGTGGCACTCACCAAATGGAAAGACACATAACCAGATTGACTACATCTTGGCCCCCAAACGATTTAAGTCGAGCATCAACAAAGCCCAGACAAGAAGTTTCCCTGGCGCTGATATTGGTAGTGACCACGACATGGTACTCATGACCCTACAGATCAAGCTGAAGACCAAGAACCAGAAGAGAAATCCCCGTTTGCGGTTCAACATGGAAAAGCTGAAAGACCCCGAAGTCGCTGAAATCTTTAAAGCTATTTTTACTATCCTCAAAATAAAAGAATAATAATAATAATAATAATAATGTATGGAATTTATATAGCGCTGAATCTTGTAAAGCAACAAATCAAAGCGCTCAGATTTTATTTCATTCCACTTTAAGTCATGGCAGATTTCTCTCCGTGAAATTCGGGCTGCTCTCCCCGGGGAGAGCGGGAGAACGCGTCGCCACTTAGCGCTGCGCCACCCTTTCACCCTTTTTTTTTTTTTTTCTGCAGCTGTATTTGTTTCCCTATCAGAGTGGCTTTTATCTAAGAATTTTGCCAGGGACAACTCTCTTGTTGCCGTGGGGTTCTTTTACGTGCGCTAAATAATTACGTGTAACACACGGGACCTCGGTTTATCGTCTCATCCGAAAGACTAGCGCCCAGACCACCACTTATGGTCTAATGGATGGGGGAAAAATTTCCGGTCCAAACGGGGTACGAACCGCCGCACACTTCAGACCCGGACTTTTCGCTTTCTAGACAGGCGCGTTACCTCTAGACCACCGATCCACTGGAACACTAGGGCGTGCATGCACGCACGCCCACCCGCGCGCAAACACAGGCACACACACAAACACACAAGCGCGCACACACGCACACTCATGCACGCACGCACGCACGCACACATACATACACACACACACAACGCAAGGCAGATATTGATAATTACCCTTCATCACTCAGACAAGGATACATTCAATACAGCACAATTTTACAGCGACTGTGGAATTCCTAGAGCATTAATAGTAGGAATGACAGAAAAGTTGCATTCTATTCCTTGTATCAATTTGTATGCAGTTGTACAATTCAGTTCGGATCAGTATTTTTAATTTCAAGAACCTGACACCCTGAGTATGGCTTTTGTGGTCGGCAGGGCTATAAACATATTGGCTGGATTTAAGTCGATTTCTGGAGCTTCTAAATGACAGTCTTTTTGATAATCATCATCATCGTC
Organism: Rapana venosa; assembly: GCA_028751875.1. Classification (NCBI taxonomy): domain Eukaryota; kingdom Metazoa; phylum Mollusca; class Gastropoda; order Neogastropoda; family Muricidae; genus Rapana; species Rapana venosa. The sequence continues at coordinate 27,331,454 of CM054151.1, read as the reverse complement.
ATAGTCAAAATAATCATAATGATAAAATTCATGACAATGATTAACATAATTATAAGTGATAATAGAAAATGATAGCATAACAATTATACGACCTCATGATAAGTAAAAGCAATAACATCTAATGATTGCTTCTATGGCGTTTTCTTTCCCCTTTGCAAGGTTAAGATAAAGCACTGTACATAAAAGTTTAGCAACACATATCTATCCGAACATAACTGTAGAAGTACACCAAAAAAACCTAAAATGTGATAACTAAACGTAAATTACATTGAAATAAGAATTGACAAATGCAATGTTCATAGAAATGGGTTTTATTAAATAACCACTAACATTACACACGACAGTTTTTCATAATTATTACATGAGTGTTATGTATACATAAATACTTACACGAGCATGCGCGCATTAACACACGTGCGCACATGCATGCACACACACATACACACACGCGATAGATAGATAGATAGATACATAGATAGATACATAGATAGATACACACACACAAACACACACACAAACGCTATAGATACACACACACACACACAACACACACACACACACACACACAAAAACACACACACACACACAAACGCTATCAGTCGCTCTCTCACTCGCACTGCCTTAAAACTAACTGAGGTTCCATGTGCGAACGTATGCAGAACATCTTTCACACACGTTAAAACCGGTTCTGCCTTTCGAAAGAGTAGTCCATTATACCGATGGCTACAAACGACAAAATTTACAAAAACGCATACAGACGGGGACTGGAAGTTTTAAAAAAGCATATGCATGCTTATTTCATCCTCAAAGTAAAAGACTGAATAGAAAAATAACTGAATACATCGATAGATTCTCCGATTTCTTTGAGATTCTTTAGTGGATGGTGGAAACCCTGGCTGCTCTATTTTAATGCTGCCACTCATAAGAAGGACGACATCCCTCCGATGGTCAACAAACTATTTTGCCTCCCATCTCTGACGGTAGTTATCTGTCCTAAGCAAACAGTTCCGTGATGGATAAAAATGAAAGGAGGGGGTGACCTGTGTTACCTTTTGTTCTTCCATTTCAAAATCCATATTTTCCGAGCGTTTATCTTTAGAAAGCTTGGTGTACACTGCTGAACTTTTCGCTCTTTGTTTTGTCTCTGAACTGGTTCAGCCAAACCATCAATCATGTGCTTCTGGATTGTAGTGACTGATTATCCAGGATTATTAGGCACAAGCAATTAACTGCAAAATCCCTAAAGACCCTTTCTCGCAATGTTCCCACGGACAATGTATCAAGTTCGAAATAGAATCAGGAGTTTTTCGTCTGAGTGAAATGCCATAGTTAGTCACTAATACAAATGTTGTTTTTAAGGAAATTGGTTTGGGACTTATTTCAGTGTTGCTGTTGTGGCTTCTCCCACAACGCGGTGATCGTCCTAGGTTGTCCTTTAAGGTTGACCAGGGCGTTGGTACAGGGAACAACAGTAGAGGTTGGTTTTATACCCTGTTTTTAATCTGTATATGGGTGCACAGCTTTAATCTGACTTAAATTTGTTCGAAGTGACAGCCCCCATATGGCTTGCGTGGTCGGTAGGGCTATGCGCAAAAGGATTGGTTTGATTCACACTCACTCACTCGGTCCCATGTCCCAAAGGACGTAGGGGGGACATGAGAGAAGACGCAACAGAGATCTTTTCCCCATGCTTCACGATCCTGTGGGCTATTAGAAGGTCTTGCAGGGGTTGGGCGGTCCAGTCTTTGATGTTTCAACCCATGATTTCTTTTGGCGGCCTCTTCTTCTCTTGCCTTCAACCGTTCCCTGCAAGATGGTTTTTGCTAAGGTGTTGTGTCTTGTGGTGTGACCAAACCACATCAGTTTTTCCTCTTTATGGTGGAGAGCAGAGGTTCTTGGGGGCCCCACAGCTTTTTTATTTCTTCTTTCACATAGTTGTTGGTCTTGTGTTCTTTGTATGATAATTTGAGGAGTCTTCTGTGGCACTTGTTCTCGAATGCTTGCGTGGTTGTTTCTCCGAAGCCAGTCCATCTGACTTCCGCAAGCCCTAGGATGTCCCAATTATATATCTTTTTAGTTCATGTGTGAGTTCCTGTACTCTTCTGTTTGGTATAGAGTCCTCACATTCCATGTTCCGATGATTACTCCTTTATTTGGAAGCTTTAGAGTTGGTTCTGTTCCAGTAGCGCACTTGTCACTCCCACCCTGGGGGCTTGCAGTGGGTAGCGCGATCGTTGTTGATCCGGGCCTCAACCGATCCGGCATGTTTTTCTGTTTTGTTTGTCTCATCATGTCCTTGCAGGGGCTTGAGGAAGCTTGGTGGCGCCCATCTCCTCTCCAAGACTCCTACTGGTGAGTAAGAAATCACCAGCCCCTCACAACGTTTTGCCCGCCAGTAGAAGCGGTTACCGGGGTGTGGGTGGGTTAAGGACCCGGACCCAGAAATGAGAGTTGAGTGCCAAGTGAGGACCAGTGCTCCCGTCCATCCTGAGGGATGCTACTGCCAGGTTTACAAAGGTATCACCTCTCCTTAAGCACACCATACACCCCAGATACACGCGATTTCCAGAATATTAGGCATAAATATTCTATTGCAGGTTTGGATTAAATAACACTAAAACCACAAAATGAAAAGTTCTAAAGTACACTGTGACTTGGCTATAACAAAATGTTCTATAGGACTGTTCAATAATTTTGTTATACCAAATGCAAACTTTACATTTTCTTTGATCATATCCCAGGATGTCTCCGAAACAGAGATTAAGAAAGGTTTTAGGCTCTTACATTATAAAGAATATATGGATGCTAGTAATACGCGCATAACACAGACATGAATGTATAGTTTTCCTGGATTTGATCATATCCGTTTTCATTGTCATCTGAAAAAAAAACTAAATCACTTGCCCTCCTTGCCGTAACAAAAGCTGTGTAGGTCTTAGAGTGATCAACAGTCCTTCAAACATGGAGATGATTACATTTGTGTATGGTAAAACCCATGATGTGTGAATTGAGATGTGCATAGAACTATCTGGCATCTTCTTATGGATTGTCAAGATGTCCAGAATATTAGGCATAAATATTATATTGCAGATTTCTCTGAACTTCTGTTTCGTTGAGTTCCACAGACACATTTTAACTTCCTAAACTAAACGGGCATTATCCCTCTGGTGTGGGTTAGCATGCCACAGTTATCTCCTACAAAACAAGACTGGTTTTCAGGATGTGGGTATTGGGTTTATCTCATTTTATTTTAATGTGATTCTCTCACATAGCAATGACTGTTTGGGGTTGATGGCTCAGGGTTCGTTAAGGCGTTAATACAAGGAACAACAGAACAGTTAGCTTTAACGTTGCTTTAATCTGGATAAAGTTCACACGGTTTTAATTGGAAGTTGAATCTTAACGTGGTGACAGCCCTGATATGACCTCTGTGGTCGGCCGGACTGTAAATCAAAAACTGGATTATTGATAATAAGAAGAAGAAGAAGGAGAAGAAGAATATATGGAATTTATAGCGCAAAATGTTGTGAAAACAAACGAAAGCTCTTTTATAAAAATGATAATAATTTTAACAATCTTAGATTCACACACACACACACACACACACACACACGAAAACGTCATTCGGACAGACTATAAACCCAGGCCATGTGTGCAAACGCACGCGGAACATCTTGTGCACATGTTGAAACCTGTTCCGCTTTTTAAAAAACGTAGGCCATAGTGTGCCAGTGTGAACGGACAACAAAATTTCCAAAACTTCATGCACACAGGGACTGGGTGTAAAAAGCACATGTACTTATTCCATTATGCTTGATAATTGTAAATGAATAAATAAAGAAAAAAGGGGGTGAAGAAATGAAAGAAAGAGTTACACTTTTGCCGTATTGCTTTGAAGGAGACATCTTTTTGTGAAGTATACACCTTTTATCCCGCTAGTGCAAACTGGCTAGAGTTCTAAATTTCCTTACAACCCGTACCTTGGTTCTGGGTTGACCCTTATGGTTGGCCAGGGCGTTGATACAAGGAACGACAGCAGAGTTGGTTTTATACCCTGCTTTAATCTGTATACTATAGCTACACAGTTTCAATCTGAAATTTAAAATTTGACGAGGTGACAGCCTTGATATGGCCTTTGTGGTCGGCGGGGCTATAAACAGCAGGCTTGGATTGCAGTACCTTTTTCAGTTAATATACAGCTCTATATTATGTAGTTCTACCTTTCTTCATGGCTAATAACTTTTAGTGTAGTCTGCATCTTCTGCCCAAAGTTCTCCCTTCACATCAAATAGCTTTCTGTAATGCAGTATGTACAGCTCCTGTTCTTAGTTTTCTTCTACCTCACAATGAATAATGAGCTGACGGCCTGAAATGGCCCCTCTGTGGTCGGCGGGGCTACAAACAAGAAGAGTTGGTGTGAATTTGATTGGACGTGTGTGTGTGTGTGTGTGTGTGCACGCGGGTGCGCGCGCGCGCTCGTTCTGTACGCGTATGATGAGGTGACAGCCCTGCTATGGCCTCTGTGGTCGGTGGGGCTATAAACGACAGGATTGGATTGGTTCAGACTCGCTGATTTAGAGGCGACGAGCCTGTATCCTATATATATGTAATGTATGTATGTATAAAAGAGAGGTAGTAAGATAGTGCATGAATTGATCAAAACCACATTGCAAAGTGTCTAATGGTTCTACCGAAGTGTCGACTTATGCACAAGGTTACTCTATACATACACCAGCATAGCTAATGTATGGGTTTGATCACTTAAAGGCGTTTTTGTCTGTTTCATAAAGGCGCAGTAAATGTCTGTACGGTTGTCAACACCTGTTTCTTTCCTTTGGAACTGGTGCCTGGGTCTCCATATAAGAGGTAGTTGTAATATTTTTAAGCTGGAGAAAGTCTTCCCTTTCTGAGTCAAAAACACAAGGGAAGAAATAGTGCTCACCAGGACAGACAGCCCAATTTAACATTACTCGGGTTCATTTACTCAAAAGCCAGGGAATCATTCGGTGCATGACTATGATATACGAATTACCATCAAACATCTGCTTCTGCATGGCTGAAATATCTACGATTACTGCAGGCATTTTACAGCAGAGTCCCTTAAGAGCTTTCTTCGCAATCTTCCCTCGGACACCAGTAGCTCTTTCGGGTTGACGTGAGTCAACATGCGACAGCTTGTTAGTTAGAACGAGGTTGGGATCGGGTGTCGGTTTTATCTGATTTCATGTGTCCTTCGTGTGGCATGCCCCAAACGCAGTGACCTTTCTGGGTTGACATTTACTGTTGATCAAGGTGTTATGTGTCGTTTATGTAGTTCTCAATGCGGTGACCATACCAAATTGATCCCTGTGGTTGACAGTGGCATTGATTCAAGGAAGGAAAGTGGAGCTGGTGTTAAACCCTGTTTTTATCTGCATATAGTTATACAGTTTTGATCCGAGATTTAGATATGCTACAAAGCCATGGCCCCAATATGGCCTCTGTGGTCGTGAGGCTATACACAAGGATTCGATTGGATTGGATTGGACAGGATTGGATTGGAGGGCGGTGATGAAAGGAACAACTGTAGAACTGGTTTTAAACCCTGTTTTAATATGTATATTATGAAGTTGCACAGTTTTCATCAGAAATGTAACGTAAACATGTTACGAAGCAAATTTGATCAGAGTCACGGTTAAATCACAACAGTATTTCGTCAGGCGTAAACGTACGTTTTGAAGGAGAGCAACAAGTATTAAGAACTATTTATTAACCACCTTTCTCATTACAGATACGGCCTCGGCCTTTTAGAAGAAGTAATAACTATTTGAAAAGGATGGACACATTGCAGTTGTTAATGTTTTTGGTGGGAACGGAACAAAAATAGTTTCTTTTATACAGAAAGACATGAATATCAGAATGTATAAAGTTGCCTTAATATGATTTCTAAAGAGAATAGAATTCCTCTCTCTCTCTCTCTCTCTCTCTCTCTCTCTTCATAAAAAATAGCAATAACTCACAACTAATTTTCTTTCTACCAATAGCAACTACAACTAGACATTGACAACATGGTATAGAAAACACTTAATCATTAATCTGTGTGGGCTCTGCCTCCTTAGAAAAAAAAGATAATGAATGCAATTGAATTCACAAAACCACCCCTAGATAAGTTTGCAGTTTGAAATTAAAGGGAAACATCACAAAAATGCCAGAAAACAAAAGAAGTAATAAACAATTACAATGAATGATTGAATGAAGTTATATTACATAAACCCTATACAAGCAGGAATTCAAAACTCAAGGTGTGGGACAGCTTTATAGAGTGCCACCAGTGTTTTCACCTCGTTCAGATAATCATTTAGCAAATCTATACTCAATACTTCACGATGTTTAAAGTCTTTAATACAGACCAACAATCACACCAATTATATTTTGATAATTGGAGATAGCACAATAGGTACAGCCACAGCTATTTGATGAATACACCAAGAGTTCTTGAAGAGTTTTATCACACTACAACGTTAACGCCCCCCCTCCCCCCCTCTTTTTAAATTGCCAAATCATGCCCTGCCTGTAATAACCTATATCTTGAATTGCCTCAGTTCTCACAAACTCGACAGGATAACCCTCCCCCTCCTCCCCCTCTCCCACTCCCTTCCAACTATATATAGCTATATCTCACACACACACACACACATACACACACACACACACACACACACACACACGCGCGCGCGCACACGCGTGAATGTGTATATGCATTGTCACAGCATATTCTTGAACAACTGCAAAGATCATGGGTAAGCGTTATAAAGACATGTTGCATTATGGAGATGGTTGCAAATGAATTCACAAACGCTGGATTAAAACAAACACCAACCAAACAAGAAGAATGGGCACCCCAAAAAACTGCAATTGTGACGCTCCACCACGAAATGAGTGGCTTAGCACCCCATCCACTTTTCCGCTAGTAGCCATTTTAGGCAGGTGGTGAGCAGGTTGTAGATTTTGAGATTTTGATTGATTATAAAGCTATAGCCACCCTTATACAATCCAGGCGTAATTTCGTGTCCTTCTGCTTTTAAAAATGCATTTTAAAACACCCAAGCTTTTAACCACCTATTACGATGCAATACTTGACAATTTCTCATTTTGTCACTGTCTGCAGTTTATCATTTCAATTTGTAAAACCTGTTCATAGACTTTTTTTGAATTTCAATCTCTTTTCTGTTTGAATGGGCTTTTTTATGCAGATTAACAACTTGTTACAAACTAAAAAATTTACCACAGGTGCAATGCGACTCATGTGGAGGAGCGTCACAATTGGAAACAAAAACTACACAGATACATTAGGGGAAAACCAACCCACGAGATATGTCGGTGAAAGTTGATTATGGTCACCACATCCATGGGGAATCATCTGGCCAGAGTGTACAGCTCGGCAAACAGCTGTCAATTCAATGTCGTTCCAAATGTGTATTCGGCACATTGCTCAATGCACTTTCACATGCTTCTATTTCCCCCTCATCTCACCTCGCCTTATATCACACACACACAAGCACACACACACACACACACACACACACACACACACACACAATATATATATATATATATATATATATAATATTATATATATATTATATTATAAAATATATGCTGTAATATCAACAATATACATAGTAATGCAACAACGTCGTCTTGTAGTATCAGCAATGTATATCATAAAGCACCATCATCTTCTTGAATATGCATTGTAATACACCGTTGTCTTTTAATATAAAAAATACGCTATATAATCAACGTCGACGTCTTGTTGTAATAATTACTAACAATGTACATTATAGTACAACGTCGTTGTAATAACAATATACATTATAGTGCAGCAAAGCTGTCTTGTAATATCAACAATAAACACTAGAATGCAACAACGTCATCTTGCAATATCAACAATTTATATGACAATGTAACAACGTCATTGTGTTATAATATCAATATAAATTATAATGCAACAACATCGTCCTCTTGAAATATCAATGTACGTTACGTTACTGAGCGCTTTGATTTGTTGCTTTACAAGATTCAGCACTATATAAGTTCCATACATTATTATTATTATTATTATTATTACAATGCAACAACGTCGTCTTGTTGTGTTAACAAATATACACTATATGACCAACGTCGTTGTCTTGTAATAATTATCAACGATGTACATTATAGTACAACGTCGTTGTAATATCAGCAATATACATTATGATGCAACAATGCCGTCTTGTAATATCAACACTATACACTACAATGCAACAACGCCATCTTGTTGTAGTACCAACATAATGGAGAGAAGCGTGGTCAGTTTGGACAATGAATTCCCGACCATACAAGTAAGGTTCGATTTTGTGAACACCCCAGACCAGTGCCAGACACTCTTTCTCAATGGTCGGGTAATTCCTCTCTGCTGGGGTCAGTTTCTTGCTTGCACAAACAACAGGCTGGATCCCCATCCCCTGGTCCTGCAGTAGCAACGCTCCCAAACCAACGTCAGATGCGTCAGTCCTCAGGATGAATGGTTTTGCCAAATCAGGAAGGCAGTACACTGGCCTACTGCTAAGTATGGTTTTCAACTTTGAAAATGCCCTTTCACAGGATTTATTCCATGAGATCCTGGTAGGCTCTTTTCCCTTTGTTCGGTTCGTGAGAGGCAGTGCAATCTCAGCAAACTGAGACACGAACCGGCGGTAATAGCCAACCAACCCCAGAAATCCTCTCAGTTGCTTCTTGGTCTCAGGACGGGGAGCATCACAAATCTTTTCCATCTTAGCACTGTCAGGCCAGATGTTGCCTCTTCCAACTCGATGACCCAAGTAGTCCAGCTCTTGAAAGCTAAGAACGCACTTTGTTGGTCAGGCAGTGAGATGGCACTTTCTCAGCCTTCCAAGCACTCTCCGTAGAATGCGGAGATGATCTGCCTCACTCTCAGTTGCAATCAGAATGTCATCTATGAAGTTATCCACCTCGGGGATCCCCAAAGGCATTAACAACTTTCATCATACGGCTGAATATTGCCCCCGCAGTTTTAATGGCATGACACGCCATTGGAAATTACCCTGCGGTGTTGAGAATGCCGTTTTGGGACAATCGGAATCAGCAACAGGAATCTGCCAATAGCCCTTGAACAAATCCAGCTTGGAGAAGAAACGCTTCCCTGCCAACTTTGCATAGTGGGCTTCAATGTCAAGCATGGGTTCAGAATAAAAAAAACCACGACTTTGTTAATCCTTCGGAAGTCCACACAAAAACGGGTTTTCCCGTCCTTCTCCTTGACAAGAACTATTGGAGAAGAGTAGGGCGATGAGGATGGTTCAATGACCCCCAATCGCAGCATCTTCTCCATCTTAGCACTGTCAGGCCAGATTTTTGCCTCTTCCAACTCGATGACCCATCGCTTCCTCCCTTATAGTCTGCTGGTGGGAGTACGGAAGTGGATACTGCCTCGTCCGCAAAGGAGTGTCTGTGTTCAGGTGAATGGAACACGTCTCCAAATTAGTGCGGCTTGGCAAATCCGTGAGCACATCACAAAACTCCTTAACCAAACTCCTGATAGCAGCACTTAAGCCTAAGTTCTAAGTATCAACAACATCATCATCTGGCCCTTCGTCCGACTCTTAACGGAACTAGTGGAATGTTCTGGCTCACCATCCGTGTTCCCTTCCACTGTTCCCCATCATCCTCTAAAACCGGCAATGCTAATCAAGCCTCAGGCACTCGTTCAATAAACTGTTTCAAGACATTGGCATGGAACAGTTTTTCTTTGGAGCCAACCTGAATGCAGTAATCTGCCAGCCCAACACGCCGCTTGACAGTGAAAGGACCTTGCCATTCAAGTTCCAGCTTATTGTGTTTGCATGGACGGAGCAGCAACACCCTAGTTCCCTCTGCAAACTCACGGACCTTAGCCTTTTTGTCGAAGTTCTTCCTGTACCTGTTGGCCGCATTGGCTAAATTCTGTTGCGCCATGGTACAGGACTCGATAATCTTGTTCCTTAAGTTGACCACATACTCCGCAGCCGTTCGAATTTCGGCCTTTTCTGGATGAAGCCACGGTTCTCTGAGAATTTGCATGGGCCCTTGGACTGTCCTCCCATAGAGCAGCTCAAAAGGAGAATATCCTGTGCTCTCTTGGGGAACTTCCCGGTATGCAAATAGAAACGCAGGAAGCCACCTATCCCAGGACTGAGGTCTCTCTTCTGTCAACCTCCGCAACATGGACTTGAGAGTTCAATTGAACATCTCCACCAGGCCATTACACTGCGCGTGATATGGCGTAGTTGTTGTCAGGCCACGTATCAACAGCAGGCGATAAATTTCCTGCATAGCGTCTGGCGTGAACTGCGTTCCCCTGTCAGTCAGGACCTCTGTTGGAACTCCAGTTCGGGACCACATGTTGAACAAGCCTCGGCAACTGCCTCAGTACTGATAGCCTTGAGAGCAGTTGCTTCTGAGTACCAAGTGGCATAGTCCACCATGGTCAGAACATACCTGTTCCCTACTTCAGAAGAGGGTGACACTGGCCCAATTATGTCCACGGCAACACGCTCAAAAGGTTCACTGACCAAAGGCATGCAAACAAGGGGAATCTTGGGCACTCTTCCCTTATCCACTGTCTTCTCACACCTTTCACAGGACCTCACATAGCGGCTAATGTCTGCACACATCCCTGGCCAATAGAAATGGTGGAAAATTCTATTTCATGTCCGACTGACTCCAAGGTTACCCGACATGGGAGCATCATGCCCCAGCTGGATGACTGAGACCCTAAGATCTTTAGGCACACAAATGTGGCTGAAAGGACCACAGTGATTCTTGAATGAACGGACTAGTATCCCTTGCTTATAATGATAACTCACGTCACCCGACCCTGTACTCTGTGTTGCACTCCTTCCAGCCAACTCTCTTGCCTTCTGCAAACTCGGGTCTTGACTCTGCTTCTCTGCCAACACCTCACGGGTCACCCGTATTTCCACACTCGGGACACCCAGAGGCAGAAGAGGCTTAGATTTCTTGGCAGCCTGAGCCCTTGTTTCCACAGCTCTGACAATCTCAGGATCAGTATATACAGGTACCTTTGTGACAGTGCCATCAATTCCCCATGCCAAATTCCCAATAAGGACATCCTCGACTGGCGCCTCCATCACCGCAACATCGAAGCGACCACAGACGAAAGGGGACTGAAAATCGACTCGAGCAAAATGCAGCACAGATGAACACTTAGACTCTGCCAAGACGATCCGCACTGTAGCTCCCGTGAATGACTGGGGGGAGACCAACCGGTGGGGAACCACAATCATGTGAGCCCTAGTGTCTCAGAGACCCCTAACCACTTGACCATCAACTCTGGCTTCACAGCGAGGACTGTATGGCTTGGAAGCACAGGGAACACACAGGGTTGGTGGGGATGCTGAAAACTGCTCCCTTTGACACTCCTGCCCAACTACTACAGCCACTTTCTTGGGTTGTCTACATTCCCTGGCAAAATGACCATCCTTCCCTCACCTGAAACAACAAGGGGGCTGGCGGCCTTCTTTCCCCAAGTTCACCTCAGAAGGATCTTACCTAACAAAACCCTTGCAAGCTCCTGAATCTTGCCGGGGCTCCCCAGCTTTCCTGTTGAATTCCTTGAGCCTTTGAGCTCGGCCTCAGCGGAACGACCTGCCCTTTTTGCATCTATGACCTTTGTTGCAATACGGCCAACATCCTCAGCCCCTCAGGGTTCCTCCTTCTGGACCTCATTGACTAGTTCAGGCATCAGTGTCGATAGAAGCTGCTCTTGCAAAAACAGATCTTTTATGTCTTCTACCCTATTTTCATCTCGACCACTTGCCTCTCTCGCTTGTGCCTAGCATGTCTTCAGGCTAGACAGAAACTGCTCAAATGTTTCTTCGACTGCCTTCCGAATAGACCTGAACTTTTTCCGGTAGAACTCTCCATCAGTGCGGAACACCCGCAAGAGAGTGGCCTTCAGAACGTCATAATTCTGCACATCCTCGGGAGAAAGACATAGGCAAGCGTCCCTAGCTCGACCCTGCAGCAGCGTGAGAAAATGCGCAGCCCAAGCTTCACGCTTCCACTTATTCAGACCTGCTATACGCTCAAAATGCGTCAGAAATGCGTCTAGGTCATCTTTCCCGTCATAAGGCTGAATGCTGAACTGCTGGGCGTTACGGACCCAAATCTCTTCCTGCTTCAGCTCTAGCTTCCTTTCAAACCTATATCTCTCCTCCTCCCTTTCTGCCTCTCTGTAACTCCTCTCTTCCTCCCTTAAGCGCCTAGCCTCTTCTTTCTCCTATAGCCATCTAGCTACCTTCCTTTCCTCCAGCCGTCTAGCCTCTTCCTTTTCTTTCTGCCTCCTAGCTTCCTCCCTTTCCTCTAGCCGTCTAGCCTCTTCCTTCTCTACTGCGTCCATAATGAACCGAGCTAGCGCTTCTCCCGACAACCTTAACTCAGAGCCCAGCCTGCGGGACTTAGCATAAGGGTCCTCCTCAGAAGAATCGGCCTTATCTTTGCTCTCACTCATAGGGAGTCAGAAAAGTCACCTCCCAGTTGTTCCTTCACCCAGCCAGACAGCTTGTCCTTTTCGAACACTGCAGGAGACTCGTCCCCTTTTGTCTCTCGAGTCTTAGAACCTGGAGTGGCTGACACACTGGCAGCATTCCTACGGGTAGGCATTTTGGTGCCTTTACCAGAAAATTGTCTTAGACAGGGATATAATTCTCTCCCAAGGAAAAGAACCAACTTATCTGGCCTTGTCAGGCTTATAAGACCTGGAGGAGTAGAGACCCACACTATCTTACTCCTACTACAAAGTTCGAACCTCGAAGACGCTGATATCAACTATGACGTCACTCCACTACATTTCCTTTTGACCCTCCAGTCCAACTAATTAAATGGAAAGAAAAGAAAACCGACTTCAGAAATTGCAGTGAAAACAAGACAAACAAGACAGGAAACCCACCCCACAACCCACCTAGCTAACCTAACAGTTACCCCGCATCTCCACCATTGTCACACTCTATAAGGGATTGTGGCTAAACCCCCACCCATGCCCTCTCTAACTATATTCCCGACAACACCAAACACAGAACACCAAAGAAAACTTCCAGACTTTACTTTCCAAAAATCCAAAAACAATCACATCAGACGAATACATACATCCACTTTCACACACACAGATTCAACTTCCAGTCACACTCTAAATCCTAACTGAATAATCCCCTCCCCTCTTCTGCACAGTTCTGAAACCCGCTTTGGGAATATTTCCCTCCCACTTCCCTCACAGTCACATCTCGGAGTTCACACACACAGTCACCGTGGGGTAGCCCAGGGCAGGCTCAAGTCCTCAAGAAGGGTCATGGGTGGACAGGGCAGCAGGGAAATGGGTCATGGGGAAAAAAGGTGGATGCAGGGGATAAAGGGACAGAGGGTCAAGGACAAGCTGTCGGCAACTCCTCAGGGCACACCGGGATGCACCCTTTCCAGGCACTAATCCACCACTGGAGGCAACCACAGGAACCTGTCACTGAGAAAGAGCAAGGTGCACTCCTGCACCCCAGAAAATACGTTGACAAAACGGACAGCACAACGAAGAACGTAGACTGGTCCCCGGGAGCCTGAACTTCTTCAAAGATGAATGCTCCCCTCTGCTCTCCCAGAAGATACACAATACCACAGGAAGTAAGGCGCACTCCTGCACCTCAAGGAAGACGTTGACATGACCGACACGACGTAACAACGAAGACCGGGTTAACAGGAGCCTGAACTACTCCAAGGTACTGCTTCCCCCTGCTCTCCAAATAGACAACACCACGCGGCGCCCAACAACCCAGCTGGAATGGCGACCAGCGAACTTCAGCCAAAGACTGATGAACCAAACCCTAACTCACGACCAGGAACTTCACGAGAAGCTAACCTGCATGCAAAATTGCAGAGAAAAGGGAATGTGCATTCCACTAAGCTGGAGTTCACAATGTACATATAAAAAATGGGAATGTGAACACAGAAAGACACCAGCATCCAGACACACAGAGACAGAAATAGCACGGAATAAGGTGCAGAATTATACAAACCGTGACAGTGACCCTAAAGAGGCAGGTACCAGTTTCCTGCTGGGTGAACTGGGGGACTGTAGTGAAGCATTTGCTTGAAAAAGGAGCAGGATAATGGGCTGGTTAGGCAGGAAATAAGCAAGAGAGAGAGAGGACATATAGAGAAATGAGGAGAAAAGCACACTAAGGAATGACAAAAAAGAGGAAATTTCTGGTAAAGATTTTCCAAAAATGGGAATGCTATCTATACTTAAAGAGCTCCTGACATCTCTACAAGAGAACTGTGTTTACACAACATGAGGGGGTGCAGGAGGGGAAAGCACGCTGAGGTCAGTGCCCTACCTGCCAAGCCAGAAAAGGAAGAACAAGAATAAAATGAACAAGAAGAATCAAAGAGTGATTGCACAAGTTTTAGGCAAATAATGTTGTCAAAGGAAAGACATAATTCTCCCACAAAAACGAGTTCCTGGCATTTCCCCAGAAGAAAAAAACACTAAAAGTCGGACGTGTTCGTTTTCATGCTTTTGCCAGAAATGACGGCAGGTGATGACTGCGTCTGCGCGTTGACCAATATCCTGTGACCTGATCTTAGAGGCGACATCAACAGAACGAGCATATTGCACAGAGAAAAATAATGACCACCGCCCTGAGAGAAAGAATTAGGGTGTTGCTGCACAGGAAATAAAACCACAAGCACAGTGCAGATGTGTAACAGAATGACCACAAGAAGAGCAGAATGTTTGATAAAGAACAAAATGGTATGAGTGTGTGTGTAGGGGTGGTGGTGGAGGGGGGGGGTGTCTTCAAAAACATCATATTTGTGTTCTGTTTCTATGTCTGTGTCTTTCTCTCTCTTTTTTGTTTATGTCTGTCCCTCTCTATCTGTCATGGTCTTTAACCATCTCACTCCCTCACTCTCTCTCTCTCTCTCTCTCTCTCTCTCTCTCTCTCTCTCTCTCTCTCTCTCTCTCTCTCTCTCTGTCTCGCTCTCATCATCACATAATGTACAGCAGCTGTATTTGCTTTCCATAGGCTATGATGAAACTCGCCATTCCCTCAGGAAAGTTCGTGTGACTGGCCTCTCCAAAACTGTAAAGAAAATCTTTGATTCTCTTGCTATTGAACCAGATGGTATGGATGTGGACATTGTGGTTGGGGCAACAAGACTGCATTATTCCTACAAACGAAGCCATTAGCTAAGGTACTGTCAACAAAATTGTGGGACTCGGAAGCGATATGTATTATGCTAGCATAAATGACCAGCATGTTTGAATCGCTGTGATGACCAGAAGAGAACAAACCAGTGGCATGAAAGGCAGGTCATGAATTTGGCAATGAGTGTATTGTCTAATGTAACAGTTCTTGGGCAAGATGAAAGAGAAACAGGCAAATGAGAAGAAAAAGAAGACACAAATGCAGCCCAAAAAGAACTGAAAACAAATATATAACAGGAGGATGAGGAAGAAGAAGAGCAACAACAATAACAGCAATGGCAAACAAAATGTCCAAAAGTAAGAACAAAACAGACACGGAAAGACAAGTTCTGGCAAGTAATATTCACAAGATAAAACCCTAACTATACCCAACAATGCCCTAGCATTTCCACAGAAATAAATGACAAAACCAGATGTATTGGTTTTCATGCTTCTCCCGGAAATGACGGCAGGTGATGACTGCGTCTGCGCGTTGACCAATATCCTGTGACCTGATCTTAGAGGCGACATCAACAGAACGTGCATATTGCACAGAGAAAAATAATGACCACCACCCTGAGAGAAAGAATTGGGGTGTTACCTGTACAGGAAATAAAACCACGAGCACTGTACATGTGTGTAAAACAATGGCCACAAGAAGAGCAGACAGTGTGATAAAGGGGAAAAAGGCATGAAGTCATTGGCAATGATGATGATCTAAAATCATCAACTTTTGTGTTGTGTATTTTTGTCTGCCTCTGTCTATGATTTCTATTTTTCTGTGTTTCTCTTTCTGTATGGCTGGCTGGCTGGCGCTTTGTGTGTGTGTGTGTGTGTCTCTCTCTCTCTCTCTCTCTCTCTCTCTTGAGAATAATTCGACCCAACGTCAATGCAAAACCACTATACAAGCTTTCAAAGGACTCTGATAAAGTTGGCCATTTTCACGTGACATTGTTACTGGCCGCCCTACACTTGTAAGGAAAACCTTGACCGCCTGGCTTATGAACAAGAGCGTATGATTGTGGACGATGCAGATTACGGCCACAAGTCTTTTTTCTTCCCGCAAATGAAGCAGTTAAGCCTTGTCATTGTCGGAAAAGCTGTGGAACTCGGAAGTATAGTGTATTACGCAAGCGGCGATGTTCGTGTTAAAGATCAGCATGAGTTGACCCGCTGTGATGATTGGGAGAGCTGCAGGAATACAGAAATACAAGACGAAATGTTGCAGTGGGTGTATTGTCAATGTAAAAGCTTTTGGAGGAGGAGAAGAAGAAGGGGAGGAGGAGGAGGAGAACAAGAAGAAGAACAAGAGCAAGAAGAATGCGAAGAAGAAGAAAGAAGAAAAAGAATTGAAAAGAAAAAGCAAATAATGCACACACAAAAAGAGGAATACAAAGAAAAGGAAAAAGAAAAATTAAGAAGAAAAATCGCAAAGAATGCAAAGAATAGGAATGCAAACAAGAAGAAGAATGAAGAGGGAGGAGAAGAAGAATGAAGAGGAGGAGGAAGAAGAAGAAGAAGAAGAATGAAGAATGAAGAAGAATGAAGAGGAGGAAAAAGAAGAAGAATGAAGAGGAGGAAGAAGAAGGAGGAGGAGGTGAAGAAGAGGAAGAAGAAGAATGAAGAGGAGGAAGAAGAAAGAAGAGGAAGGGATGGGAGAAGGAAAAAAACAGAAGAAAGGGAGTTGAAGCCAGAAAACAAAATAAAAAAAATGAATGCTTCGAATCAAAATGTTTTACATAGTGGGTAGTAGAAAAAAGGACAGCTTGCTTTTCTCCATTACATTCTAACCCTATGAAGTTCAAAACATACTGTCTTGCTGTAGTTTTCTTCTTCTGCAGAACGATCAGCAATATGTTGTATTGTATTGCATTGTATTGTATACCACTGTAAGTCTCGGCAGATTTCTCTCCGTAAAATTCGAGCTGCTCGTCACAAGGAGAGCGCGTCGCCACAAAAGCAGTGTCACCTTTTTTTTCCCGTTGTCTGTCTGCAAACAACAAACGCATCTCATATGACAACAAGTGTATCCTATTTTCTTGAATAATAAACAGGGAGATTTGTCTATTAAAAATTCAGTGGGCCGCCCTCGGGGGGAAAGCGCATCATCAGCTTAGCACCAGCTATTTTGCATGTCTACATGTACGTTTGTTTCCCTTAGAGAGTGCAAATCTGCCTACATAACATTTCAAGCAAAAAGCTGCCTTGGCGCAGTGGCTAGTGCCTTAGGATACGGGATGGAGAGTCGCGGGTTCGAATTCCTAGACGTCATTGATGGGGGGGGGGGGGGGGGTGGTCAGCCTTGTGGTCAGAGTGATGTGCTCGTAATCTGCTGAACCGAGTTCGAATCTCGTTCAAGAGGACTTTTTCTCTGGGGTTAACATCGGTGCCGATTCCACACTCCCCAAAAAGTCCTCCGGGTGAGACTATAAACCGAGGTCCCGTGTGGTAACGCACGCAGAACACCTTGCGCACACGTTAAAACTTGTTCCGCTATCCGAAAAGTAGGCCATTGTGTGCCGGTGGGAACGGATGACAAAGTTTACAAAACTGCATAAACACTGGGACTGGACGTAAAAGAAAAGAACATGAGCGCTTATTACATTATCCCCGAAATGAAAGGATAAAAAAAGTTATTTTTTCTCGAAATCCGGTTAACTGCCACCCAACTTGCTATGATGTCATTGGAAAGACTAACACCCCATACTCAAGCTTCATCCACTTGACGGATGCGAGTTTGAGAATGTTGCATAAATTACCTGACCAACACTGCAAGTGTCTGTATCTCTTCGGCCCGGTTGACGCTTGAATATAATTATCATGATAGGAAGCTTGAGGTACAGCCTTTTTAAATAATCTCAAAGCACTTGAACTTTGCTTGCAACATATTTTTACGACTATTATTCCCGTTGATAATCACACGATAAAAGAAAAGTTCCCCTGTTTCGTGTTGCACCAGTTGTTCTTGTCTCATGGTGACGTCGGTTTTGGTTTTTCATACAAATATGTGCTTGTAGAAAGGGTACCGGTAAAGGTGACCCTTAACCTATGTGGTCGTAGGGGAGCGAGGTATCAGAGACCTCAACTTCTCCAGGGGCCAGCAGATTGAGGGCGGCGCCCATCTCCTTTCCCTCGCTGCTTTACCTTCACTGGCCCTAAAGAAGGCAGGCACCTATTTACAGCTGAGTGAACTGGGGGACTATACTGAAGCCAAAGCGCGCAAACTGTCACCCATATTCTTGGTAAACCACACTCAAGCTGTTTAACATTGGGCTGGGGGGAAAGCGAGTGCTCTGACCGCTGAGTTATCCCGTCCCCCATTGTGGTAAGGTGTTTTTTTGCCAAAGCTTTCTTCTGGGTTGGAGAATGATGATTGTGGTGGCCACCACCCCAGGTGGACTTTTCACTCAGGCTGGCTCCGCGACTAAGCTATCTTTGTCGTCATTACAGGACTTTTAGTAGGTGGTGTCCTGCGCATGTTAGCTCAGAACATGCACCACTGAACACCATCAAATTTACCCAGCAGGGGTGCAGGGCACATCTGGCTTGTGGCCCGGCAGTGGCCCGACACTGATGGACTCCTTGCTGATTTCTGACCCTGAGCATGCAACATGATGAATCTGGGTATGGCTAGAGTGTGGGTTAAAAAAACCGAGATGAATAGGTGTGGGAACAGCAGGACAGGAGCGTCACTGAGTGAGGCAGCAACAGAGAGTTGTTCGTGTTGCTGATGCTGCTGATTCTACCACTACTGCTGCATGCGTATACAGATACATGTGTGTATACATAACTGTGTGTATTTTAGGGACGTATAGATATATACAAATACACATATATAAATTGTACGAAGTTAAAATACGGTCATATATATTTACATCCAGTTATTTATGCATATATATATATATATATATATGTGTGTGTGTGTGTGTGTGTGGTGTGTGTGGTGTGTGTGTGTGTGTGTGTGTTGTGTGTGTTCATATATACATATAGACAAAGAACAAGACAGAGAGAGAGGGGGGCTTCTGAATTTGTTGTGTGCGTGCGTGATTGCGCGCGCGCGCGCGTGTGCGTGTGTGTAAACAATACTGATCCCTACCAGCCAATTATAAGGATTTAGTGGTCTTCCTCCATTTGATCAGAAGCAGAATACACCAGTTTCTTCCTGAGCAGAAGTATTTTCTTCCACTTTAAGTGCTAACAATATAAACAGGTGTACAGCCGTTAACAACTTATTTTAGGCTGATGATATGGACGGAGATATTTTTTGTAAAAGTATTTCAAGAATGCTGAACAGGTGTTTTAAGGTACACACAGAAACTTGAGCTTCCTTTCTAATGTAGCAGACACAAAAAAGTATAAACATTCTTCCGTCCAATGCAAACAGTCTTAACAAACATGCTTTGGTGTAACGATAGATTTCAAGTAGGGGGACGTTCTTTAATAGGTCTGTTATCGAGTTTGGAGTAGGATTTTGTATTCTAGCTTTTCTCTTTTTAATAAGGTAAACAAAGTACTCGTTAGTGGAAACTTAAATAGCGTTTTACTTGGACAAGTCAACTGTTTGCTAGAATAGCTGATTGGTCACTATCGTTTAGTTTCGGGGTAAAACACAGTAGGTGATGGTGTTTCATAGTTCCAGAAGATGCTTAAGCGTGCAAAAACTTACCTATATATTTACCCCCCTCCTGCCCGCCCCCTCACCCCCACCCCAAGGAGAAAACAATATGCTGGACAAACATTTGTCCAAGATGGGGAAATAGCGAGAGAGAGAGGTAGATAGATAGATAGATAGACAAGACAAGACAAGACAAGACAGGACAGGACAGGACAGGACAGGACAGGACAGGACAAGACAAGACAAGACAAGACAAGGCAAGGCAAGGCAAGGCAAGGCAAGGCAAGGCAAGGCAAGGCAAGGCAAGGCACGACACGACTCGACTCGACTCGACTCGACTCGACTCGACTCGACTCGACTCGACTCGACTCGACTCGACTCGACTCGACTCGACTCGACTCGACAGACAGACAGACATAGACAGACAGACAGACACAGAGAGAGACAGCCAGGAACAAAACAGAGACACATTATGAAAATGTTCACACACATACAACACCTCCCCACCCCCTGCCCCACACACACGTACATCAAAAAGAAAATCAGGGGGAAAAGGCAGTATGTAAAACAAGCGAACTGGCCAAATTTAAGAAATAAACAAACAAGTATTAACCAAAATGCACAACAAAATCCCATTTGAAAAAATAAACTTTCTGACAACACCAGAAAATAAAACACATTTCAGTCTCCAGCTTCCAAGAAAAGAAAGAAAACGTTAAGTACGAAAGACAAAAGAACAAGCAAAGAAAGAAAGAAAGAAAGAAAGAGACAAACAATCAAACAAACAAACCAACAAGCAGGCAAGCAAACAAGTCTGAATCCTCTTTTAGATTCACCTTCACTGCTTTTTCGCGCAAGTGTTGCTCATCAAATATTCCCTCTCTGCTCTTATCGCAGATTTCACTTTATTGGTTTCACCACTAAGTCCATTACTAAGGTACATATAGTAGTGATCAAATTTTTGGTGAAGTTTTTTATTTGTTTGTTTTGGGGTGCATTATTTTTGTTTAATGTTTGTTTCCGTTTTGTTTGGTTTTGGGGGGAGGGAGGTCATTATTTTTATTTTATGTTTGTTTCCGTTTTGTTTTGTTTTGTTTTGGGGGGAGGGGGGTTATTATTTTTGTTTTATGTTTGTTTCCATTTTGTTTCGTTTTGTTTTATTTTTCTAGTTGGCTTGCAATCATCTCATTTTTCTGTCATTCTTATTACCGTTTGGAGCTGATCTCTCTGTTCATTTTACGACAGGTTTCTCTTAAGGTCACATTTGATAATGTCCAATACTAAAAGAAGATTTTACTAGCTTCTGCATCTTTAAGGGAGAACAGAAGAGTGTTCTGTTCTTGTGTATTGTTCTTTTTGCTGTTGCTGATGCTGCTGATTCTACTACTGCTGCTGTTGCTGTTGTTGCTGCTACTACTACTGCTGCTACTTCTGCTGTTGCTGCTACTACTGCTGCTGCTACTACTACTATTACTACTACTGCTACTGCTACTACTACTGCTGCTGTTGCTGTTGTTGCTGCTACTACTACTGCTGCTACTTCTGCTGCTGCTGCTACTACTGCTGCTGTTGCTACTACTACTACTGCTGCTGCTACTACTACTGCTGCGGCTGCTACTACTACTACTACTGCTGCTGCTACTGCTGCTGCTATTACTACTACTGCGACTGCTGCTGCTGCTGCTACTACTTCTGCTGTTGCTACTACTACTGCTGCTGCTGCTGCTGTTGCTGCTGCTACTGCTGCTATTACTACTACTGCTGCTGTTGCTGCTGCTGCTACTACTGCTGCTGCTGCTGCTACTTCTATTGCTGCTGCTGCTGCTACTACTGCTGCTGCTGCTGATGATGATGATACTGCTACTACTGCTTCTGTTGCTACTACTGCTGCTTGCTGCTGCTGCTGCTACTACTGCTGCTGCTGCTACTACTGCTGCTGCTGCTGATTGGTTGGATAGTTAGTGAGTGGGTGGGCTGAGAGAGAGATTGGGTTGGTTGGTTGGATGGCTGGTTGTTGGTTGGTTGGCTGGTTATTTAGCTGGTTGATTGATTAGTTGGCTGGTTGGTTCATTGACTGGTTGGATGATTGGTTGATTGGTTGGTTGGCTGGTTGGCTGACTAACTGATTAAAAGGTTGGCTGGTTGGTTAGTTAATTTGCTTGTTCGTTCGTACGTTTGTTTTCTTAGTTCAGTCATTCATTGCACCATGGCTTTGTTCGTCAGTGGAATCTGTCTTGTTTTTCTTAGGAGCTGCTCGTTTGATTCTGGTTCAGTTTTCTGTTAGCTTAATTAAGGATGCATTCAGTTTTTTTCCGTCTTTGCTTTGTTTGCACGCTTATTCCTTTCTCGTGTTGTTTTATGTATTGTCCCTTGCTGTTGTTGACAGTGCTAAATCTGTTTCCCTCTCGTCTCCATTTTCTAGGCCTAGAGAGGCTTTGTGGCATTAACTGTGGTGCCTCGCTTTATTGTTCGCTTTCCAAGTTTTCATTGGACGAGCACCTGTCTCTAGAATTCTTGTCCGAGAAAGAGAAGGGGCAGGGTGGATGGGGAGGGGGGAGGCGGGGGAGACAAACACACACATATACACACGCACGCGCGCGCATGCGCACACAATCGCATGCACGCACACGCGTACTCAAAGACACACACACACACACAAAATCACACGCACATACATACACACACGCACGCACGCACTCACGCACGCACACACACACAAGACTTGTTCCGTGTACTACAAGTTGCAGTTATTTATTTCTTGATTAACCTCTTTGACTACCTTAATGCATTCCCAAACATTATAGCTACTTGTAGAAAAATGTGTCACCCAGAATTCGCTATTTGTAGCCCTCAAATAATGTGTTTCATGCTGTTTCTTCGTGGGGGTTTACTCAGTCTCTGTCTCTGTCTGTTTCTGTCTCTCTGTCTGTCTCTGTCTGTCTGTCTGTCTGTCTCTCTGTCTCCCCCCTCTCTGTGTCTCTCTCTTTGTCTCTCTCTGTCTCTCTATGTCTCTCTCTCTCTCTCTCTCTCTCTCTCTCTCTCTCTCTCTCTCTCTCTCTCTCTCTCTCTCTCTCTCTCTCTCGCTCCCTCAAATGCCAGCGAAAGTAACAGTGGTTTGTTTATCTTCTCATTAATTACGAACAAACAGTTAAAACATTTTACTAGCATTTTTAAAATGTTGGCACGCGCGTTTGTGGCTTTGTTTGAGTATCCGTGTGTGTGTGTGTGTGTGTGTGTGTGTGTGTGTGTGTGTGTGTGTGTGTGTGTGTGTGTGTGTGTGTGAGTGTGTGTGTGTGCGTGCGCGCCCGCGGACGTGTGTGTGTGTGTCTGTGTGTGTGAATGTGTGTGAGTGTGTGTATGTGTGTGTGAATGTGTATGAGTGAATGTGTGTGAGTGTGTGTGTTTGTGTGTGTTTGTTTGTTTTTGTGTAGTGTGTGTGTGTGCATGCGTGTTTATGTAATAATAATAATAATATATGGAATTTATATAACGCTGAATCTTGTAAATAAACAAACAAATCGAAGCGCTTGCACTCAATCATTTACAGGCATGCAACTCTCACACGTGTACGTGTGTGCAACATCCGTGCGCATATATATATATATATATATATATATATATATATATATATTTATATATATATATATATTTCTTTGTGTCTGTGTGTCAGTGCTTGTGCCTATGCGTCTGTGCGTGTGTGTCTGTGAGTCTTTGTGTGTGTGTCTGTAAGTGTCTGGATCTTTGCGAATTTCTATTTTGACTTTTCTTTTAGTTGCTGTTGTTGTTGATGTTGTTGTTGTTCTTCTTTTTCTTCTTCTTCTTCTTCTTCTTCTTCTTCTTCTTCTTCTTCTCTTCTTCTTCTTCTTCTTCGCATTCTTCTTCTTCTTCTTCTTCTTCTTCGCATTCTTCTTCTTCTTCTTCTTCTTCTTCTTCTTCTTCTCCTCCTCCTTCCTACTCCTCCTCCTCATCCTCCTCCGACGTTTCCGAGTTCTTTTCTTCTCTTCCATCTCCTCCTCCTCTTCTTCCTCCTCCATTTCTTCCTTTTCCTACTCCCTCTCCTCTTCCTCCTCCTCCTCCTCCAAGCTCTTGCTGCCTTTACTTCTTAATTTCCTCTTGTTGCTGTGATTGTTTTGTTCAAACCTCCAACCCCACCCCACCCCCACTACCACCCTCACCACCCCCACCACCCTTATCCTCTTCCTTCCGGTACGCGTCATGGCTCCAGGATCATGGATTAATTGATTTGTTTTGAATTTTTCATGAGGGGCAGGCAACCCCAGGGGCTAATGAGGTTTGCACGTGCGTGCGATGATCATCGAACTAAACAAATCGTTTGACTTTAACTTAAAAAAAACCAAAAAACAAGCAGACAGACCGGAAGACGGTATAGTCACAGATTGGGAGAGAGAAAGAGGAGAGGAGAAGACGGGGGGAGGGATGGTGGGGTGGGTTAGGAGGAGAGAAAGAAAGAAAGAAAGAAAGAGAGAGAGAGAGAGAGAGAGAGAGAGAGAGGAGAGAGAGAGAGAGAGAGAGATGGGGAATGTAATATTATTAGTTCTGGTACTTGAGCCAATGTGAACATGTGCTGAGAGAGAAGAATAGAGAGGGATATGGAGGAGGAAGGGAGGAGAGAGAGGGAGGGAGAGAGAGAGAGAGAGAGAGAGAGAGAGAGAGAGAGAGATAAAGGAGATGTAGGGAGAGAGACAGACAAGCACACAGACAGACACACACACACACACAAAGACACAGACATACAGACAGACAGGCAGGCAGTCAGACAGACAGACAAACAGGCAGTTAGATAGATAGATAGATAGATAGATAGATAAATAGATAGATAGATAGATAGATAGATGGATGGATGGATAGATGGATAGATGGATAGATGGATAGATAGATAGATAGATAGATGGATGGATGGATGGACGGACGGACGGACGGACGGACGGACGGATGGATGGACAGACAGACAATGAATACAGTTGCTTTATTGTATCGAGTCATGCTTTTTGCCCTTTCACAGGGGGAAAGGGGGGAGTGGAGTAAAGAAAGGAAAAAATCCACAAAACGAAACATTTCAACAACCTTGCTAGAACGACACAACACAGTTACACCAGAGAGAGACAGAGCAAGGGAGAGAGAGTGAGAGGGAAAGAGAGAGAGGGGGGAGAGAGAGAGAACAGGGAGAGAGACAGGGAGAGAGAGAGGGGGGGGAGAGAGAGGGAGGGCGAGAGAGAGACAGGGAGAGAGAGAGGTGAGAGAGAGAGACAGGGAGAGAGAGACAGGGAGAGAGAGACAAAGAGAGAGAGGGACAGAGAGAGAGAGAGAGAGGGTAGGGAGAGAGAGAGGGGGAGAGAGGGAGGGAGGGAGAGAGGGAGAGAGAGAGACAGGGAGAGAGAGATGGACAGAGAGGGAGAGAAAGAGATGGATAGAGAGAGAGAGGGAGAGAGAGAGGGAGGGAGAGATAGAGAGAGGGAGAGATAAATAGATTTGATATGAATTGAATGAATTTTAAAGAGGGTTATGGCATGAGGAAACATCCTTTTTTACAACCAGCCCTCTGGGCACAGAGAAAGACAGACAGACAGACAGGCAGACAGACAGACAGACCGACAGACAGAGACAGACAGAGACAGAGACAAAGAGAGACACAGAGAGAGGGAGACAGAGCAACACAAAGAGAGGGACAGAGCAACAGACAGAGACAGAAACAGAGTCAGACAGAGTCAGACAGGGACAGACAGACAGAAAGACAGACAGACAGACAGAGAAGGGGGAGAAGCAAGGGTGGGGGGGATAGTAGAGAGGGAGAGCTTTCAATGTTAATAGGTTTACCTCCATGAATCAGTAATGCCTATGTCATGTTGTGGTTGAAATGTGCTTTTACAAAGAGTCCAAAGTTTGTCTAGACAGCATCTGCTGTTTGTCTCAGAGAATTGATTTATTTCTTCCTGGCTGAAAGTTTCATGTCAGCACGTTTGTGATACATTATTTACACACAAGCGCGCGCGTGCACGCACACAAACACACACACACACGTATGCGTGTGCGCTCATGGCACGTACGTATACGCACTTGCATACACTCTCACGCACACACTCATACACACACACACTGGAAATTAAAAAAAGATATGCATACATTCATATATACATATAGACAGACAGACAGACATGTATGCATAATAATAATAATAATAATAATAATAATAATAATAATAATAATAATAATGATAATAATAATAATCATAAATGGAATTTATATAGCGCTATATCTTGCAGAGACAAATTAAAGCGCTTGCACTCAACTCATTCTTACAGTCTTACAACCAGTAACAAATAATAGTTCCATCAAGTCCAAATGTGTACGCACGCACACACACACACACATTCACACACACACACACACACACACACACACACACACACACACACACACACACACACACACACACACATCACACACCCTGGCAGGGCAATAGAATCTTGGCTGATGAAGGCAGGGAAAATCTATGAGATGAAGCAGGAGAGGAAAATCTTAGGTTTGAAATAAATATGTCTTGAGACTGGTTTTAAAAGTGTCATAAGAAGGCTTTTGGCGAAGAGAGAGAGAGAGGGAGGTCATTCCAGATCGATGGACCATAAATAGAGAAAGTGTGACGACCGACGGTGGACTGGTTGAATCTAGGTATTCGTAAGCACAAGGTATCTGCAGCAGAGCGGAGACAACGAGAAGAAGTGTACAAGTGGAGACATTCACAGAGGTATGCGGGTACTGTTTTGTGGAGACATTTGTAACAGAGGGCACTGATCTTTTAATTTACTCTCTGTGGCACAGGCAACCAGTGGAGAGATCGCAAGAAAGGAGTAATGTGCTCAGATTTGTTTCTCTCTGAGGACTAGTCGAGCCGCAGAGTTTTGTATACGCTGAAGGGAGCGGATTGATGATGCTGGTAGACCAGCCAAAAGAGAATTGCAATAGTCCAGATGTGAAAGAATGAGAGACGTAACGAGTTTGGATGTTGCATCTGTGGACAGGTACTTTCAAATTGCACTAATACGCCGCGATTGATAGTAGCAGGACTGGCAGGTCTGGGTGATGAATTTTTGCATAGAGAGTGTGTTGTCAATAATGACCCCTAGATACTTCACAGCAGTGGATAGAGGGACTGATGCATTGCCAAGTTGTATTGAAGCTGTTGTAATGGAAGAGAGTTTGTGTTTGGTCCCTACAAGCATGGTTTCCGTTGTATCTGCATTTAGCTGTAACGTGTTCTGTATCATCTTGTATTGGATATCTTGAAAGAAGTCGGCCATATTTGTAAAGAGAGAAGGCAGATTTTCAGGAGTGTCGCTGCTAAGAATCTGAGAGTCATCTGCATAAAAGTGATGGCTGATATGATGACGGTTAATAATATGTGACAGTGGAGCAGTGTAGAGGGTGAAAAGAACAGGGCCCAGAACAGATCCCTGCGGGACTCCACATTCCAGTCTGGCAGGTACTGACTGAATCTTGTTTACTGCGACTGTCTGGAATCGGTTGGTAAGGTATGAAATAAACAAGGTGAGGGCTG
The DNA here is from genome assembly GCA_028751875.1 of Rapana venosa. NCBI lineage: Eukaryota > Metazoa > Mollusca > Gastropoda > Neogastropoda > Muricidae > Rapana > Rapana venosa. The sequence goes on along the minus strand of CM054151.1, from coordinate 27,303,992 downwards.
TACCAGTAACACCAAACGTCTTTTAAAGACGGGATAGAAGAAAAGAGTGGTGAATACATACACACATACATACATACATTCAGATAGACAAACAGACAGACATTTATGAACACAAACACACACACACACACATGCACGCAGCCCCCCCCCCCCCCCACACACACACACACATACATACACATTTATAAAACACAAACACACACACACATTACATAATAATAATAATAATAATGTATGGAATTTATATAGCGCTGAATCTTGTAAAGCAACAAATCAAAGCGCTCAGATTTTATTTCATACCCCTTTAAGTCACGGCAGATTTCTCTCCGTGAAAGTCGGGCTGCTCTCCCCGGGGAGAGCGGGAGAACGCGTCGCCACTTAGCGCTGCGCCACCTTTTCACCCTTTTTTTTTTTTTTTTTTTTTCCTGCAGCTGTATTTGTTTCCCTATCAGAGTGGCTTTTTTCTAAGAATTTTGCCAGGGACAACTCTCTTGTTGCCGTGGGTTTTTTTACGTGCGCTAAATAATTACGTGTAACACACGGGACCTCGGTTTATCGTCTCATCCGAAAGACTAGCGCCCAGACCACCACTCATGGTCTAATGGATGGGGGAAAAATTTCCGGTCCAAACGGGGTACGAACCGCCGCACACTTCAGACCCGGACTTTTCGCTTTCTAGACAGGCGCGTTACCTCTAGACCACCGATCCACCCCACCACACCGATCCACCACATACACACACACGTCAATCTGATAACAGAACAAATGCGAGAACATGCCGTGGCCTTGGTCAAACAAATGAGCCCTGGTGTTGTCATTCATTGCCAAATAAGACACAGGAGCTATCAGCCCTAACGCTGTAATTTCCTACAATTTATTCTCTCTGTGGCTTTGAGGCAGGAATAGCTTCAGTGACAAGCTTCGTTTGCAAATCCTGACATTTTATTTTTGGTGATAAACGGTTTTATTTTATTCAGTGGTTTTCTTTTACATACATGGAACAGGAAAATACGAGTAGCATAGACATAGAAACTGTACTCACACCCACCCACACACACACACGCACACACACACACACACGCGCCCCACACAAGCGCGCGTGCGCGCCCGTGCACGTGCGCGCGCACGCACGCACACAGAGCTCGATCTGATAACAGAATAAACAGGAGAACACACTGTCCCATTAGTCAAACAAGAGAGTCATGATGTTGTCATTAAGTGCAAAATAAAACAAGAGAGCTATGGGTTCTAATGCTGTAATTTCCTACGATTTATTCTGTAGCTTTAAAGCGGAAATAGCTTCAGTGACAAACTTCGTTGCAGTAATTCCTGACATTTTATTTTTGGTAATAAATGGGTTCTTTTGTTTTAATTGGGCTGTTTCTTTCCATACAGGGCACAGGAGATATAAGAGTTACATAGACATAGAAACAGTACCATTAAGGACAGATAAATATAAGCTACAAGGCATATATATCAACACAATGCATTGTTAATTCCTGTACGCGCAAAAGCATGTGTGCACATACTCACTCATGCACACACACTTACAACACACACACACACTTACAACACACACACACACACACACACACACACACACACACACACACACACAATGCAGAGAGAGACAGACAGACAGAGAGACAGACAGATCTGATAACAGAATAAACACGAGAACATGCTGTGGCATTAGTCAAACAAGAGAGTCATGCTGTTGTTATTCATTGCAAACTAAAGCATGGAGCTATCAACTCTAACGCTGTAATTTCCTACACTACATTCCCTATGTGGCTTTAAAGCAGAAAATAGCTTCAGTGACTAGCTTTGCGTGTCATTCCTAACATTTTAGTTTTGGTGATAAACGTTTATTTTTATTTAGGGTTTTATTTTACATACAGAGGACAGGAGATTATAAGAGTAACATAGGCATAAAAACTGTACCATTCAGGAAAAAAGTATAAGCTGCAAGGTATACATACAAACAAAATACATTGCTGAATCATGTTACACACATGTGTGTGTGATCCAATAACAGAATAAACCGGAGAACACACAATCCCACTAGTCAAACTAGGGAGTCATGGTGTTGTTATTCACTGCAAAATAAAACATGGAGCTATCAGCTCTAATGCTGTAAATTCCTACAATTCATTCTCTCTGTGGCTTTGAGGCAGGAATAGCTTCAGTGACAAACTTCGCTTGCAAATCCTGACATTTTATTTTTGGTGATAAACGGTTTTATTTCATTCAGTGGTTTTCTTTCACATACATGGGACAGGAAAATACGAGTAGTGTAGACATAGAAACTGTACACACACCTACACCCACCCACACACACGCGCACGCATTTACGCGCACGCACGCACACAGAGCTCGATCTGGTAACAGAATAAACAGGAAAACCCGCTGTCCCATTAATCAAACAAGAGAGTTGTGGTGTTGTCATTAAGAGCGAAATAAAACAAGGAAGCTATCTGTTCTAATGCTGTAATTTCTTGCGATTTATTGTGTAGCTTTAAAGCGAAAATAGCTTCAGTGACAAACTTCGTTTGCAATAATTCCTGACATTTTATTTTTGGTAACAAAGGGTTGTGTTTTTTTTTAATTGGGTTGTTTTTTTTTCATAAAGGGCACAGACCAGGAGATATAAGAGTTACATAGACATAGAAACAGTACCATTAAGGACAGATAAATATAGGCTACAAGGCATATATATCAACACAATGCATTGTTAATTCTTGTACAAACAAAGGCACGTGCGCACACACTCGCTCATGCACACACACAGACTTACAACACACATACACACACTTACAACACACATACACACACTACAACACACTACACACACTACAACACACACACACACACACACACTCACACTCACACACACAACGCACAGAGAGAGAGAGAGAGAGAGAGAGAGAGAGAGAGAGAGAGAGAGAGAGAGAGAGAGAGACAAAGAGAGAGAGATCTGATAACAGAATAAACAGAACATGCCGTGGCATTAGTCAAACAAGAGAGTCAAGGTGTCCTTATTAATTGCAAACTAAAACAGCGAGCTATCAACTCTAACGCTGTAATTTCCTACACTACATTTCATCTGTGGCTTTAAAGCAGAAAATAGCTTCAGTGACTAGCTTTGTTTGCCATTCCTAGCATTTTATTTTCGGTGATAAATGTTTTGTTTTTGTTTTTTTTAATTCAGGGTGGGGGGTTTTTTACATAGAAATGACAGGAGATATAACTGTAACATAGACACAGAAATTGTAACATTGGTGATAAACGTTTATTTTTTATTCAAGTTCTTTTTTTTTCATGCAGAGGATAGGAGATTATAAGAGTAACATAGACATAGAAACTGTACCATTAAGGAAAAAGAAGTAAAAGCTGCAACGTATATATATCAACAAAATACATTGCTAAATCCTGTTACACACATGTGTGTGCGATCTAATACACAATAATTATAAGAATAAACAGGAGAACACACCGTCCCATTAGTCAAACTACGGAGTCATGGTGTTGTCATTCAGTGCAAAATAAAACAAGGGAACTATCAGCTCTAACGCTATAATATTCTACAATTTAGTCTGTCACTTTGAAGCATGAACAGCTTTAGTGACAAACTTCGCTTGCAGGTCCTAGCATTTTATTTTCGGTGATAAACGTTTTGTTTTTGTTTTGTTTTTTAATTCAGGGTGGGTGTTTTTTTCACATACAGATGACAGGAGATATAACTGTAACATAGACACAGAAATTGTAACATTAATGGCAGATAAATATAAGCTACAAGGCATATATATCAACACAATGCAGCGATAAAACCTGTACACACACAAGCTAGCACACGAACGCACAGGCACACAAACACGCACGCGTGCGCTTGTGAACACACGCACATACACAGTAAACACATACATACATACATACATACATACATACATACATACATACATACATACATTACATACATATTACATACATACATACACACACAGTTACATCACACACACATACATACACACACACTAACACACACACACATACAAACACAACACACACAAAACACACACACACACACACACACACACGCACGCACACACACACACACACACACACACACACACACACACACACACACACACACACACACACACACACACTAACATCGGTGGATCGGTGGTCTAGAGGTAACGCGCCTGTCTAGAATGCAAAAAGTCCGGGTCGGGTGTGTGCGTGGTTCGTACCCCGTTTGGGCCCGAAATTTTTCCCCATCCATTAGACCATGAGTGGTGGTCTGGGCGCTAGTCTTTCGGATGAGACGATAAACCGAGGTCCCGTGTGTTACACAAAATTATCAGCGCACGTAAAAGAACCCACGGCAACAAGGGAGTTGTCCCTGGCAAAATTCTTAGAAAAAAGCCACTCTGATAGGGAAACAAATACAGTTGCAGACCAACAGAAAGAGAAAAAAAAAGAAAAACAAAAAGGGTGGCGCTGCTCTTGTGGCGACGCGCTCTCCCCGGGGAGAGCAGCCCGAATTTCACGCAGAGAAATCTCGTGACTTAAAGTGGTATAAAAAAAAAATAAAAAAAATAAAATAACAACACACACAGACACCTACAACACACACACAGCATAACACACACACACCCCACACACACACACACACACACACACACACACACACACACACACACCACTCACACACACACAACACACACACACACACACACACAACACACACACACACACACACACACACACACACACATTCAATCTGATAACAACAAAAAATGAGAACATGCACTCCCATTCCTCACAGACACATAAAAATCACAATTTCGTCCTAAACGACCAAAATAAAACAAGTGCACCATTAAACTTAATGTTGCAATTCCCAAAGAATTTATATTGTAGCTTCACAGAAACAGAGTCATCCTTTATCATGCTACTCCGCACGTTTGGTAATTTCTGTACAATGTATTGGTGCCTAGACTTGATTTGTTTACTGTCTAACTTCAAAGAGATGTAAAGGAGCGAGGAAAGATGACGACGATTTCTAAACAGACTGACAACAGGTGAAGGAAAGAGCTGCTGATTTGTGGCAGGGTTTTTTTTTCTCTAACCATGAAAATGTGGAGTGTTTGTTGCAGCTTGTCTGATTTTTTGTTTGTACACGAGTGGTGTGTGTGTGTGTGTGTGTGTGTGTGTGTGTTTTGTGTGTGTGTGTATGTGTGTGTGTGTGTGTGCGTGTGTGTGTGTGTGTCTGTCTGTCTGTCTGTGAGTGTGTCTGTGTCTGAATGTGTTTACATGTATGTGTATATTTATTCATTTATTCTTTTATATCGAGGATAATGGAATAAGCACTCATGTGCTTTTTTACATCAAGTCCCCGTGTGTATGCGGTTTGGTAAATTTTGTCATGTTTCCACCGGCAGAAATGGCCTACTCTTTTGAAAAGTGGAACAAGATTTAACGTGTGCTAAATATGTGTGTTTGTGCGTGCATGTGCGTCTGTGTGTCTATCTGTCTGCCTGTCTATGTCAAAAATAGTTTCTGTTTGATCCTTCCAAGATAAAGAACAGGGAAAATGGAAGAGACAGAGAGACAGATAGACAGACAGACAGAGACAGAGAGAGAAAGAGAAGCAAGGAGGTGGGGGAAGCAAAAAGGAAAAGGAAAACCAGCCGCCATGGCGTAGTGGTTAGCGCCTTGGGTTACGGACTGGAAGGTCGCGGGTTCGAATCCCATAAGAGTCATAGGGATTTTTCGGACTCCGGCCGGCTCCTACCCAGAGTGAGTGTGCTGTGGGCTCAGTGGGAAGACTGGGACCACACAGTCGAGCTTCATCCACTTAACGGATGCGAGTTTGAGAGTGTTGCTCAAATTACCTGACCAATACTGCAGGTGTCTGTATCTCTCGGGCCCGGTTGACGCCGGGATATATTATGATAGTAAGCGTAGAGTACAACCCTGTCAAGTAGTCTCAAAGCATATGCACTTCCACAGCAGCATAATTACGTCATCCTCATTGTCATTGATCATCATGCAATAAAAAAAAAAATTGCCTCTGATTCGGTGGTCCCAGATTCTCTGGTCTCATGGTGACCTCAGATTCGGTTTGCCCATACACTTCTGTGCCTGTGATGAGTTTGTGTCAGAGCCTTTGAGGTTGGAAGGTTCGCGGGGGACGGTCGTTGGAGGACGTTGTGGTGGATGCCACCTGGGTGGCAACTCACTCGTCTGGCTCCGCGACTGAGCTATTCTGTCGTTAGTAGGGGGTTAGTAGGTGGTGTCCTGCGTATGTTGCTCAGAAAGGCACACTGAACACCGCAAAGTGACCCAGCAGCAGTGCAGGCCCCTCTGGCTGGTGGCCGCGGCGGCTGTGTGATTGGCTCCTTGTGGACCTCGACTTTGAGGATGAGACATAACAATTCTGGTATGGTTGTGCGGGGAGATTGGAATGAGCGGCGTGGGAACAGCATGACGGGGGACGTCACAGAAGATGAGCAGCAAAAAAAAAAAAAAAAAAAGGAAAAGGAAAAAAAAGATAGGCTAACACACATACAGACAGACAAACAGACACAAAATACAGACGCAGAACAAGAACAAGCACTGGAGATAAAAATCATGCTGGGGATCATGCTGATGTGCAATCTGTCATACAGAACAAAGAAAATGAAATGACAGAGTGGTGTCAGAGCTAAAGCCCTCTGGCTGGGAATGGGACTGGGCACAGCATTAGGTTAGTAGCTGCTTCAGCCCCCTTGTATTGCCATGGACCCCGGTTATCTCCCTCTCTGTGCTTTTGTTTTTGTTTTGATTTTGGGTTTTTTGTTGTTGTTTTTAAGCTTGTTTGCTCTCTCTCTCTCTCTCTCTCTCTCTCTCTCTCCTCTCTCTCTCTCTCTCTCTCTCTCTCTCTCTCTCTCTCTCTCTCTCTGTACCTCAAATCAGAGAAAGATACAGAGATGGTGATAATCTTGTCAAAGGAAATTTAAAAAAGAGAAAGAAATAGACGAAAAAGAATGTCCTTTATTGTCACTGATCATGCCTATCTCTTTTTTCTGTGCTTCTCTCTGTATCTCTCTCTCTCTGTCTCTCTCTGTATCTCTCTCTCTCTCTCTCTCTCTCTCTCTCTCTCTCTCTCTCTCTCTCTCTCTCTCTTCTGCCTAAAACTCAGAGAAAGAGACAAAGATAATCTAATAAAGGGAAAATGGAAAAAGAGAGAAATGGACACAGACAGACAAACAGACAGAGAGGCAAGAGTAAAGAGACAGAAAAAGAGACAGACATACAGACACACACAAAGCCAGATCCAAAACAAGAACACCCACTGATATATAAATCAGGCAGAGGATTGTGCTGATGTGCAATCTGTCATACAGAACAAAGAAAATGAAATGACAGAGTGGTGTCAGAGCTAAAGCCCTCTGGCTGACTGGGACTGGACACAGCATTACGCTAGTGGCTGCTTTCAGTCCCCTTGTATTGCCATGCACCAGGGTTATCTCCCTTTCTGTGTGCTTTTGTTTTTGTGTTGTTTGTTTGTTTGCTGTTTTACTCTTGTTGCTCTCTCTCTCTCTCTCTCTCTCTCTCTCTCTCTCTCTCTCTTCTCTCTCTCCTCTCCTCTCTCTCTCTATCTCTCTCTCTCTCTCTGTACCTCAAATCAGAGAAAGAGACAGAGATGGCGATAATCTAGTCAAAGGAAATTTTTAAAAAGAAAGAAATAGATGAAGAAGATTGTCATTTATTGTCACAGATCATGCCTATCTCCTTTTCTGTGCTTCTCTGTCTCTGTCTCTGTCTGTCTCTCTCTCTCTCTCTCTCTGTCTCTCTCTCTCTCTCTCTCTCTCTCTCTCTCTCTCTCTCTCTCTCTCTCTCTCTCTCTTCTGCCTCAAAAATCAGAAAAAGAGACAAAGATAATCTAATAAAAGGAAAACGGAAAAAGAGAGAAATGGACAAAGACAGACGGACAGAGGGGCAAGAGTAAAGAGAGAGAAAGAGAGACAAACATACATACAGACACAAAATACAGACGCAGAACAAGAACAAGCACTGGAGATAAAAATCATGCTGGGGATCATGCTGATGTGCAATCTGTCATACAGAACAAAGAAAATGAAATGACAGAGTGGTGTCAGAGCTAAAGCCCTCTGGCTGGGAATGGGACTGGGCACAGCATTAGGTTAGTGGCTGCTTCAGTCCCCTTGTATTGCCATGGACCAGGGTTATCTCCCTCTCTGTGCTTTTGTTTTTGTGTTGTTTGTTTGTTTGCTGTTTTACTCTTGTTTGCTCTCTCTCTCTCTCTCTCTCTCTCTCTCCTCTCTCTCTCTCTCTCTCTCTCTTCTCTCTCTCTCTCTCTCTCTCTCTCTCCTCTCCTCTCTCTCTTCTCTCTCTCTCTCTCTCTGAACCTCAAATCTTAGAAAGAGACAGAGATGCGATAATCTAGTCAAAGGAAATATTTAAAAAGAAATAGATGAAGAAGATTGTCATTATTGTCACAGATCATGCCTATCTCCTTTTCTGTGCTTCTCTGTCTCTGTCTGTCTGTCTGTCTGTCGTCTCTCTCTCTCTATCTCTCTCTCTCTGTCTCTCTCTGTATCTCTCTCTCTCTCTCTCTCTCTCTCTCTCTCTCTCTCTCTCTTCTGCCTAAAACTCAGAGAAAGAGACAAAGATAATCTAATAAACGGAAAATGGAAAAAGAGAGAAATGGACACAGACAGACAAACAGACAGAGAGGCAAGAGTAAATAGACAGAAAAAGAGACAAACATACAGACAGACACAAAGCCAGACCACCCACTGGAGATAAAAATCATGCTGAGGATTATACTGATGTGCAATCTGTCATACAGAACAAAGAAAATGAAATGACAGAGTGGTGTCAGAGCTAAAGCCCTCTGGCTGACTGGGACTGGGCACAGCATTACGCTAGTGGCTGCTTCAGTCCCCTTGTATTGCCATGGACCACGGTTATCTCCCTCTCTGCGCTTTTGTTTTCTGTTTTTATGACCCCCTCACACTCCCCCTTTCTCTCTCTCTCTCTCTCCTCTCTCTTCTCTCTCTCTCTCTCTCTCTCTCTCTTCTCTCTCTCTCTCTCTCTCTCTCTCTCTCTCTCTCTCTGTTTCGATGATGTCTTTTTCTGTCTCTATCTCTTTCTGTCAACAGAGAGAGAGAGAGAGAGAGAGAGAGAGAGGAGAGAGAGAGAGAGAGAGAGAGAGAGAGAGAGAGAGCGACGCAGAATAGTAAACGGGAAGAGAAAGAGAGACAGGCAGGTAGACGTACAGCTAAAAATTTACAGTGACAAATTTTGAAGAAAAAAGAAAAAAAAGCTTTGAAAATCCTCCCCTTAATTACTCAAACTACGTTATTGACATTCGAACCTTACCCACGAATCTTATATCCACGAAAATTAGAAACCTGCCTCTGTATTCGCTCGGTCGGGATACGGTGTCTACAACGCTCCCAGAGAGCATCCTCAACGTCAGTTCCACTTTCTGAGCAGTAGCCTGAGAGAAGGCTGAGAAGAGAGGGGGGGTGCTGGGGCAGTGAGTTCTGCTGTCTGTTCAATATCCCTGGAGGTTGTCGTTTCCACTGTTTTTAGGTTTTTTCGTGACAGCTCCCTCCGAGGAGATGCCAGGTCTCCTTCAGTGCAAAAAAAGTATTTCACTAAACGTATAGCCAGCTGTGTGGTTAAGACCGTTCGACTTCAATCCCATGGTGTCTGTGAAGTCGTGGGTTTGAATCTCGGCAGCGTCTGTTGAATTAATGAAAGGGGATGTTTATTTTTTGCAATCTCCCAAGTCGACTCGAGTGTAGGACTGCCAGTGTTTTAATTTCCTTCGCGTATGTACACATGAAGAAAAACAAAGGTGTATGTTAAAGATTCCGTAATTGAGATCAGAGTTCTGTAGGTTACGGAAACATGAATACACCCGGCATGCATCCTCGAAGTCGGAATGCGGCTACCTTCATTGGGAATGAACGGTCGAAAAATCGACCATTAATTTTGTAAAATTCGGAGCTCTAGCAGAAGAACGGATTTTTTTTTTAAAGTATCTCCCCTGTATGGGAAAGCTGAGTCACAAACGTCCTTGTTTTTAACTCCTTTCTTTTCTTGTATCGTTGGTTCCCTCCTGTTGACATTTCTGTCTTGCTTGTTTACTGTTACGCTTTCTTCCACGTGTATCTTATCTAGAACAGTGTTTGTGTCCTAGGAGGTCATCTTTCAGCTGTCTGCAGATCGCAGGGATGTCAGTATTAGGATTACAATTCCTGACTTTCATCACGCCACATGCTTTACTGGCTTTGCAGTTTAACTTTCAGTGTTACAATCTCAGACTTAGATTATAGACTATCTGTTTCTGATAATTATGAGAAGCAAAAACATTTCTGCACCTGTTTTCCAGATTTGTTCAGTGCACAAACAAAACGAGCTGAAGTCAACTTTCAACATGTCTTTTTTGTATCTCTATCAGAAAGAAAAAGCAAACAAAATGTTAAAATTCCGAACAGCGGTTTGAAATGCTACTGTTAATTGCGTATCATCAGTGTATTCGTGTCAAGCCTTTTAATCTATTCAAAATACGTTCATCACTCTTTTGAATTAAGAACAGATATATCACACAATCACAAGTTTTGAGTTTGCGATTTGAACTGTTCGACAATATCTTTAGCATTATGTCGTAACACAGCTGCTTAACAAGTAGAAAATCTGAAAAAAGTATTCTGAATCGTGACACAAAGTAGTTATCCACACTTCATGGAATCCAGAAATGCCCTAGACTGAAATGCAGCCGAAAGGGAATTGTAATATTTATAAGGAATTGTCGACCTTTTGAAAGACTCGGTCATTATAATGTTTATATGGAGGGGGGGGGAACTTATCTTCTTGTCACAACAGTACCTGTTGATAATGACAGCGTGGATTGTGTTGCCGGATGCTTGTTGGGCTTTGATGTGAAATGTAGAGATTGTATTCATTCATCCAAGACGAGTTCCGAGCGATAGCAACCTGTTTCCTGCCTTGAAGGGAATGGAAGCCCTCCGAAGTTAGAGTATGGCTGTCTCTATGCCACGGAGCCAAAGAGCTGCCATACACGCAAGCTTTATTGTGTACTATCACAAGAACTGTTGGCCGGCCAATGACCGTAAGTGCATTGTCAAGGTGAGCTTTATGGTGCTTGAAATGGTCCCCAGGTGCTCTAACAACAAAGCACAAAAACACAACAGTAGCAACAACAACAATAACAACAACGAAACCGACAGTAACAACATATTTCATAAGTATATCGATCACTCCAGGGCCATTCCCCCTCTGTGCACCATAACTTTATTGATGGCATTGCATGTGTGCTGATATTAATTAAAGCGCCGTGGTTTATAGCCTAGTATTATGTAATAAGCGTATGCGCGGGCATGTGTGTGGGGGGGCGAAGGGGGGAGGGGGGGGGGAAGGGTGGATGAGTGCGTGTGTGTGTGTGTGTGTTTGTGTGTGTGTGGTGTGTGGAGAGAGAGTCTGTGTGTGTGTGTGGTGTGTGTGTGTGGGTGTGTGTGGTGTGTGTGTGTGTGTGTGTGTGTGTGTGTGTGTGTGTGTGTGTGGTGTGTGTGTGTGGTGTGTGTGTGTGTGTGTGTGTAAGGGACGGACGGAGAGAAAGACAGACAGGCAGCGAGACACATACATACATACATACATACATACATACATACATACATACATACATACATACAGACAGACAGACAGACAGACAGAAAGATATTATGGAAACACGTCTGCCTCTAAGGGTACTAAGCATCATTATTCCATGTGTGGGCGAGCGAGCCGCGTGCGCGCGCGCGCGCGCGCGCGTGTGTGTGAGTGTGTGTGTGTGTGTGTGTGTGTGTGTGTATGTTTGTGTGTGTGTGTGTTCATGCACGTGCGTACATGCTTTATTATTTGTTTTAGCATTTTTAGGTGATTATGTTGGGTTAAGGCGTGGAGGAAGCGGTGCCAAAAAAAACAATGGAAATAGGTTCTTGAGTAATCATTTATTTAAACGAAGGCGATTAAGCATAATAAGTAGTGTTATGGTAATTATTTTTGTGTTGGTGATTTGCAAGGTTGCAGCCCCCTAACACATATACCTCCTCTTTCACACG
>CM054151.1:27281846-27289346 GCA_028751875.1 Rapana venosa | reverse complement strand
CACAAACACACACACACAACACACAACACAACACACACCACACACACACACACACAACAACACACACAACCACACACACACACACACACACACACAACCACACCACACACAACAAACACACACACACACCACCACAACACACACACACACACACACACAAACACACCCACAACCCCACACAACACAAACACACACACACACAACTACACACACACACAGACGCCGCGACACAGACAGAAAAGATCACACTCACTTAGACTTCTTCAACCTACTCAAGACTCCCAAAAAAGTCCATCTAGGGGGGAGAAAGAAAGAAGATTACAAGGTGCAAGAAGAACCAATGCTCCCCGCACTTAGCTGATCGATGTACATGGCCTCTCTTGTCTCACTGTCAGCTCAAAACCTACTTTCTCTTCTATTCTCTTCTCTTCTCTTCTCTTCTCGGGCACTAGGTCTTGCAGTACACCACACAGGGGAGACGGGATAGCCTAGTGGTCAAAACATTGCGCTCGCAATCTGACGACCCGGGTTCGATTCCCGTTCAAGGGGGATATTTTCCCCTGGAGTTAACAATCAGTGCAGACTCCACACTCTCCCCAAAAGTCCTTCGGATGAGACAATAAACCGAGGCCCTCGTGTGCGAACGCACGCACAACATCTTGCACACACGTTAAAAATCTTGTTCCGCTTTTCGTAAGAGTAGGCCATTGTGTGCCGGTGGGAAGAGATGACAGAATTTACAAAACCGCATACACACGGGGACTGGATGTTAAAAAAAAGCACATAAGTGCTTATTCCATTATCCTCGATATAAAAAATAAAAAAATAAATAAATAAAAACACAATGGCTCACTCGGTGGCCTAGAGCTAACGCACCTTACCTAACGTAACTTACCTAGCTTAGAAGGCGAAAAAAGTCCAGGTTGGAAGTTGTCTGGCGGTGGTTCCATTCCACCTGTTTGGGCACAAAAGTTTCCTCCACCCTTCCTTTCCCCTCCCTGACATCCACTAACATTGTTTAGTGATGGTGTTGGGTGAGAGAGGTTGGGTTTTTTTCTCGGACGAGGCAAATAAACTGAAGTCTTGTGTGTAGCACCACGTACCGTAAAAGAACGCTTCGTAACAAGAGAGTTGTTTCGCTGGCAAAATTCTGTATAAAAAAAGCCACTCTGATATGGAAACAAACGCACATACAGACTAAAAGCCTATATTTTCTCCTAGGCGGCAGGTAAAACCCTATTCATTTTTTCTCCTAGGCAAAGGTTAAAACCTAGTTCTTTTTCTCATAGGGGGGAGCCTTTTTTTCTCCTAGGTGTAGGGGTGGGTGGAAGGTAAAAGCCTTTTTTTCTCCTAGGTGTAGGGGTGGGTGGGTTAAAAGCCTTTTTTTTCTCCTAGGTGTAGGGGTGGGTGGGTTAAAAGCCTTTTTTTTCTTCTAGGTGTAGGGGTGGGTGGTGTTAAAAGCCTTTTTTCTCCTAGGTGTAGGGGGGGTGGGTAAGCTTTTTTCTCCTAGGTGTAGGTGGTGGTGGTAAAGCCTTTATTTTCTCTAGGTGAGGGGTGGGTGGTGATTAAAAGCCTTTTTTTCTCTAGGTGTAGGGTGGGGTGGTAAAAGCCTTTTTTTCTTCTAGGGTAGGGGATGGGTGGATGGTAAAAGCCTTTTTTTCTCCTAGGTGTAGGGTGGGTGGTGTAAAAGCTTTTTTTCTTCTAGGGTAAGGGTGGGTGGTGGTAAAAGCCTTTTTTTTCCTAGCGGAGGAGGGGGGGGATTAAAAGCCTTTTTTTCTCCTAGGCGAGATGGGGATGGTAAAAGCCTTTTTTTTCTAGTGAGGGGTGGGTTAAAAGCTTTTTTCTTCTAGCTAGTGGGTGGTGTAAAAGCTTTTTTCTCCTAGCGGATGAGTGGGGGATAAAAGCCTTTTTTTCTCCTAGACATGGGTAAAACCTTTATTTCTAGCAATGGGTAAAGCGCGCTAATTGTTTCTCCTAGTGGCGGACTAAGCCACAAACCCGAGTGTAAAAAGCCTGTGGTTTTTTCCCCTTGACTTGAGTCTCAACGCACAGCACAAGAAATGGTAAAGTCTTCTTCTTGGGCTTGAGTCCTAAAACATGGGCTGAGTGCAAAAAAAAGCTATTCCCTTGATTCGAGCTGGTACTCAAATTGGTAAGTCTTTCTTTGAGCTTTTAAGCCTATCTTGGGCTGTGAATCTTACAAAAATATCAGAGTGGTAAAAGGGTGTCTTTCCTTGTGTCTGGACTCTGACGGCACAACCGAGTGCTAAAAGCCTGGTCATCTTCTTTTCTGCATTGAGTTTTAAAACATGACAAAGTCCTCAATCTTATGGCACAGCAGATGGATAAAAGCCTCTTTTCTTTTCTTGGGAACTAGGGTTTTATGGCGCAACAGAAAGCTAAAAGTCTGTCTTTTTTTTCTTGGGCCCTAAACTGTCTTTCCTCAGACACGGAATCCTACGATGCAACAAGTGTCGCTTGTAATGCTGAGCTTCTGTTGCGCGTTGTATTTTGTGCTCAGATAAAAACATCCGCGTATTGTATCGTATACCACTGTCATCTACCCAAAATATTCTCTGTCTGGAATGTGGACTGTTCTCCGTGGAGATGAGTGTGGCGTTGCTATCAAAGCAGTGTCGCCCTTTATTTTCTGTTTATTTTCCTGTCTGTAAATTGTTTCTTTATAGGAGTTCCTTTTTCTGCAGAATTTTGCCAGGGACAACTATCTCATTGCCGTTGGCGCGCTAAATGTGTCGTGCTCTTGGGACCTACGTCAGTGTATCGTCTAATCTAAAACGCTAGCACCCAGACCATCTCTCAAGGTCATGGGGTTATGGGGAAAGTTTGGATTTAACTGAGAATCGAACCTTCGAGATCTCACTTTCTTCTACTCGTCTACTGGAGACGGACCTCTGGAAAAGGCCCAACGTGGTAGAAACCTGACCTGGTGAACACCCCAGTCTTGAATTGAATTCAGTACAACGTACCAAAGCCAATTTTCTCCTTGCCAGCGTTGTGGTTTAGAGCGTCTCGGGGTAAGTTGCGGTAAAAAGCTACCTTCTCTCCGACTTCTGTGGTCAATTAGGCCCGTGTGAAAGCCGATCTGATGTTAGACTGAGGTCTTGTGGGCAGTAGTGTGCTATACAAAAAGACATTTATCTTTGGGGCACATAGAGATAAGTTGGGCCATAAACGTTAAAAGTGGATCTTATCTGTTGAATGCATGTGGTGGTGGGTCACACCATTGTGTATAAAAGTTACAAACGGATCAATGGTCTGGAGTTTGGTAGTGGTGGTTAGTTCATAGAGTACTTAAACTGGATACGCGTCTTCATAATTGACTTCTCAGTATTCGATCCTAATTGTACACACGGGTAGTTCAATCGTCCTTTTCACATCTACCTTTTTTAAGGTTTTTGCTCGGGGATCGACAGTAAATTGCAGGGGATAAGAGAGAAGTGGTCTTGTCTAGATGACTCTTTCAAGCAACCTCAGTCCTCCAGTACCTAAATGCGGTTTCCGACCCCCAGCTTACAGTTCAGACCCCTTGATTGCTATGGTTTTGTCGTCTGCGTTCTCTCATCACAGAAAATAGGAACAGCTTGTGTTTAGCATCTACACCATTACTCCAGCCCACGCTTTCTCTAACCCCCATCCATCCATCCCCCCACCCCACCCCTCCTTTCCCCTCTCCTACTCTCTTCCCCCCACCCTCAGCCAGCTCCATAGTCCAATTATTGCTAGCATATTATTGTAAGATGCTTTACAAGTTTTCTCTGTCTGCCTGTCTCTCTGTCTGTCTGTCTGTCTGTATGTCTGTCTGTCTGTCTGTCTGTCTGTCTGTCTGTCTGTCTCTCTCCTCTCTCTCTCTCTCTCTCTCTCTCTCTCTCTCTCTCTCTCTCTCTCTCTCTCTCTCCTCTCTCTCTCGCACTGGCCGGGTGAAGAAAAGTATGTAAATGCTTATCTGTAACCCTTGAAAAACAAAGGTCATTCGTTCATTCGTTCATTCATTCATTCACTCACTCACTCACTCATTCATCTATTCATTTGTTTATTCATGCTCTCTCTCTCCCCCCCCCTCCTCTCTCTCTTCTTCTTCTTGTTCTTCTTGTTCTTCTTCTTCTTCTTTGCATTCTTCTTTCTTCTTCTTTCTTCTTTGCATTCTTCTTTGCATTCTTCTTCTTCTTCTTTGCATTCTTCTTCTTTGCATTCTTCTTCTTCTTCTTCCCTTCCCTTCTCTTCTTTTCTCTTCTCTTCCTTCTCTCTCTCTCTCTCGTCTGCAAATCATTGGGGATCTATCATTGGAAAAGGGAGGAGGCTAATGGAGCATCTTCTGCCCCTCAAGTGTGTCATCAAGTCTGAAGGAAACTAAGATGTTGTGTGTGTGTGTGTGTATGTGTGTGAGGGATGGGGGGGGGCGAGGAGGAAGACAGGAGAAGAAGAAAAAAGAAAGACAGAAAGGAAAAAAGAAGACAGAAAAATCGGAGAGTGGTTCTTAGCAAAACTGCAGAGTGCCGAAATGCACAGAGAGGAAAGCGGCAACGAGAAGAAGTAGGCCAACAAATAACATAGTGACAATCCCACAGAAATCACAATATACAGAAATAGATGGAAGCAATGTGGAAATAGAAGGCAGGTGGATAAGGGAGGAGAAGGACGAATAGGAGGTGGGAATAGGAGGGAGAGGAGAGAGGAGAGGGAGAGGAAGGAGATAGGCGGAATCAGAGAGAAAGATGAGAAGGTATTAGTAGGTATGAAAAATATAAGAAAATGATGATGTTATCAACTTCATTAAAAGTAAGAAAATAGTGCAGTTATCAATTGATTGGTTAAAATAAGAAAAGGATGCTGTTATCAACTCATGAAATCAAATACCAAAATGATAGTGTTATCAACTTCATTAAAATAAAAAATAGATGCTGTTAATAAATCATAAATTAAAATTAAAATAAGGTAGTTATCAACTCAATGAAATAAGAAAACCATGCAGGTATCAATTCACATTCTATCTGTCTGTCTATCTGTCCCTTTCTGTCTGTCTGTCTCTCTCTGTCTCTCTCGCTCTCTCTCTCGCTCTCTCGCTCTCCCTCTTTCTCTTTTAGCGTTGGGTAGCATCAAAAAAGACGGAAGGTTATCCAATTTCCCAGGTCAAAATAGATGCAGACCTGCCATTCCATTTGAACGTATACACTTTCAGAAGATTAAATATAAATGTTAAAGATCCTGTTTTGCCCAGGCTAAAAACGTTATTAGTAGTTAACTTAAGTGAAATTTCAGAACCTCTTTTAAACTGTTGTTATGCTTTGCAATATCATGTAGAGAATGTCTTTAACCATGACATGCTCTAAGGATAAAAACATATACTCTCAATACAAGAAGAAAAATTCCTCTGAAGCCAGAGTTTGGTTGCCTTTATTGTGAGGTATGTTCAAAAAACCAAAACCCCGACCTTACATGCAAACGTCTCATCCAAGATGTAATGTATGGTTCTACAGTAATGCCCAGGTGTCAGCAGTAAGTAAACCGGTAAAGGTAAAGGTGTCCCATAACCTGTGTTGGTCTTAGGGGAGCGAGGCATCAGAGACCTCAGCTTCTCAAGAGTTCAGCATATTGAAGGCAGCGCCCATCTCCTCTCCCTCGCTGCTTTACCTTCCCTGACCCTAAAGAGGCAGGTACCCATTTACAGCTAGGTGAACTGGGGGAACTGTGCTGAAGTTAAAGCGCGCAAACGGTCACCCATCCACTTGGTAACTACGCTTGATACTGCTTAACCTTAGCTTGGGGAAAGCGAGTGCTCTGACCACTGAGTTATCCCGTCCCCAAGAAGTTAGGCAAAGCGAATATTATTCTGGTTGACACATTGGGGTATGAAGCTATAGAACTCCCAGGAACAATGGCAACAATAACAACATCCCGTAATCATATCGGTTTTTTAGTTGCAGGTACACAAGTGAAAACCAGAATTAAAAACATCATCGGACCATATGAAGGGGTCCTGGCTTCAGTGGAAAAAAATCTCAAACTGAAGTGGTATGGGCACGTCACGCGAACATCTGGACTAGCCAAGACTGTCCTACAAGGAACAGCACAGGGAGGGAGACGAAGAGGCAGACAGAGAAAACGATGGGAAGACAACATCAGAGAGTGGAGGACTGGCCTTGGGTGGAACGATTTGGTACGGGAAGCAGAGGACCGCGGGGCGTGGAGGAAGCTGGTTGCAAAATATTCAGTGGTACCCCCACGATCTACAGGACTACGGGATAGGTGAAGGTGCACAAAATATTTTCTTATGTATTTTTTTGGGGGGGGGGGGGGGGGGGGGATTGGAATAGGAGAAGAGTTTACGCGAAAACTATAACCAAACATCTTATACACGGCAGTCTGTTCCTGTTTCCTTTATTCCTTAATCTCTGAACTTTGAAAAAATAAGTAAACTAAAACGGCCTACACACGATGAAATCAGTTCAGATTAAGCCAGTGGCTGTAAATCCGTATGAGACGCATACTCCATATACGATCGTCAATACTAACGACAAATGAATGCCTAGTATTGTTTAATGTTTTGTTCCTGTACTTTTAAAAAAACTATGAACGTAAAAGAATGGGTGATATTGTTGCTGATGTAATTAATTTGTTTGTCATTTTATGGATTTTAATTCTTTAAAAAAGTCTTTTGGCGCGCGCGCGCGGGTGTGTGTGTGTGTGTGTGTGTGTGTGTGTGTGTGTGTGTGTGTGTGTGGTGTGTGGTGTGTGTGTGTGTGTGTGTGGTGCATGCGTGAGTGCGCGTTGTGTATGTGTGTGTGTGTTTTGCAGTGATGTTATTGATTTTCTTCTTTTTGCTATTGATACATTTTATTGTTAAAGGTTGTAACAATGTAGTACTTCGATATTATCATTAAGAAATGTTTGTTCCTAGATAGTTGGCTCGATGAAAAAAAAGCAAATGCATTGCTTATTCAAGGTACCATCTGGAAACTTTAAAAACTTGACTTTGATTGTAATGACAAAATGATGCACGCACAAACTGAATCTGCCCCCCACAGTTGACAGAATAATTAAACACTCGTCAAACTGTGGGCATCAGTGATATAACGGATGACACAGTACTGTACAATCCGCTGGGTTTTTGCAAAGGAGTTGTATGTTTTCCTTTCAATTAAAACTGAACGAAAGTAACAGAGAAAATGCAAACATTTCAACATCAGTTACGAGTATGGCAAGCAGGACAAGTTTGGTGAAAACTAGCAGGCTGAGATCAATCCAAAAAAAAGATAATATCAGATGAAAAAATAGATATATATTGGCAGCAGCTGCTACAAACATGTTTGATAATATCTAACAAGCTTACCGGATGTAGATAGAGACTTTCGAATGCATGAAGAATGAACGCACGTGTGCACTTGTGTGTGTGTGCGTGTGCGTGCATGCATGCGTGTGTGCGTGTGTGTGTGCGTGTGTGCGTGGATGCGTGTGTGCGTGTGTGTGTGTAGGTGCAAAGCA
>CM054151.1:27274346-27279346 GCA_028751875.1 Rapana venosa | reverse complement strand
ACAGAACATCTTGAGCACACGTCAAATCCTGTTCCGCTTTTCGAAAGAGTAGGCCATTGTGTGCCGGTGGGAACAGATGACAGAATTTACAAAACCGCATGCACACGGGGACTAGCTGTAAAAAAAGCACATGAGTACTTATTTCCATCATCCTCGATATAAAAGAATAAAATAAATATATTAAAAAAATAAATAAACTTGTAGTAATGTCCGAGTCTTCCTGATGAGCTCAAAGTAAGCCTGTGATCCTTATAGGATTTGAACCCACAACCTTCCAGCCAAGAATTCAATGTTTCGCCACTGCATCTGTTCCAAATCTTTACTTTATTTATCAGTAGATGGCTGCGATCAATGAGCAGATTTAGTTGATGCTGTTTTTACTTTGATTTGACAAAATAATCTTCTTGACTAAAATGTACTTCCAGAATCTAGTCTTAGATTAGATTCGAAGATTGGAAGATTACATATGCGTTACTTTTGAGATAAACTGGCCACAAAAAAGCCGTTCATGTATGGAGACGTCTAAGGCATGTAGTTAAGATACTTTTTAAAAAATTTTATTTGTTTTCATTTTCTTTGATACCACATTAAGTCACGGCATGCTTCTCTGCGTAAAATTCGGGCTGCTCTTCAAGGGGATAATGCGTCGCCACAAGAGCAGCGCCACCCGGTTTTTTTCTTCTTTTCTTGCCTGCAATTGTATTTGTTTCCCTCTCAGAGTGGGTTTTTTTCTACAGAAATTTGCCAGAGACAACCCTTGTTACCATGGGTTCTTTTACGTGCGCTAAATAATCATGTGTAACACACACGGGGCCTCGGTTTATAGTCTCATCCGACAGACTAGTACCCAGACCACCACTAATAGTCTAGTGGATGGGGTAGATTAAAACAACGTGGCAACAAAGTCAACAACCTTACGAACGATTGAATATTTTCTACAAAATCTTGTACAAAAACATACACAAACACGACCATCAGACAAACAATTCTTAACATCTGCACGCCAGACCTACAGACCAAAACCAAAACGAAAAACACGTTTCCCATTTAATGATGGAGAGAGCTCCAATATCGAGGCTATACTATCCGTCAACAAGTCCCCTGACACACCCTTGAGTGCAGACAGCATGATAGAGCGGCACTGACGCCCCTTCTCCCCACACACCATGTACCATCTCTAACAGAAACCCAGGGGAAGAAACGATTGTCCCCAATCAATTTGTCATTGCATTCAGATCGACAGTAGGCAGATTCGTAGGGCAGTAACCTTCCTTTTCTCCCCCCCCTCCCCCCCACTCTTCCACCTGCACCCACCTCACCTACCCCCTGCCCTCCTCTTAAGTCTCCTTCATTACCCCCTTCTCTCTTTCCATCTCTCTATCTTCCCTCACTCTCTCTCTCTCCCCACCCACCTTTTCTTTCCCCTATTCCACTTCCTTTGCTAAACTTTGCACTGTTAGTTTATACTTTTTTTAAACAGAAAATACCTTCTGCTTTTATGCTCTGAAGCAATCCAGCTTTTGATTACTTCAAGGTAAGATATGTATGTCCACAATTCTCTTCGTTTCACTTTAAAGGGCATTGATTGTCGTCAAAGAACATCACCAAAAATGAAGGTTTAGTTTTGGATTTGTCTTAAGGAGTACAATGGTTTTAAACAAACACAACCGTTATAAAACTAGTCATGAGTAACAGTTACACACACTACAATACTCGACGAATGTGTGGTTGACATGAAATAGTCTGTGTACAATTTTCTTTAATTTTGAGACCTTGTCATTTTCATTATACCTGAATTGAAAAACTGTACAATGTTCATTGCAAGTGAAAACATCTGAAATGAAATCATGATTTAACATAGGAAAGGGATTAAATCAGATTTAACACTTCTTTTTTGTTTCAGTACAGTAACAGTTGAACTTCTGTGAAGCAAAATCCATTTTTGTATTTAGCAAAGTATGTCGCAGTTTAATAATCCTTTCACACTGTAGGTTTTAACTACAATTTGCAACCTGTGTCGCTCATGCAGTATAGCTATGATGGTAAATTCTTGTACAAAATATAATTTTCTGTATTTTGGTTGAGGTCATCACGCGTATTATCAAATTTGTGTGCATCCTAAATGATACAAAATCTCTCTCTCACACACACACACTCAAGCGCGTGCACGCACGCACACACACATATTCACACACACACACACACACACACTTAAATACTTACTTATTTACTTACTTACATACTTACTTAGGTCCTTCTTCCTTACTTACTTCCTTCCTTCATTCCTTACTTACTTACTTATTTACTGACTGAAACGATTGTTTATTCGGTTACCCTCGACATCTTCCTCCATCCCCCTTCCCCCTACCCTAAGTATTTTTTTACAGCGGAAACAAAACACTCGGAAAAAAACGGGGAAAAAAACAGACATCAACTAGAGTATTTACACTGACACTGACGAGGTAACCCAATAGGCACCTGGGCTTTGCACAGAAGCAAAACACTATCATCTGATCTAGGCAATCAAACCTTTTACTCAGGTAACGGAAATGAAAAGCCGTAGGCGCGTGGAAATGGTTGACCTCCTTTCAACACTCTCCTCTATAGGCGGCCAGCTGGCGTGCTGAAGACCTCCACGTGGTGCTGATTCAAATCTGCCTGGTGGTGTGTGTTTTTTTAATATATTTTCAACGATGCACGCATGAAACTGGTCAACATAGAATTCAGTGTATTCTTGGCTTGAAATCTATGACCGGTGAGGCGAGGCGTGGCAAAGTAAGGCAAGGCAAGGCAAGGCAGGGCAATGCAGAGCAAGGTAAGACAAGGTAAAGCAAGGTAAGATAAAGCAAGGCAAGGCGAGGCAAGGCGAGGCGAGGCGAGGTGAGGCAAGGCGTGGCAAAGTAAGGCAAGGCAAGTCAGAGCAAGGTAAGACAAGGTAAGGAAAGGTAAAGCAAGGCAAGATAAAGTAAGGCAAGGCAAGGAAGGAAAAGCAAGGCAAGGCAAAGCAAAGGCAAGGCAAAATGTATTCCAAAAACCCATCAGAGGCTTATAGAAGTGTTACGTATTGCACGTAGCTTAAAATAAAAGCACAAAATGCGGGTCTGACCTTTTTGAAACAATTCAACCCACAACTGGTAAAACTGTCTGTAGATAAATAATTTTTAACAAATAACAAGGAACTAGCATTTCGGTACCATAAACATGAGAACAATAAGTATAAGTGAGAATAAGAGAGAGGCATTCCTTGTAGGTCATCGTTATGAGCAAGGTTCAAAGTCCTGAACCGTACTTTTGCGGTTGCTCAATGTTCACAGAAAATGCCATGATTTCAAGATAAAGCAGATATCTAGAAAATAGCAGATCTATTTATTGTTCGAGTCTGTGGACTTTTCCCTGCATCTAGGTGACCATGATTTATGATTAGGTTACTACATTTCTTCGTTTTGTGTTTTTCTTCCAATGAAACATTGCCCAAATTTCCAAGTGCTACACTTTCTAAGCGTATGTAAAAGTGTTATCGGTATGACAATGTTGCCCTTAGTCAAATTCAGCACAAAAAAGCATTCTGTTGCCGCTTGCTCTCTCTCTCTCTCTCTCTCTCTCTCTCTCTCTCTCTCTCTCTGTCTCTGTCTCTGTCTCTCTCTCTCTCTGTCTCTGTCTCTGTCTGTCTGTCTCTCTCTGTCTCTGTCTCTCTCTGTCTCTGTCTCTCTCTCTCTCTCACTCTCTCTCTCTCTCTCTCCCTCACTCTAAGGAGGAGGAGGAGGAGTCGTTTGCGCGATGCATTAAAGCTGTGCTTCTTGGACCAGTAAAACCTGGTGGAGCCCATCCTTCTCCTGGTATAGAGCACATGCTGGGTATATCCATGTTTCCGAAACTCAAAGAATGCTGGTATGAACTGCTGGTTTACTAATAAGCGTATTTCACCTGTGTACACATAACGAATGAAGGCATTGGTAGGTTTACGAACTTGATCTAGAAGAGTGTAATAGTACGATGAATGCAATACAATACAATGCAACACAACACAACACGATGCAATGAAGCAGAATATGATACAGTCTAATGCAATACAACGTTGTTGCAATACAAAACCTTACATAACAATGCTATGCGATACACAACAGTTCAACACAACACACACAACAGTGCAGTGTAGTGTAATGAAATGCCATACAACACAATGCAACGCAATATGATACAGTATAACGCACTACAATGTACTCCTATGCGACACATAACAGTTTTCAACGCAAAACACTACATTACAGTATAGTGCAATGATTAGCAATAAAATGCAGCACGACACAAAACACTAAAATGTCATGAATAATTCATTAAAAAACAGATTTCCGTTAGATTCTTGCGTGTGTCTGTGATGTGCGATCATGTTACTGATAGTATTGATCTGTATCAGTGGGTGTACAGACACACGTGTGTGTGTGTGTGTGTGTGTGTGTGCGTGCGTGCGTGCGTGCGTGCCGCGCGCGTGCGTGCGGTGTTGTGTTGTTTGTTGTGTGGTGCGTGCGTGGTATGTGTGTGTGTGCGTGCTGTGTGTGTGTGTGTGTGTGTGTGTCTGTGTCTGTGTGTGCAAGGATGCATGCATGCGTGCGAGCGTGCAAACGTGTATGGGAGCGTGTGTACGTATGTGCGCATGTGAGTGTGTTTTGTGTGTGTGCGTGCGTTTGTGTGTGTGTGTTTCTGTGTTTATGGCTGAGTTCTTGCATGTTTCCTTTGTAAAGAAATATTGAAAACGTTCCATTTGCAAATGACAAAGAAGAAAGTATGGCTAGGGGAAGAAAGAAAGAAAGGAAGGAAGGAAGGAGGAAGGAAGGAAGGAAAGAAAGAAAGAAAGAAAGAAAGGAAGGAAGGAAGGAAGGAAGGAAGGAAAGAAAGAAAGAAAGAAAGAAAGACAGACAGACAGACAGACAGACAGACAGAAAGACAGACAGACAGACAGACAGACAGAAAGACAGACAGACAGACAGACAGAAAAAAGACAG
>CM054151.1:27251846-27271846 GCA_028751875.1 Rapana venosa | reverse complement strand
GCTGCTGCTGCTATTGTATGTGATGCTGCTGTAGAGAAAAATATATTGTAAAAATTGCAAGATGTTAGTTGATATCATTGAAGAGCTTTATCAAAGACATCCTACACACTTACGCTCTCAAGCACACATGCACACACCCACACATATCACACAAATACACACACGTACGTACGCACGCACGCATGCACACACACGCGCGCGCACACGCACACTTACACCTACGCACACACACACCTACACACATGTACGCTCACACGCGTATGCACGCACACACACACACACATATATACACACACGTACACACACACACACACACACACACACAGGTGTACTTTCAGGATGGTCAAAAAGAAGTGAATCTATTTCCCAGACACATACCAGAGTGGATGACGTTAGATCAACGTAGTTGCCTCCCCTTGGAGGCATTTGTTTTCGGTTTGACATAATTAGTGTGTTACTATATTTGGAAACTAGAATAGAACATGGGCAGACTGAAAACAGTCTGAGCATAACTTATTAAAGCAAAACACCATTTCAAGGTAGGCCTTGACAATTACCTGAGATCAATAACTGACAAAGCTTTTGGCGGGGCCAAGTATTGATTTTCTTTCGGAACCAAGTAGTTAATTTTTTATCTTTTTTTTTCTTGGGGGGGGGGGGGGGAGATTGTTTCGCTCGAAGTGGAATGACTAATTTGTGTAATTATGAAAACAGTGGTAGGGTTTTTTTGGGGGGTTGTGGGGTTTTCTTAAACTATATACGCATAAGCATTTAACAACTGTGGCTGCGTGTGCGCATGTTCCAGATAGTAAATTGAATATGCAATGAGTTTTCTTCTTTTCATCAAGTCATCACTGAAATATATATTTAAAAGAAGAAAACAAAAACAAAACAAGAAAAAGGGTTAAAAGTCATACAATTCACAGAAATAAAGACATAATTATCACATAATAATATTAATTTACCATCATATCAATCATCCTCATTCTTCTCCTGTCTGTTCTTCTACAAACACACATTGATACATATAGCTGTTTAGACCAAGAGCTCACTATCGTTACCAATAACAATACGTCAACAATAACTCTACCTCCCTCACCCCCCACCCACATAAACACATATGCACGCGCATTCATTTATTTGCTCTCTCTCTCTCTCTCTCTCTCTCTCTCTCCTCTCTCTCTCTCTCTCTCTCTCTCTCTCTCTCTCTCTCTCTCTCTCTTCTCTCTCTCTCTCTCTCTCTCTGTTTCTTCCATTTTATTACTTTGTATCCTTTTATTTCCAGGATAATTGAATAAGCACCCATGTGCTCTTTGACATCCAGTCCCGTTGTACATGCTGTTTTCTAAATTTTTGCCATCTGTTCCAACCAGCACACAATAGCCTACTCTTCCGAAAAGCGGAACAGATTTTAACGTGTGTGCAAGACGTTCTACGTGCATTTGCACACGGAGACCTCAGTTTATAGTTTCATCAGAAGAACGAGGAAGGGGGGGGGGGGGGTGGTAGGGAGGAGTGCAGCACAATGGTCTAATAACCACTAGTCTATTGCGCGCGCGCGCGCGCGCGCGTGTGTGTGTGTGTGTGTGCACGCGCGCACGCGTGCTTTCATCTACTTTCTATTGTAAGTGCGGTGGAGGAAATTTCATTAACTCAAGAAGAAGAAGAAAAACAACAACAACAGTGCTGTAGAAGGGAGGCAATTGTGTCACGTTCGCTTTAATTTCTTTTATGATGAGCTTGCGATCTTTAAAAACCAACAAAAATAAAATCGGGTCATAATGATTCGATCCGAGCTGAAATGAGTGAGTATTTAAAAAGATGTTATTATTTTTCAAGGCACATTTCCATCACAAAGGGTTATGAGGATGTTGGGGGGGGGGGGGGGGGGTCTTTATTTTTTGCTCTTCTGTGCTTTTGGTTTTCTTTTTCTTTTCTGTAGTTTTCGTGTAGGTGTCTCTTTTTTCTTTTTTTCCCCTTTTTTTTCCTTTTATTGTTGGTGGGGGAAGGGGGTGCTTTTAGGAGTTGGAGTGGTCTTTTTAGTGGGGATTTTGTTTACTAGTCGCTGTGGTCACACCTTTGTGCGTGAAGGTTGTTATGGGCATTGCAAATCATAGATTCATTCAGTAATTCGTCACTGCCATAAAACCTGCCTACAAACGTGCCCAATATAAAAACAGCACAATGTGTAGATATTTTCATTACATTTAGTCTCTCAGTCACTTGTTCACCATGGGGATGAATGTGATGAATTGTGACGACAGCTTCGACGATGAAAAAGAGAATAACGGTGAACAAGAAAATGTTGAAGTTGACAAGTATCCTACTACTTGTTATCTATGTTGTTAGGTCTCATCGACGTTATTCGCCGTCACCGATCCCTCAGATTCCGAATCCTTTGGGGCGCCTTCGAAGTTTTCTCAACCACCTTTCTCCACTCCTCTCGTCTCTAAGCCACCCTCAGGGTGCCTCTCAGCTCCATGTCTGTCCACTCTCGAATGTTGTCCTCCCATCTCTTCCTTTGTCTGCCTCTTCTTTATCTTCTTCCCCTCACTGTGCCTTGTAGGACTGTTTTAGCAAGACCAGAGGAGCGTGTGACATGACCAAACCACTTCAGTTTTCGTTGTCTGTTTGAAGGTCAGTATAGGGCCCGATTTCATTGCAGATGCGTCTCTTGACTTCTTCATTCGTGATGTGGTCTTTGTATGAGCAACAGAAAAATCGCCATTAGTTCCAAAATGAGACTGATGCATGCATGTGAATCATGGACCTCACAGCGGACTTAGAGAGAAGAATAAGAGCTCTAGAAATGAGGTGCTTCCAAAACTCTTAGGCATCTCATACAAAGACCACATCACGACGTTATTACAGAAAGGCAGAAGAAACTTTTAAGGGTCTTTACTGTTTTATTCAAAACTACATTTGGAAAGTACCATCTCGTTGTGTTGATTATGATGATGTTTATCAGGTGCAAAAAACCTAATGATTCAAAATGTATTGTCTCGACCACACAATAAACTGTTAGCTTGCTATTTGCTTTCAATATTTGTAATCACAGTGTTGCGTTTTCTGAATAAAGATCTACGTAACCTATCCAAAATGATAAAGCCAAAACTTGAAAACTCTACCGCTATACAGTCTTTGTTGGACAGCAGCAAGAAGTAAACATTCCGAAAAATATAAAAAGTAGACCATACCCCCAGAAACTGACAGAAGCCTTGTAAAGTGCGTGGTGACAGAAACCATCTACTGTGTAACAAACAACCTCTATCTCACACACACACACAGACATACACACATACACACACGCCATCCCCCCCCACACACACACACGATCCCCCCCCCCCCAACACACACACACGCCCACACACACACCAAACACACACACACACACATACACACACAACACACACACACAACACACACAACACAACACACACACACAACACACACACAAACACAACACACACCTACACTCACAGACACACACACATACACACACACATGCACACACACACACACACCACACACACACACAACACACAAACACACACACCACACACACACACACAACACACAACACACACAACACACACACAACACACAACAACACACACAACCACCACCACACACACAACACAACACACACAAACACACACAACATACACACACACAACACACACAACACACACACACACACACACACACACAACACAACACACACACACACACACACACACACACACACACACACACCACACAACACACACAAACACACACAACACAACACACACACACACCACACAACACACACACACCAACACACACAAACAACACACACACACACACACCACAACACACACACACACACACACACACCAACACACACACACACACACACACACACAACACACACAACACAAACACACACACACACACACACAACACACACACACAAACACACACACACAAAACACAAACACACACACACACACACACACACAAACACACACACACAACACACAAAACACACACACACACACACACACACACACACACACACACACACACACAACACAACACACAAAACAACACACACACACAACACAACACAAACACACACCACACACACACCACACACACACACAACACACCACAAGCCCAGCAAGCAAGCCACACCAGAATAGAGAATTTCGGCGACTTAGCACAACCACAGAACCCACCACCACTGCGCTACCGCGAACACCACTCTCCCCCAACGCTGACATCAACTGGCGAAAGCGACAGCAGCCTCGCCTAGGACATCGATCTCATTATCCCCTCCCCTCCCCAGCCCCCTCCCACCCCCCACCCCCTTTCCCATCCACACCCTCCTCTCCTCCTCCTCCTCCTCCTCCTCCTCCTCTCTTCATGTCTTCACTGCTATCCTTCTCTGTTCCAGCTCTTCATCAGTAGCAGACAGGACGGGGACTGTGCAGTACGTTACACTGATGGCTCGCTTCAACTTAGCTGCTGCTTGCTGCTGCTGCTGCTGCTGATGCTGGTGTTGGTGTGTTTTACCTGTGACTGCGTGGTGAATCCAAGAGAGAGCTTGGGAGTTGTGTGGACAATCACGGTAGTTTGGTAGGACAGTTGTTTCATTCTTCATTCACTTTTTTTCTGTTTTTGGTACGTGGATATGAGAAAAACTGATCATTTTAGAGTAACATTTTTTTCGTGTGGTTGGAAATTTAAATTAAGAGACTTCAGCACTACTTGTTTGCAAACTGTTGAAGTTTTGTTTGATTTCGAAAATATTCAGACGGGAGTGGTTAGCACCTGTTGTGATGAAATATTTTGAAAAGTATGACTTCGAAATATTAATTTTAAAAGAAATATCAGAAACGATCTGTTACTTCTGTTTTGTCCAAATTTTAGGGGAAAAAAGTCTTGGACGCTTGAGATATTTAAATTAGAAACCGTTTGTAAAATAAGGACTTGAAGTTAAAAACGGTGTCATTGCTGATTCTTGTGAATACAACTTCTGTCGTTGGTTCCGAGTTTCTTTATTCATTCGTAACAAACACATATGGGTGACATACTTTTCTTTTCAAATCACTCATAGACAAGTATTGTAGCATGTGCACTTTGATTTTCCATTGATATTGTATCCTTACACGTTAAAAAAAAACTCAAACAGGAATCACTCATATATCAACAAAAAAAAATTACCAACGCAGCATTCTCTGAAAACCCACAGAAAAAAAATCATACTCCCTCCATCCACTACATGTATGGTTTTACCTCTCTTAGAGTGAGGACAAAAGACAAGAATTCAAAGGAAAAACACAACACCCGCATCTGCAACTACCACTTATCGTGTCAGCGAGTTACGAGCTAAGTGCAGGACAGTTTACTCACTACACATACCGCGACAATCATAGGCTGACATGGAATATCATCCACTCGTGTCTTCTTCAGGAAACGCATGTCATTTGTTGTTGGCGAGCATGTAGCAACCCCCCCCCACACACACACCACCACCACCACCACCACCCCACCCCTCCTCGAGGTTTTTTTTTCTCTGGTGCTGTGGTTTGGAGTGCTAACAGGTACTGACGACTCTGGTGCAAAAGAGTGATTTAGGAGATTCCTCAGTGACGTACTAACGATTCCGGTGCAAAAGAGTGATATAGTGGGAGAGATTCCACGGTGACATGTTTTATCGCTGAAAAAGGTAGGAGGGATGTTTTTGTGTTTGTTTTTTGTTTGCTTTTTGTTTGTTTTGTTTGGTTTGGTTTGGTTGTTTGTTAATTGTGCTTAGTTGTAGAAAAATGTGTACTATTTGTGTCTCTCGTTTTTCTGTTGGTTGGGTGTTGTTGTTGTTGTATTTTGGGGGGGTTGTTTTTGTTTTTGTTTTGGTGTGATTGTTGTTTTTTTCTATGTTTTTGTCTTTCTCTTCTTTCTGTTTTTTAATCCCTCTCTCTCTCTCTCTCTCTCTCTCTCTCTCTCTCTCTCTCTCTCTCTCTCTCTCTCTCTCTCTCTCTCTCTCTCTCTCTCTCTCTCTCTTGTGGCTGCGGGCGATTTTCCCTGTGCTTCAGAATGTAATCTAAGCACTTGCACGCGCATGCACACACACACACACACAAAATCATTTAACCAAAGTCCGCGCGTGGCGCAGTGGCTAACGCTAGAGGTTCGAGCGCAATCACGCGCAAAGATAAGTTTTGTTGTTGTTTTCTTTCAACTTTAGTAGAATCATTTTTAGCTTCTATCCAGAGCTGAACTTAACCAACACTGCAGGTATCTGAATTTCTCGGGCCTTGCCAATGACATGATGACAGGAATAGCAAACCCCTGTAAAAGCAAGGCAACCTGGGCTTTTATAAAGCATCTTTACTATCACCTAGTAGGGGACGGGATAGCTCAGTGGTCAGAGCACTCGCTTTCCCCCAGCTATGGTTAAGCAGCATCGAGCGTGGTTACCACTTGGATGGGTGACCGTTTGCGCGTCTTAGCTTCAGTACAGTCCCCCAATTCATCCAGTTGTAAATAGCTACCTGCTTCTTTAGGGTCAGGGAAAGGAAAAGCAGCGAGGGAGAGGAGATGGGCGCCGCCCTCAATATGCTGGCCCCTAGAGAAGTTGAGGTCTCTGATGCCTCGCTCCCCTACGACCACACAGGTTATGGGACACCTTCTTAGTATCGCCTCCATCACGATTGATCATCATGCGGTTTTGAGACGTTTCTGATCTAGTAGCTCCTGCTGCTGTTGCCTCACGAAGACCTCTGTTTAGGTTACAGTTGTTCTTTTGTTTTTTATTTTTTTGGAAAAAGTCACGGGTTTAATCCCCATTTGATCCTGAACGTTTTCGCCATCAACCAGACCTTGATTGGTGGTCTAAGTGCTGGACTTTTAGGATGAGACAATAAGCCTGTGTCCCAAGTGCTATACACTTTGAGTGTAGGTTGAAAAAATAGGACAACAAGAAAAGAATTGTCCTTGGCCAAAGTCTGTAGAAAAGTAGTCACTCTCAAAAGGACAGCAAAATTACACAGACAAGACACAAAATTAATGTGTCGCGGTGTTCTTAGGGCTTGGCACTCTCATCGGAGAGAAGAGAGAGAGAGAGAGAGAGAGAGAGAGAGAGAGAGAGAGAGAGAGAGGAGAGAGAGAGAGAGAGCAGACTGAATTTTAAGCAGAAGAATCTCCCAAGACTAAAAATGAGTGAGTGAGTGAGTGAGCGAGTGAGTGAGTGAGTGAGTGAGTGAGTGAGTGAGTGAATGAATGAATGTGAATGAATGAATGAATGAATGAATGAATGAATGAATGAATGAATGAAAATTTTAAAATCTTTATTATCTCAGATACAGACAAACTCCTATGATGACAGAGATCTATATTTTTCCTGTAATGAATGAATGAATGAATGAACATAAAAACCTTCACACCTAAAAGGTATGATCGCAGTGCTGGTCGAGATTATATTTTTTAAAAAAACACAATACGATACAAAACAGTACAAAACAATATAATACAACACAGCGTAATGTAATACATCACAATACAACTCAACCCTATTCAAAACAAAACACACGCATCACAACACAGCACAACACAGCACAATACAATACAAATCAGAAAGAGATCCAGACATTCCTAGACAGAAAAGGGCTAGCTGTTAGAGGGAGGGTGGGGGGACAATTACACCCCGGGTGGGTGTTTCACACTGTCTAGCCCAGCAGCTAAACTGATAGTGGCTTCCCGGGTGGTGCTTTGCCTGGAGTGGGGTTAGAATGTAGGCTCTGACTATCTGACACCCACGTGACCTCGTGAAGAGTCTTGTTAGGTGGGTGGCCCCGCGGCTGCTTAACGTTAATTGTGATGTGGTGCGGTGGTGGTGGTGTGGTGGTAGTGTGGTGTGGTGTGATGATAATAATAATAATAATAATTATAATAATAATGATGATGATGATGATGATGATGATGATGATGATGATGATGATGATGATAATAATAATAATAATAATAATAATAATACATGGAATTTATACATCGCTATATCTTGCAAAAAAAAACAAATCAAAGCGCTTATGGTGTGGGGTGGTGTGGGTGGTGTGTGTTGTGGTGTGGTGTGGTATGGCATGGTTAATGTGGCAGTGGTGGTGTGGTTGTGTGTGTGTTGTGGTGTGTTGTGTTGTGGTGTGGTGAGTTGTGGTGGTGTGTTGCGGTGTGGTGTGTTGTATTGTACTGTCTTGCATTGTTGGGTTTTTTGTTATTATCAGTCGTGCTGCGTTCTCTGTGTCGTGTTGTAATATAATGTTTGTGTTGTGCTGTGTTGTGCTGTATTGTATTCTATTGTCTTGCATAGTAGTGTATTGTGTCAGACCGTATGGTACCGTATCGTTTGGTATAGTCTTGTATAGTCTTGCATTGCATTGCATTGCATTGCATTGTATTGTATTGTATTGTATTGTATTGTATTGTATTGTATTGTATTGTACTGTATTGCATTGTATTGTATTGTATTCCACCTTCCGTCTTAGTAGATTTGTGAATTTGGAGCTGCTCACCCCAGTAAGAGTGCATTTTATTTATTTTTATTTTATTCTTTTATATAGAGGATAATGGAATAAGCACTTATGTGCTTTTTACATCCAGTCCCCGTGTGTATGCGGTTTTGTAAATTGTCATCTGTTCCCACCGGCACACAATGGCCTACTCTTCCGAAAAGCAGAACAGGATTTTAACTGTGAGCAAGATGTTCTGCGTACGTTCGCACACGGGGCCTCGGTTTATAGTCTCTTCCGAAGGACTTTTGGGGAAAGTGGAGTCTGCACTGATGTTAACTCCAGGGGAAAATATCCCCCTTGTACGGGAATCGAACCCGGGTCGTCAGATTGCGAGCGCAATATTCTAACCACTAGGCTATCCTGGCCCCCGCCACAAGAGCAGGACAGTCCTTACTTTTTTTTCTTTTCATGTCCATGTCTGTATGTGTTTGTTTGTTTGTTTTTTTTATATAATGATGGTGGCTTTCATCCGAAGAATTTTGCATGGATAACTCTTTTAATGGCGTGGGTTATTTTTTTTATAGGTACGCTAAATGCGTGTTCTTCCATGTCACTCCATTCAATTCTCGGCAGCTTAACTAATAGTGTCTTCTGTAGGGGGCTTCCCAGGTGGTACTTTCTTTGCCTTGGGGGGGTTAGAATGTAGGCACACAATAACTAGCACCCACGTGAGCTCGTGAAGAGTCTTGTTAGGTGGGTGGCCCCGCGGCTGCTTAACGTCAATTGTGATGTGGTGTGTTGTGGTTGTGGTGTGTTGTGGTGGCGTGGTGGTGTGGTGGGGTGTTGGTGGAGTGGTGGTGGTGTGTTGTGGTATGGTGTGTTGTGGTGTGCTGTGTTTTGTTGCATTGTATTTTATCATATCGCGTCGTGTTGTGACGTCGTGTTATATGTTTTCTGTTGTAATGTAACTAAATGAATGTAATGTTCTGTGCCGTCTTGTGCTGACAAGATTATAAACTGAGATCCCATGTGCGAGCGCGCGCGGAACATCTTGCACATACGATTAAACCTGTTTCGCCCTTCGGAAAAGTATGTCATGTGTGCCGGTGGGAATGGATGACGAAATTTGCAAAACTGCATGCACGCGAGAACTGGATGTAGAAAAACGAACATGACTGTTTATCCATTATCCTCGAAATGTGGGGGTTTCAATCAAATAAGTTTAGGTAGATAAATAGATATGTAAATCCCAGTTTTATGTCAACAAATAAGGGAGATAACATTTTTAAAATCTTTTTGCAGGGTATATCGCAGGGGCAGCATCTGTTACAAAAGAAGTCTAGTTGTATGATTGAAAATCTGTTTGCGTGAGACATGTACTGGTGATATTTTTTGTTTATTCTGTGTTTCTTTTTCAAAGTGCGTTTTAAGTTGACAATGGATTTGTACACCCATAAAAGCAGTCACCTGGATGGTCACATTTGTTTTATTCACAATATTTAACATTATATCTCTTATTCTTATGTAAGAACACACGCTGTGTGAGAGAAAAAAAGCACTTAATGGTAGTTACTATGTATGTTTTTTAGAAGTTATCTTTTTTTGTCATAGATTTGGTTGATTGTTTGCATATGGGGGTTTTTCTGTTACTTTTCTTAAAGTGTTTTCTACTACTTCTTTCCTCTTGTTTATCACCTATCACCTGCCTCCATCGCTGCTGTTGAAGGTAGGAGCTCCATATAACGCCACCCAAAAAAAAATCGCCATTTCCATTTTCTGTCTCTGCACAGTTGTAAGATCTTACATACCCCTCCCAGACCGCTGACGTCAGTGATGCTGGTGATATGAAACGTTGGTGGTCTGCCTCTTTTCCTTCTGCCGTCAATCTTAACTGGGAGGACCGTCTGCTGCTAGCGCTTATCAATTTCAGCCCGCGTGTGTCTTTGTACTGGGAGTGTATGGACAAAGCTGTGATTTGTTCTTCTGTCTGATCTTTTGACTCTTACGAGTCGCTGTAGAGCCACACATTTCGGCTGTGTTCAGTTTGTCTCTTTCCAGAGGTGTTAGTGTCTACGCTTCTGACCCACACAGCGGCAATGTAGGCCATTTGTGTTTTTTTTGTTTTGATCATTTTGATTTTGATGTTTTTAAGTATGTCTTTGTCCCAAACAAGGGTATAGGGCACATATGTTGATAAAGAAAGTCCCATATCCTCTCTCCCCTCCCCCCTCCCACCATTGTCCAATACCCAATATATCTCCAAGTTCTGTGTCCATTGTCCATTCTCTCTCTCTCTGTCCCTCTCTCTCCATATATTTTTTTTTTCTATTCAATTGTACGTACATCCATTGACTGTCTGGCACTGGTTATTTCTGTATCTATCTCTGTCAACGATTTGCAAAGACTTCTTTCAGGGATTTGCTGTCACGGATGAAGCATAGTGTGATCCAAGGCCGGCTTTATGAAAGGCTATCCCAGCTGTGCAACAGCAAAACTATCCGACCTGACAAGCATTGTCGGATAAAATCGGATACAAAAGAAATAATCCGATTGCAATTAACCCCTCCACAGCTACACAAACCGATGTGATGCCTTTCACCCAACCCTGCCTTCACCCAACTGTTAAGCTGGCGACATGGCGCGAATTAACCAGAGGTATTGAATGTTCAGGCATAAAGGGACTGAGTTACCGTGTAAAACAGGCGGTCCTTTGCTACGAATTAACTTCAAAGTGTAAAACGTTCAGACTGAGGAAGAAAGCTAGCAGGGACAGCTTCTCGGCTTGTGGACAGGTTACAGTCTTCACAAATCTTTGAAATAAAAGAAAAGAGTTTCAAGAGACAGATATGTGTTACTGCGTGAATAGGATTACGTCCCTTGTCGTTCTCTAATGCAGCAAAAAGCATGTTTAAAATGGGAAAATAGTACGTCAGAAAGGACTTATGACATAAACTTGACCTTTTACTACTTTTACTGCTTTACTACTTTTACCTTTTTTTTTAGGATTTGTTGGGGCATCACTCATCTGACAACCAGCTTCCTCCATCCTTTACCGTTGACTGGCCATCTGATTGAGACAATAATTAGCGTCATACCTGTTCACTCTGTGATGTAATCTTCACATCTCTTCTGCGGTCTCCGCTTTCCTTCTTTAAGCTCCCAGCACTGCATCCTGAGATAAGACTTTTAAAAAGTGCTGATAAAGGTAAGGTGTAACCAAACTACTTCTGCTATCACTTATATCCAGTGTTCTTCAAGCAAGTGTAAAACATTGCCTTAATCTAGGTCAATCTCAAGTCTGGTTTACAAAACTTCAACAAAAATTCTTTACAATACAAAAGCTAAATATTTCCCAAAATGCAACATGTAATTACTCGCTTTTGATTTATTATCTCCCGACTGTACTTGTTTAAATGTGCAATTGTTAATTCTGTATACAAAAACGCCAGCATTGACAACGAATGAATAATGTCCCGTTGAAATATGCTTACAAAAGCCTCAAGTTATTAACACAGCGTACGTAATTCGTCGAGCTACCGACATTTTCTCACTGGGGAATTTAACAGCACAATCAGCCAGGTTATTCCGTCCCTAACCACCGTTATTCCCTGCAGTTTGAGTGGCAGCGTAGGCGTAAGTTTTTCCAACGAACAAGAAGCCAAAATTCTTATGCAACATGCATTTGGCGCATGTACAATATGTTGGCCCCTGGAGAAGCTGAGGTCTCTGATGCCTCGCTCCCCTACGACCACGTAGGTTATGGGACACCTTTACAATAACCAGGCTGTCACGCGTTACACGGGGCATTCCAGTAGTAGCATACGAGTTCAACATTTTAGCGTCGCCACATCGTGAGGAAGGAGAATAAGTCTCGCTGGAAAGGGAATTGGCAAACGTTGTTTTCACTCATTTTCTCTTGTGAAGGATCATCTACGTTAAGATTAGATTCGTGGTTTGAATCTTAAAGGGGTTTTCATTTTCGAGTTTTAATACATGTTTATTAATGGGTTTGTTGTTGTTCTCTGTGTGTCAAGTCAAGTCAAGTCAAAATTTTATTTCCAGATGGTACATTGAATAAGCAATGTATTTGCTTGTTTTCATCAAGCCATCTATCTAAGAACAAATTTTTGTTAATGATTATATTGAAATGTGTGTGTGCGTGGTGCGTGTGTGTGTGTGTGTGTGTGTGTGTGTGTGTGTGTGTGTGTGTGTGTGTGTGTGTGTGTGTGTGTGTGTGTGTGTGTGTGTGTGTGTGTGTGTGTGTGTGTGTGTGTGTGTGTTGGGGGAGGGGGTGTCAGCAAGGAATTGTCTCAGGGGTGTTTTTTTTCGTTCCTCATCTGGAGCTCCGAGGTTCACCAATGGTAAGATTTTTTTTCGTATGTCACTGTTTTCCCTCCAATTAGGTGGCGGTGTTCCGTCTTCGGAGATGATGTCTAAAATTGACAACAGTATGCATGCGGGGTTTTTGGTTGTTGTTTTTTTTATAAAATGTTGTCCTCTGTTCTTACCGACACGCGAAGCCCTACTCTTCCAAAAGGCGGAACGAGTTTAAATTGTACGCAATGTTGCCTTCGTTCACATGACCTCGGTTCAGGATCTCATCCGAGGGACTTTCAGAAGAGTGAAGTTGGTACTGCTTTCAACTCCAGGGTAACATCTCCCGGAATGGACAGCTCGGTGTGCCTCGAACAACGGTGACTGTACGTGAACACTGAATGCAAGCGGTTTGCTCGTGTTTCCATTGCGTGATGAACGCTGGTAGGAACTAAGAGATCTTTAACACGCATATTTTGATCTCTGCGTGCGCATGTACTCCAAGGAACTAAGGCACTTGCAGGTCTGTACTTTAAGTTGATCCAGGAGATCGTAAAACTGCCCACCATTATTTCATCAGACACCACTGTTGAGATTCAAACCCACGACTTAATGGGCCTACGGGATGGAAATCAAACGCTTCTGTTCACTCGAGTCAGAGCACCCATCAACCTGGGACATAAATAAATTGTAAATACATGAAAATAAATGCAACAATGAAAATGAGAATGAGCGGCAGAACTATTTTTCTAGCTATGATTATTAACATTGATATTGCAGTGACTATAATTTCTGCTGTCTTAATTGTAGATTTAAAAAAAAAAATAAACCCCCTCTATTCAGAAATGTCCGCTTTCTTTTTCGAACAAAACATCAAAAAATACCCCCTCTCTTCCCCTCCTTCCAAAACAAAACGAACCCACCATCTACAGAAGCAAGCAGGCAAAAGCAAGCACACACACAAAAAACAAGCTTAAAATTTATAATTAAAAACCCAACGCAAATAAACAAATTAAAAAATTGAGGGCATTGATTTTGTGAGGTTATCAAATATTTATTTTTTAAGCCGGGGGGAAAAAGAGAAGCGGGAGGAAAGGTTACAGCCTCGGTGGCACGCGCGCAGATCGCGATAAGAACAATTTAGGAATTCTTCCTTCTTTACTTCTTTCTTCCTTTCTTTCTTTCTTAAAGGGAACTTCCACGTTTATCTTTATAGGCCAAAGACAAAGAAAGAAACAATCGAGTTGGAGTCGTAAGCAGCAAACACACAAACAAAGGAACAAAACACAACTTCTTTCTTCCTTTTCTCTCCCCTTCTATTCCGTTATCTTATTCATGTTTTTTCTTGTATTGATTGTATTCTTTTTTTAAAAATACTGTTTAAGTTGTTTAGTTAGAATTTATAGTTTGTGCGTTAAGCATTGCTCTGAGCGTGTGCGTGTGTGTGTGTGTGTGTGATTAGAGTAACAAAATTTACAAAACTGCATACACACGGGTACTGGAAGTAAATTTTAAAAAACACATGAGTGCTGATTCTGTTATCCTTGAACTAAAAGAATAGAACAGAGTGATGCGCATTGCGCGCGCGTTCTGCTGACCCGGGTTTGAATCTCGTTCAAGAGGATTTTTCCTCTGGTGTTAACATCAGTATCGACTCCACTCTCCCCAATAGTCCTTTGGGTGAGACTATAAACCCAGATCCCGTGTGCGAACGCATGCAGAACATCTTGCGCACACGTTAAAACCCGTTCCGCTTTTCGGAAGAGTAGGCTATTCTGTGCCGGTGGGAACGGATGACAAAATTTACAAAAGTTCATACACACGGGGACTGGATGTAAAAAAGCACATGAGTGCTTATCCCATTATTCTCGAAATAAAAGAATAACATAAAAGTATCGATTTTCCAGACACATCTTTGCTTTGCAAGCATGTACGTATTAATCCTAATTTGTCAGGTATTGTTGTCGTCGTTTTATTTAAACTTTTCTCACTCTTGGTGACATTATAAAAAAGAAACAATGGAATCATATAAAAAAAGAAACAATGGAATCGCATTAACAAACAACCACAAAAAATAATTAGATATATAAATGCAAAAGAAACCTACAAAAAAAACATTAATAGCAGACAAAAATAACGTTAACAATATCATGGCTTTCTAGTCTGCAAGTGAGTATACTGATTACCTTTCCCTATCTATAATATCTTTTTTTATAACAAGTTTAATATATGGTAATCCAAAAAAATATGTTCGCCAGTGATTGAGCAAGAACAAACCCATACTATAACCTTTTAAGTTCTTGCTTTTTTCAGAAATTAAATTATGATTGCTTTTGCTAATTAACCAGCGTGTGACATGTAAAACTTGATAAGAGCTAACCTATTTCTGTAGCTCTTTTTGGGGTCTGCCTATCTGTTTGTCTGTTTTTCAATTTGTCTGTTAGCCTGCGTGTATATCTCGTCTGTGTGTCAGTCTGTTACAATCTGTTCATGTGTCTCTCTTTCCTTTGTGATTAGTTTTCTGAGTTTGTGTTTGTTTGGTTAGGTTTTTGTTGTTGTTTGGGGGTGTTTTTTGTTGTTGTTGTTGTTGTTTTGGTTGGTTGGGTTTGGGTGTTTTAATAATAATAATAATAATAATGTATGGAATTTATATAGCGCTTTGCTCACTATGGAATTTATATAGCGCTTAGTGTTTTCTTGGGGGGTAGTGTTGGGGGATAGCAAGTTTCTGCATTACACAAGCGTCAGATGTGTTTTTGATGTGAAGCCCCTTGCTGTTCAAACAAATCCTACGTTTTGTTATTCTTCTTCCTTAATTGGCCTGTCTCTTACATAATGTACAGCGGCGCTCATAGGCTAATGCATCTGCGGTTTGCATGTCTATGCGCAAAAGGGAAGGTTTCAAAGAGAAGAGAGAGAGAGAGAGGAGAGAAAAGAGAGAGAGAGAGAGAGAAGAGAGAGAGAAGTGACAATGACAGTGACAAATTCTTTTATTTCGAGGATAATGAATAAGCATTCATATGCTTTTTTCCTAATCACGTCTATTACCGCCATAGGATACTCTTATCAATAACCCAATACAATAACCTTCAACCAGTAAAACAAGAGGAAATAACCCTGACAAACCAGAGAGAGAGGGACAGAAGAGAAAGAAGACAGACAGAGACATAGAGAGACACACAGAGAGAGGGGAGAGAGAGAGAGGGAGAGACAGAGACACAGAGAGAGAGACAGACAGACAGACAGACAGAGAGAGGGGGGGAAGAGAGAGAGAGCGCGCGCAAATCTAGCATACCTTAGTCAAGGGTCCAGGGTCCAATGCTAAAACTAGAGCGCCCCTTCCTTTATTTTTGCCAAGCCCAAGTGCGGTCAGTTGCTGCTACAATCAGCAGCACCAGCTGTACTGGGATGGGATGGGATGGAAGGAATAGCAGCTGAGAGTTGCTAAAGGGGGGCAACTGACAGCTGCGGGGAGACAATTGACAATTGACAAAATTTATTGCTATTTAGCAATCAAGCCATATAGCGCTGCGGCGCAGTAACAAACGATATCGAACGCGACGCGATTACAATGACATGGAAACCATGGCAGTAGTGGTATGTACATCAAGATTCGATACATTATTGTCTGTGTCTCAAGTGTCTCAATTTTAAACCACATTCTTTGTGGAATGTGGAGAGTGAGAGAGAGCGAGAGAGAGAGAGAGAGCGAGAGAGAGATTTATTCATTTATTCTTTTATGTCAGGGATCATGGAATAAGCACTCATGTGCTCTTTTACATACAGTCCCAATACGCCCGTGTGAATGCGGTTTTAGCAAATTTTAGTCATCCATTCCCACCGGCACACCATGGCCTACTCTTTTCGAAAAGCGGAACAGGTTTTAACGTGTGCGCAATTTTGTGTGTGTGTGTGCGTTCGCACACGTGACCTCGGTTTATAGTTTCATTCAAAGGACACGCGCGCGCGCGCACACAGATACACACACATACACACACGCGAATGCACTCACGCTCACATACAAACACAAACACACACATGAAGACACAAACCACCACCACCATCACCACCTCCCTTCCACACACACACGAGCGCGCGCGCGCAAACACACACACACATGACAAAATGTACAAAACTGCATACACACTGAGACTGGATGGGGGGAAAAAGCACATGAGTGCTTATTCCATTATCTTCCAAATAAACGAACAAAATAAAAATGATAATAAATAATAAAACACACACAAGCACACTAACACACACACTCACTCCAACCACCACCACCACCAACCACCCTCCTTCTACCTCCCCCCCCCCCCACCTCCGCGTCCCCGCACACACACACACACACACACACACACACACACACACACATAATTCTGCCATCGCTTTTGTTTAGCACCTAGAGACGAATTGACCACTGTGATTTCCTAATGGGAGGCCTTAAATAATTCAACTTCAATCTGCCGCCACGCCAATGAAAAAGCTGTGGAGACCACTAGCTATGGTGTATTCTCTGCAGACCCAGGCAAAGTTAAATAAATGAAACTTCTGTTGATGAGGCGAGTGTGTGTTTTGTTGGTGGGTTTGTTTTTTTAATTATTGGACTAGGTCATAAGACCCACATTGTGGATATATAGTATGTAAAAGTGCATTACAGTGAACGAGTGAAAATTTCAACGATCTGATAAGTTTTGAGGGGGGAGGAGGTAGGGGGATGGGATGTTATGTGTGTGTGTGTGTGTGTGTGTGTGTGTGTGTGTGTGTGTGTGTGTGTGTGTGTGTGTGTGTGTGTGTGTGTGTGTGCGTGCGCTCTAATGTGTGTGTATTTGTTTTTTTTTATTCTTTTATTTCGAGAATAATGAAAGAAACTCATGTGCTTCTTTTCATTCAGTCCCCCTGTGCATGTGGGTTGGGTTGTTGTTTGTTTTATATAAGCTGTCATCTGTTGCCAACGACACACAATGGCCTACTCTCCACAATAGATAGAACAGGTTTCAATGCGTGCGGAAGATGTTCTCTGAATGTTAGCACCTCGGTTTACAGAGAAAATTTGATTGTGTGTGTGCCTGTGTAATGCGTGTGTGTGTGTGTGTGTGTGTGTGTGTGTGTGTGTGTCCGCGCAGTTAGACCACTACGCAGAAACGAATGTGTAGCACCCATACACTTGAATGACGAACCTGAACGTGTGCATATGAGCGCACGTGCATGCAAACATGCGTGTAGGGGCCTTCATATGAGCAGGCGTGTGTACATATACGCCCTTGTATTTAAACGTGCTTACGCACACGCCTATCTACTATCATATCTATGTCTGCCTTGCTTTTATTCTATTTTTATTTTATTTATTTTTATTTTATTGTTTTATATCGAGGATAATGGAATAAGCACTCATGTGCCTTTTTACATCCAGTCCCCGTGTGCATGCGGTTTTTGTAAATTGTCATCTGTTCCCACCGGCACACAATGGCCTACTCTTCCGAAAAGCGCAACAGGATTTTAACATGTGCGCAAGATGTTCTGCGTGCGTTCGCACACTGGGCCTCGGTTTATAGTCTCATCCGAAGGACTTTTGGGGAGAGTGGAGTCCGCACTGATGTTAACTCCAGGGGAAAATATCCCCCTTGAACAGGAATCGAACTCAAGTCGTCAGATTGCGAGCGCAATGTTCTAACCTCTAGGATTTCCCGTTCCGTGCTGGGTAGCTGTGTGTTGTGTGTGTGTGTGTGTGTGTGTGTGTGTGTGTGTGTGTGTGTGTGTGTGTGTGTTGTGTGTGTGTGTGTGTGTGTGTGCGTGCGCGCGCGCGCGCGTGCGTGCGTGCGTGCGTGCGTGCGTGGTGTGTGTGTGTGTGTGTGTGTGTGTGTGTGTGTGTGTACGTGCGTGTGTGTACGTGCGTATGCTCGTCCGGCGCTAATTGCAACAAAGTGACTGATGATCCGGGAGCTTGACTGAATAATGAAACTATGAAACCACCGTGCGCTGGATTAAATAATTGACGGATGCAGCCCTCCCTCTGACACGCCAATTGTTACCAATCAACCTGTCCCTGTTAAGTAATCACTTGGGTTGGGTTGAAGGGGAAGGGGTTCGAACAGTCATGAAGTAGTAGATGGAAAGCAATAGGTTTCCTCAGCGTTCAACTGACCCATGACCCACTACCTGAAAACAATGTGGTGCATTATCTCCACGACTCCCTAAGAAGTCCAGGAAGGAGTCAAAGTAGGTTAGAAAAGAAGTTCCA
This sequence comes from Rapana venosa, assembly GCA_028751875.1. Lineage (NCBI taxonomy): Eukaryota > Metazoa > Mollusca > Gastropoda > Neogastropoda > Muricidae > Rapana > Rapana venosa. The sequence goes on along the minus strand of CM054151.1, from coordinate 27,252,799 downwards.
TAACCTATGCAGTTGTTGGTTTGGGAACTAAGGTTTCTCTAGAGATCTCCGCTTCTCCAGGAACCAGCATACTGAGGGCGGCTCCCGTCTCCTCTCCTTCGTTGCTTTGCCTAACTTTCCTGACCCTTTTAAGAGCGCAGGTACCCATTTAGAGCTGGGTGAACTGGGGGAACTGTACTGAAGGTAAGGTGCACAAACGGTCACTCATCCACAAGGCGATCACGGCTCAACGCTGCTTTGGGGAGAGCGAGAGTGTTCTAACCACTGAGCTATCTGTCCAACCTAGTACAGTAGGCTGACTCAGTTTACGCCAAGAAAATAAGGAGTTTTTTATAGTTCAATCTCACTGGCGTTGGGGAAAATGTATCCTACCTGAATTTGTTTTGTCTTTTTCTGTTTGGGGTGTTTTTTTCACGCGGCACTGCTATTATACCTTTTAGGTGTGGAGATTATTGTGCCCTTTATAAATCATACATTCATTCGTTCATTTATTCCTTCACTACAGATTCCTTTAAGTGCATGCTCCACGCGGGATCTCAGCTAATCTTTCATTTAGAAGACCAGCAGCCAGACCTCCAATAACGGTGGAGTTTGATTTCACCGAAAAAGCATGCTTCTTTACTCGCGGATTCGGTGATCGGAAATTCGTTTCCTTCCTAAACGTAACTCTAATCGTCACGACACCAAACGTGTGACGTGACCGGTAATGATGACGCGCTGGTCAATGTTTGATCACCCAGCCTGGTGCAGTAATTACCCGCCATTTCCCCTATGGCTATAGTGCACGCATCCCATGCGAATATCAAAAAGCCCTGTACGTCTTTTCCCTGATGTCAAAGCGCTTTGTAATAACAGGAGAGACGTTTTCAAAAACCACTTTACAAAAACACATCAAAAATGAGTCACCAGTGGAGAGAAAGAAATTGGTATTTGGTTCAACGTATGGGAAGTGA
>CM054151.1:27234346-27241846 GCA_028751875.1 Rapana venosa | reverse complement strand
CGCAGATTTGTTAATTTCAAATACTGGATGGAGCTGGGCTTGTGGCGACACGTACTCTCGTCAGGGTGAACAGACCAAATTTCACACATTGAAATTTGCAGAGACTAAAAAGTAGGATACGCTGATATGTAGAACCACTAGCAGTGGAGAGAAAGAAAGAGCAGAAGAGACAACAGAATAGACAACAGAAAAGACAACAGTTGAGACAACACAAGAGACAACAGAAGAGACAACATAAAAGACAACAGAAGATTTAACAGAAAAAACAACAGTTGAGACAACACAAGAGACAACAAAAGACACAACAGAAGACACACCGGATGAGAGAACAGAAGAGACACACAACAGAAGACACAGCACAAGACACAACAGAAGACAGACACAGCACAAGACACAACAGAAGACAGACACAGCACAAGACACAACAGAAGACACAACACAAGACACAACAGAAGACACAACACAAGACACAACAGAAGATAGACACAGCACAAGACACAACAGAAGATAGACACAGCACAAGACACACCACAAGACACAACAGCAAAAACAACAGAAGAGACAGCACAAGACACAATAGAAGACATATACATTACAAGACACAACAGAAGACACAACACAACACAAGACACACACCAGAAGACACAACACAATACACAACACAAGACACAACACAAGACACATCACAACACAAGACACAACATAATCCTATAGGACTTGCTAGTGACACGAGCGCAACTAACTATCACATCAACTGTTTGCTCCATTAGCCGACAGAATGCCACGCGCCTCTGGCACCACACAACCAGGGTTCTGCCTCAGTGACTGGCGCTATGTCATCAGCAGTATCACCAGCCTCTCATTCTGGTCCCTACCGCTTGGGTTTTGCATGCGTCCAGGCACGCACGCGAACGCGCTGACAGGTAGACGGACAGACATGTAAATATGCATGCGTGTTCAAGTACTCCTTCTTCTTCACACACCTCCTCCCAACCCCTATCAGTACACAGACACATGTGGAGACAAACGGACGCATGCATACCACGTGTGTTTATATAAAGAGAGAGAGAGAGACAGATACAGAGAGAGACACACACATACACACAGAGAGACAGACAGACATACATAGACACAGAGACAGAGACAGAGAGAGGGATTGAGATTCTTCTTTCATTTTTTTCCCCCATGAGGGCCTGGTGTAAAGAAGCCTCTGGCTTATCCATTTACCCTCATTAAGCGCTTTGATTTGTTGCTTTACAAGATTCAGCGCTATATAAATTCCATACATTATTATCATTATTATTATTATTATTATAAAATATTCGAGTTTGAGTTCGAGTTCGAATTCCTCAAATATAGCTCTGAGGTTCGCCAAAGGTGAGGCTTTGCATGTACAATCGTTTTTTACCCACCATTCAGGTAGCCGCAATTCAACTTCGGGCATGGTGTCTAAACACGACACCCGCGTGAATGCGTTTTCTTCGTTTTTGTCATCCGTTCTTTCCAGTACGGATAGCCTACTCTCGCGAAATGCGGAACGGGGAAGTGAAGAGTAGTAGTCGGCACATTTGTTAACTACAGAAAAATAATCCCCTCGAACGGGGCTCCTAGGTGGTGGCTCTATCCCTTGCCGTCAGATCTAGAACGTGGCGCTCTAACCCTTACTGGGCCACCCTGTCCCCAACACATGCATATAAACGCACATATACATACACACTGGCAAGCACGCGCACGCACGTTCGTGCGCATGCCTCCTCTTTCTCTCTCTCTCACACACACACACGCGCGTGCGCGCGCGTGCGCGCACAGACACATTACACACACACACTCTTACACACATACACTATACACACACCAAACACACACTAACACACACACACTACATTCTCACACACACACACACACACACACGCGCGCGCACACTACATCCAAACACTTACACATACACACACGAACTACAAATGCACAAACACACACACGAAGTACAAACACACAAACACACTACAAACACAAACCCACACACACCCACTACACACACACCTACACCCACACACACACACGAACTACACACACACCCATTACAAACCCACACACACACACACACACTACACACACACAAAACCCACCCACTCACACACACATTTACATGTACACGTACATTGCTGAAGCACACACACACACACACACACTTGCACTATGTCACTGCATTAACAGCATCCCTATTAGGACATAATATATTTCCTGTTCTGTGTCTTTCTGCGTCTTTGTTTTGTTTTGTTTTGTTCTGTTTTGCTGGGGATTTTTGTCTGTCTGATTTTTTGTTGTGTCTGTCATTTTTCTGGCTTTGTCTGTACCTGACTTCCTGTCTGCTTTTATTTTTTTCTTGTTTTCTTTTAGCGCATTATTTGTCTGTTGTCTGAATATTTGTTTTTGAAGACTTGAGTGCTTATCATTGTTAGATTTTTGGTGTTGCTGATGCGTGATTTATTATTCGTTAGCCCTTTTTGCCATGCATTGAAGTATCAAATAGATAGATAGATAAATAGACAGACAGACAGACAGACAGAGACAGACAGCTAGTTAGATAGATAGATAATAGATATGCATTCATTTGATAAGAGTACTATATAAAAAAAAATTTAAAACATTTCATTCAACATAGTACAATAACAGTATAACAGGGAAACACAGTTGAATAACAACATAAAAAAGAAAAAAAATTAACTGACCATTACCATAACCAGGACAAAATAAATGCAGAAATTGCAAGTAGTTACATAGGAATGAACATGAACAGACCCTGAAGAGGACGAAACTAGAATAAACGCCGTACATAACAATATCAAAATAAAACAAAACACGTGCTATATACTGCAGTACAAAAAAACCAAATCCTGACATTTATAGACAACAGTAAATAAGTAGGGGGGAACAAAACGACAGATAACGCTTTTGTAATGAGCCACTGGTATTTTAAACAGCCACAGTTCTCTATTTCGACACAATACTTCCACAAGGAAACAATGGTATTTTAAACGGCCGCGGTTTATGTCGTAAGGTCAAGGCCAAATGGGTCATTGCTCGGGAAGTGCTGTCCTGGTTGTGAAATCACCGTTCCATTATTGCTACTTTGACTGTGCACAGCAGTTGTAAAGATTGGAGTCCGCCATTACTGTGTAACCTAACTCGGAAATGGCTGGAACTGGCTGACTGGTAAAGTGTGAATAATGACGGGGTAGGGTGGAGAGGGATGGAAATTAAATGTAAATATATGAGATAGTGAACACATGGCGGTGGGGGTGGGGGGAGTCGTTTTCAGGAACAAGGGCAGTATACAAGACTTGGTCCAGAGACAATTAACTCCTCTTGGCAGTGTTAGTTGTACCTTTTGTAATAAAAAGGAAAATATAATTGACTTATTGATTTTGTTCCCAAACTCGACTAAACTTGAGAATTTTTTTGTTTTCAATTGTGTATTAAGTTAACGAAAATAAGATCAAACGAAAAAAATTCATTGACAAGCATCAGACAGTTTGAGACTTGTAATACCAGACATACAACAACATATATATAACAGGGAGGAAAATACCTTCAGTTGTAAAATAAGTTGCAGTGACTACAATTTTGTGGGGCAAAAACCTACATTGCTCATTTTGTCCTAAAACATAAGTGTTCGATAAATCAGTTAAATACAGGTTACCAGGCAACAGCATATTGGACAAAACTTCAGAAGGATGTTTCCAAACCTTAAAGAGAATGAGGCAGCATCGTTAAGGTGAAAACAGAGAACCAGCGACCTCCTGCTTTCTCATCTGGCTTGTTATCATAATGCCACCAGTCCACTTATGTGGGCAGGCTTCAGGAAGGCCTTTTGCATGCTTTGGAAGCAAATTGTTTGGTCCCTGTGTGAGAACACTGTCTAACCAAACCAATCAATCGGCTAACAAGCCTCTCTTTAGTCAGTTTGACGACAAACCATACGAAAAACCAACCAACAACAAGCAAAAAAAACCCTATCTTTCTCCCACCTTCTCTTACCCGTGCTTGTACTGTAAGTGTATGGCAAAGACTAAATTTACTGACCCCTTTGCTGGATACAAACCTTATGACCTACTTTGCATCTTTATAATAGGATCCCCAAACCTAACGTATAAAGATTCACTTAGGTGTTCTTTCTCTCCTATTTATATTGTTTGTGCAATGCAACATTTACTTTAAGCATGTTTTCTTTCTTTTTTATCATCATCTTTCGATGGCAGCTTAAAAAGGCCGCATGAATATCAAATATCCTTGTGAAGACAATTGACACTTCTAAATTCTGAAAAGTCTCTCGCTATAAGGTGTCACCGAGGGTGATGTGTAGCCACCTCTGAAACGTTTGATGAAGGCTTATCCGCAAACCAATTCTTAAGTCAGGTCAGGTTGAAAGCACTGGGTCTTACTATAAAATGTCCGAATAATTGTTAATGACAGATATTTTTAGAGTATTTTCGTAATTGAATCATTAATAGATCATTACCAACATGTTGGAGAAGTTGTAATTGGTTAACTGCACTTGTTTTCCTCCACTACTATGTCATCAATAATAATTTTTAAAAAGTAACTTAATGTAAAGTCATACCGGTAACTACCAACCAAACCAAGTAACCTCCCAACAATCACCTCCAATAGTCAAAACAAAAACAAAGTTGCAAGCAAGCACACAATCTAACCTCTCATCAATCATTTTTTATAGCCAAACAAACCAAAACCAACCAACAAAACAAACAACCTAGCCTCCTAACAATCACTTTGATAGCCAGACAAACCAAACACAACCAAATAACCTAATTAACCTCCCAACAATCACGAACAAATAACCTAATTAACCTCCCAACAATCAGGTCCTATAACCAGCAAACCAAACACAAACAAATAACCTAATTAACCTCCCAACAATCACGTCCTATAGCCAGACAAACAAATAATCTAATTAACCTCCCAACAATCACGTCCTATAACTAGACAAACCAAAACAACCAAACACATTAACCCCCCAACAATCAACTCCAATAGCCAAACAAATTAAAAACAAGGAGCACACACAGAGGCAGCAAACAAGAAATATATATTTGTGTGTGTGTATCTGCCTGTCGTGTGGGTGTGTGTCTGTGGGTGCTCTCTCTCTCTCTCTCTCTCTCTCTCTCTCTCTCTCCAAATTGAAACCTCATGGAATGACCAGCCTTTCACAAGTCTGAAATATCCTTTGTGTGTGTATATATATATGTATGTATGTATTCTTTGCTGGCAATGCAACATTACCCCGTCTGTATATCCGGCTCTGATGTTTATCTATGGTATAGCAATTGCAGAGATCTCATCTACATCATGTTTTGCATCCGCCTTTGGTGAGTGAAAAACCACTATATCCTGCCTCGTTTGTGCAGCAACTGATAAAATATGTATGTCTACATCCGTAGTTTCTTTTTGTTTGTGATCTATCTACATGAAAATGATTCATCTGCTTGTGAAATACGCCAACCAGCCAGCAGCACTACTTGTGTTGTGTATGACCCAGGTTCAAAGTTACTGTACCCCTGTGTTTTTATGGTAATCCGAAACTTTCTAAAGTTGTAAAGTACAGAGGCAGTATGCTCTGATGATGACAGTTTGTCTAAAGTCTATCCAAAAGCTCTTAGCACCGTAGCATAATGAGTTCCCTGTCCCTTTACACATCCTCCTCCACCCCCACCCCCACCCCCTACACACACATATATAATATAATATATATATCACACGCACGCACTCACACATACGCGCGCACGCACACACACACACGCACGCACGTACTTACGCACACACACACGCGCGCGCGCGCGCGCGCACACACACACACACACACACACTTATTTCAGCCTGAGCACTTTGGACGGTTAACTGAAAAGATTGCATTCAAGGATTAGTTTTGAAAGAGGTGATTGTTTTGTTGTGTCTGGCTATGGGCGGCAGAGAATTCCATAGAGCAGGACTGAAACAAGAGGGAGGTGAAGACAGGGATGGAGGGAGAAATGGAGGGAGGAGCGAGAGAGAGGGAGAGAGACACAGAGAGAGAGGGGGAGACAGAGAGACACAGAGAGAGAGAGACAGAGAGAGGGAAACAGAGAAAGAAAGAAAATAGAGAGACAGACAGACAGACAGACAGATAGACAGACAGGCAGATAGACAGACAGGCAGATAGACAAACAGACAGACAGAGAGTCAGAGAGAGAGAGAATCCAAAAGTAGTACATCCATAAGACGGAATTGTCAGTATGCAAGAATCACTAGCAGAACGGAGAGAAGGAGAGAGGTTGATGAGTTTGGACGAGTTCAGAGAAGTACGCAGGCATAATTACTAGCTGTAAAAGAAACCCACATTTAAAAAACAACACACACAAACATGCTGTTTTGCACTTGATTCTTTCTGAAACAGGAAGCCAGTGACGGTCTTTTAACGAGTGAAGGCTGTAAGGTTGATGACAGGAAGCTTTTAAAATCACACGAGTAAGCAGAAATTTCTACTTTTTAAAAAATAGGTTGAATGACTGACAGCCAGGATCCATCTAACAAGCAGTTATACTAGTCTGGTGGGGAGCGGGGGGGGGGGGGTGATGACTAGTGGTTACAGCAGTGTGCTTGTGATCTGATGGCCCGGGATCAAACCCCGATTAAGGCGCCCGTTCTAGGGAAGTTTACCCTTGAGTTAAACATCAGCTCTGACTCCACTCCTTCAAAAGTCCTTTGCATGAGACTATAAACTTATGCCCATACGTATAACATCTTGTGCACATATTTAAAACCCATTCCTCCTTTCGAAAGAGTAGGCTATCTATTGCTGGTGAGGACAGAATACATTAAAACAACAACAACAAAACCGCATGCATGCAGGTGTCGTGTTTAAATAGCATCCCCGAAGTCGGAATGCGGCTACCTTAATGGTAAGTAGAAACATTTGCATACACAAAATCTCACCATTGCTGAACCTTAAAGCTCTAACAGAGGAAATGGATGGGAAAAACCCACCAGTAATGTAATCGAGAAAGAATTTGTGACGTCACCAGCGTCTCTCTTTGGCATCATAGGAGATGTACATCAGGATAAAACGTATCTGTTTGAGTTCAAAGATGACAGTTTGACCACAAAAAATGCTTCATAAACAGTTGAACATCAAGTATAAATCCTAAGTTTAAAACTGCCTCAGAACAAAAAAACTATCAGCTAAGAATGAGATATTATGAGATGGGAAGTAGTATATAAGAAAGGATGTGAGAACATGATAGCTTCTGTAAGCTATCATTAAGTGTATAAACTAGTTTTCTCTGTCATACTTCTCTACACATCAGCGCCTGGGCTTTATCACAGTTCTTGATTAAACCATTGACGCTGGGGGCAACAGCAAAGTGAGAGGCTGTATGACCAGTGGCTTTCCCACTCATGGAATTCCACTTTACAGCTTAGTCTTTAGTGATCGACTATGACTTT
>CM054151.1:27226846-27231846 GCA_028751875.1 Rapana venosa | reverse complement strand
ATACATTTATTTCAATTACCCGAAGGTAATCTTGACTTCTATCTATTAAAAAGAAAAAAAAGGAAACGAACTAATTGCAGGCATTTTTTGGCTATCTGAAACATGAATCTTGGTAAATTTATCGTCGGCGTTTATCTCTAAAATCGCAACATGTCGTCCCTGTGATTAATCGTGTAGGCTAGTTGGCCATCTGATCTCCCCCCTCCCCTTCCCCTCAGCATTTTTTATTTTACTCTATCATGATTGCTTTTTTTTATAGTTCATACTGCCCCCATGGGCAATTTTTAAAAATGGCGTGATGGAATCTAATTTTCACCAAACAAGAAGCGGTAAAATCTGGAGCGGAAACTAGAAAGGACTTCACTTTACACTTTAGTAAGAATTCTGTTCGTGTCATAGAATAGTCTAGATTATTCCTATCAATGTAGAATTGCAAATAAACGAAAGAGTTTTAAGATCAATAAGTTTTCTTTCTCACGAGATCCAGCATGCTGTCGTGTTCCATTGCCAATGTGCTACCCATCATTTGGTCACTTTAATACCTGTGCCAATTGTTGTCAAGACTTCAAGAATTTATTTCAAGGGAGTGTTGAGGTCATGATCTCATAGCAGAGGATGGAGCCACCACCGAGATGCCCATTCATGGGGATTTTTTGTCCCCTGGAGTTAACGTTAGTGCTGACTCCACTCCCCAGAAAGTCTTTATGATGTGACTTTAAACCAAGATCCCATGTACAGACGTACGCAAAACATCTTGCAAAAGTGTAGCTAAGATGGTGGCTGAGTAGCGGTTGAGTTAGTGTGCGCCGCCAAAAATGGAAGATTAATTTGTGTATTTTGAACGGGAATCTGTATGGATGGTGTTGTGTTCTCGATTTTGCAACGGGTGATTAATACAGGTTTGCCATATTAGGAAGTGTTAACAGTGCAATAACAGTGAATTATTTCCATAGTTAATAAGCTGTACTGGTCGACATTTAATGCTGATGACAATGAAGGTGTAAATTTTGCAGTGAAATACTTTTTTGCCCCATAATCATGCACGTATCAGCTATTTCGGGTGACGCGGTTTTGATAACTTCTATTTAACATTTCTTGCAAGTAGGACATATTCTGTTTACACATTGTTTGGAGAGCATTTTTCTCTCTCCTCAATTGTCAAAATAGGTGCATCTTAATTAGAGGCTGTGGTATCCTTCATTGCGAACGGACTTGATGTTTCATGGCTTTCATGGTCCTTTCTATCAAAAATGTATTATATAAAAAAGCTTTTTTTTAAAATCGGCAGGTCTGCATTGCAAGCTGACCCTGAAGGCCATAGAATTCCCAACCCTTACTTCACTCTGCCGGGATTCAAACCCATGACTTCTTGGACACACAGGTATTCAATCAAAATGCTTTTATCCACTCAGCAAAGAGTCCTCAATTAGGTATTTAGTAAATTGCTCTGAAGTGCACAGTGGACACCGTATAGGAGGCAGATAATTCAACTGAAGTTAGAGACTTGATTTGACTTTGATCCCCTCTGTGAAGATGAGGAACGTTTTTTTGGCATACAGTTTTATTAATTTCGTTATCCGTCCATACCAGCACGAAATGGCCGGCTCCTCCATACCCCCAAGCGGATTTTTAACGTTTGTGCAAGATGTTCTGCGTGCATACGCACGCGTGCGAGGCCTGGGTTATAGCTTCATTGGAAGGACTGTACTTTATTTGTTAGGAGTCAGGGAAATAACTTCTTGCAAAAGTAAAAAAGGTAAGGGGTTTCCACGAAACTTACAGCCTGGATTTTATGTTTAAATGATATCGTTTGGTAGGTTATAAATTATGTGAGCGTTTGTATATACAACGGATTGCGAGCATAGAGGAGGGGGCGGGTAAGTTTGTGTGTGTGTGTGTGTGTGTGTGTGTGTGTGTGTGTGTGTGTGTGTGTGTGTGTGTGTGTGTGTGTGTGTGTGTGTGTGTGTGTGTGTGTGTGTGTGTGTGTGTGTGTGTGTGCATGCACATACATGTATGTTTGTTTGCGTGCATGCGTGCGAAGGTGAGTGTGTGCTTGTGTATGTGTTTGCATCTGTGCATGTGCATATTCATGCTACGAATGTATACAGGCATGTGGGAATGAGCTTGCACATGCCGTACATACACGCACGCATGGGAGTACATTAGTATATAATACAAAGTACTCAAGCACAAACACGTACAAGGTGTGCTTTAAACGTACACGCCACATGTGGCAATGAGAAGCTGACGAAGTTATCTGTTGACGTTCTCATTAGTAGTACAGCCATCCATGTTTTACACCGCCTGTGCAATTTCCCCCTAGTCCTCTTTGACTGACAGAGATCAGAGAGGTGCAGTATGCCTGCCATGTATGTAGCCAGGCAGTGTGGGGGTCGGCTGCCAAAGGGGCAGGCAGGCAGGCAGGATGCTGCTTCTGCTGCTGCTGCTAGAGTGTCTGATGTAGTATCGCCTTCATCACTAACACTACTTGTCAAATATATACTTTTACAGCATTTGGTATGTGTCTGCTATATTAAATTTTTATATGATGTTATATACTGTAGACTCAAATCAGTCATGGTCGATTTATCTGTGTAAAATTTCGCCCTGCACTTTCTAGAAAAAGTTTTCCACAACAAGAGCAGTGCCACCCCTTAAAATGTATCGCATCTGCGTGTGTATTTGTTTTCTTTTGAGACGGATTTTCTTTCACAGAAATTTGCTGGGAGCAAGTCTCTTGTTGCTAAAGGTTCTTTTATGTGTACTGAATGTGTTTTGCATATGGGACCTAGGGTTATGATTTAATTTGATAGACTAGCACCCAGACCTCCATTTGTGGTTTAGTCGGTGGAGTGGAAGCGTTTTGGTTCCTTGGATAAAGCTTCGAGGTTTACCAATGATTACAGTTCGCATATGCTACCGTTTACCCACTAATAAAGTTTGGGAGTTTGATGTGTATCGCCTTCATCTGTGTTTGATAGGTACGTTTATCATCGCAACTGCAAATGCACTGGTATGTTCTATGTTACTTCACTACTTACACACACATACATGCAAGCACTTCTATGAGCATAAGTAACTAGTGCACATGCATGCACATACACATGCATGCACACAGTCATGCATGCCCATATATATCTACACACACACACACTATATATATATATATATATATATATCTATATTATATATATATATATATATATATATATATTATATATATGTTTGTTGTGTGTGTGTGTGTGTGTGTGTTTGTGTTGTGTGTATATACCCAAACATGTGTTAATATCAAATGAAATATGAAAACTTGTTAAGATTTTTTGGGGTGTGTCATTTGGGGGGGCAAAGGTCTACTTTAAAGAACCTTCTCTCATCTTCAATATTCTTAATCAGTTGGTGATAAAACATCAATCAACATATTGCTGCGTTGGTCTTCATCAAACCAACATTTTTGTCCAGGTCTTAACTGTTGCGATGCTGCATGGGATGCTGCCATGTTCCTTTGCTACTTTCATCAGCCACGTAAATGACGTTAGGCAAAGATTGTAACTTCAAAGCTGTGTTTTCAGTGATTCTTTGGTAAACACTTGGTAAAGCTGTATGGTCTAAACCTGCGATGATTGCCTTAATCCACCAGTCTTGTGAAGACCCTGCCACGTGAATGTGGGGTTGATTTTTTTTATTCAGCAAAAGATTTTCCAGACTTTGATCATTCAACTTTGCGTACTAAATTTCATTACCTTGCAGCTTTAACTAAATATTTCTTCCGCGCTTTAAAAAAGTTACTACCATCGCTACTTTTGCCCATTATTTTACTTTCTTTTGAACGTGACAAATAAGATTACCTGAAATTATGCCAACAAGTTGCTTTTTTTCTCTCAAGTGGTTAAACAGAATTATCTGAAAATATGTGAATAACTACTTTCATCTGTACTTAAGCAAAGTAATGATCTGAAGTTGTGCTAACTTATTGCTTGTTCTGAACTTGACAAACGGGATTATCTGAAGTAATGTCAACTAACCCCTTTCTTCTGAAGGTGACAAATGTGATTATCTGAAATTATGTGAAGATTCATTGTGGGCTGTTACTGTTTTTTTCCAGCCAACGTCCACCCAGAGTCAATTTGCTATGGACACATTAGGAAGACTGGGACCACACAAAGGAGCATAATCTATTTTACAGATGCAGTACAGAGACTTTGCTGAAATTACTTGACCAACTCTACAGATGTCTATGTCACTTGGGCCTTGTTGACAGGACAAAAGCATAGAGTATAGCCCTTATCAGTGGTCTCAATGCAATCCATAGGATTATCATTACAATATTCTCATTGCCATTAAACATAACTAAATAAAAAGAAAAGTGCATCTAGTTTGGACATCCACGCTGCTGCTGCGTTGGTTCCGTGTGGTGGCATCAATTTTCGTTTCCCCATTCATCTTCTGTGTCTGTGGTTAGTTAGTGCCAAAGCCTTTGGGGTCAGAGGTCTATGGTAGAAGACCATTAGAAGACTATTATGGTAGTCACAACACCCAGCGTGAGTGCCTCACTCAGTCTGGCTTGGCATCTAAGCTATTATTATTGTCAGTGGGAGACTTATCAAGTGGCGTCCTTGTATGCTAACCCAGAACAGTCAATACTGAACACCACCAAAGGTACCCAGCAGTAGTGCAGAGCCTGAAAGGTGGGTGGCTCTGTAGCAGCCTAAGATTGGTGAGACCCCTTGGACTTCTGACTCTGAGAGTGTGGCATTACAAATCTCAGTATGGATAAGGTGGAGTGATTGAAATAAGTGGTACATGGTATAAAATAACTTGCATTTCAAAATAGTCAAAATTACATTTATAAAATAACTTTACAGAATGTACATCTTGCATTCATCCTTATACTGACAATTTCACAAGCTGATCATTTATACTGCATGCCAGGACCTCTGACAAAAGCTCATCCAGGAGCCGAAACTCATGTCAGTTTAAGCTTAAGGCTAGTTCTTTCTCAA
>CM054151.1:27216846-27221846 GCA_028751875.1 Rapana venosa | reverse complement strand
ATCGACTTCAAGAAGGCTTTTGACAGAGTATGGCACGAAGGCCTGTGGCAGGTCCTCAGAATGTTTGGCATTGAAAAAGGGGACTAGTGCAAACCATTCAAGCACTATACAACACTGCAAGCAGTGCAGTCCTTCTGAACAATCAGGTCGGAGACTACTTCAAAACCACAGTTGGGGTCCGACAAGGATGCCTGTTATCTCCAGTCCTGTTCAATCTGTTCTTGGAAAACATCATGAGAGAGACCCTCCATGACTTCCACCCTACCATCTCCATTGGCGGCAGACCCCTCAACAACTTACGGTTTGCCGATGACATTGACCTCATGGGCGGAAGTAACACAGAGCTGCAAGATCTTACGACCAGACTTGAGAACAGAGCTGGAGCATATGGGATGGAGGTGAGCTCGGAGAAAAGTAAAGTACTTGAACAGCACGAGCAATGCCAACGCTAAAAATTTACATGAACGGCCAACAACTGGAGGAGGTAGACGCTTTTAAATACCTCGGCGCTACACTCACAAAGGACGGGCGATCGACGACAGAAATCAAAGTCAGAATAGCCATGGCAACATCTTCCATGACAAAACTCACCACCATATGGAAAAGTAAAGAGATCAGTTTCCCAATCAAACTAAAGCTCTACAAACCCCTAATTCAGTCGATCCTGCTGTACGGAAGTGAAACCTGGACATTGACTGCTGAAACAGCAAAGCGAATCCAGTCATTCGAAACAAAATGCCATAGAAAACTACTGGGCATATCCTGGAGAGAACGAAAGACCAATGAATTTGTCAAGAGTCAAATAACACGGCTGGCAGGTCCACAGGAACCCCTTCTCACCATCGTCAAGAAGAAAAAGCTGACATGGTTCGGCCACGTCACCCGCCACAACACTCTGCCCAAAACAGTACTGCAGGGAACACTCGAAGGTGGCAGAAGGAGGGGAAGACAGAACAAGTCATGGATGGACAACATCAGAGAATGGACCAGGATGAATGACTGGGCACTACTGCGCAGAGCCGAGGACCGAGATGGATGGAGGAGGCTTACCACGGCATCGTCTTTCATGTCTCCCCCACGACCGCCAAGGTCACGGGTCTGATGATGATGATGATGATGATTAAGATAATTCATTAACTATTCCTCTCTGTCTCAGTATATAATATAATGTATATAATTGTCTCCGTCCCTCTGTCTCTCTCTCTCTCTCTCTCTCTCTCTCTCTCTTTCTCTCTCTCATCTCTCTCTCTCTCTCTCTCTCTCTCTCTCTCTCTCTCTCCTCTCTCTCTCTCTCTCTCTCTCTCTTACTCTCTCTCTCTCGGGAATGGGATAGCTCAGTGGTCAGAGCACTCGCTTTCCTCCAGCCAAGGTTAATTAAGCAGCATTGAGCGTGGCCACCATTTGGATGGGTGACCGTTTGCGCGCTTTGGCTTCAATACAGTCCCTCAGTTCACCTAGCTGTAAATGGGTATCTGCCCTCTTTGGGGTCAGGGAAGGAAATGCAGCGAGGGAGAGGAGATGGGCGTTGCCCTCAATATGCTGGCCCATAGAGAAGCTGAGGTCTCTGATGCCTCGCTTCCCTACGACCACATAGGTTCTGGAACACCTTTACCTTTACCTTATATGTGTCTCAGTTTCTGTCTCTGAAAATGGCTCTGAGTGTTTGTCTGCCTTGCTTTTTGTCTGTTTATATGTGAAACTCGTGTGAGTGTGTGTGTGTGTGTGTGTGTGTGTGTGTGTTGTGTGTGTGTGTGTGTGTGTGTGTGTGTGTCTCTCTCTCTCTCTCTCGCTCTCTCTCTCTCTCTCTCTCTCTCTCTCTCTCTCTCTCTCTCTCTCTCTCTCTCTCTCTGTATTTAGGTTTTTTCTCTATTATTAAACAGAGCCTGTCTCAGACAGTGTTATATACGTTTGAACTTGTTTGAGTCTTGACCCAAAAAAGAGGTATAGATAAAGGACAAAAAAACGAAAATATGATCAGCTTAACGACAAAAGAAGAAAGATTATTTGCAAGCTATTCTACTGATGATTTAGGTTAGATATACACAAAAATTGTCAGATTCTGTTACCAAAAAGAGTAGGAATCATATAACAAAATCCTAATGTTGTAATATCTTAACAGAAAAAAATAGGTTTGGAGTTATGGAGGCAGCTCATTGAAAGGCTTTGTGTTCCAAACTTTGTCGTTTTTCTTCAAGAAAGCTTAAAGAGCGAGAGAACACAGAAGTTCTTATCCTTCAGGGATTTTTTTCCCTTGCAAGTGTCACGAGGTTTGAAAAATGGTATAGCGCGATATTGCATCACATCTACCTGCATAATCAGTCAGCAAATGCTTGTCAGTGCACTACTTAGTGCATTGTCAAGGCTGAAAAAATATTCAGTTTCTTTCTCCAACCTGACCCAAACGCTTAAGTGTGAGGGGATTTGTGCGATACTGCTGGCCTATTTTAAGTGATGGAAAGAGTCTGTCACTTAAAAAGAAACAGATCGATCGATCGATCCCACAAAGAACTTCGAACAAAAGACATTGTGAAAGAGCGCAATGCATAGCACCCCTAAAAATATGTCTACAAATTTGGACAGAAAAAATGGATATATAATATATATATATAGAGAGAGAGAGAGAGAGAGAGAGAGAGAGAGAGAGAGGGGGGGGGGGAGGGGGGGGGGGAATTATAGAAAGTAAACAAACAGAAGAGAGAAAGTATTATTAGTAAATTAAAGCGCAATAGTTGTTGTTTTTCATGCTGTCAGGGAATGGAAATCAATAATGACACGTTCTATTGAAAAGCAAGCACAGCAAAAGCAAATACGAAAACAAACAATATAGATAGCAATCAACAAAATGGCAATCAAAAGAGATAAACATGCACACAAGAAACACTAGCATTGAAATGAAACCAAACAAACAAATATATAGTAATCAACAAAATGGTAATCAAAAAAGAGATAAACATGCAAAAATAGCTCTGAAATTAAACAATAAATTTATTTGTATGCCATGACAAAATCGATAACCAAGTAAAGCTTCAAATATGAACAGGTATGTGTGTGTGTGGTGGGGGGATGGAGGGGTTCTCACACCTGACTTCCACGGTTGTTTGAATTTTTCTGCATAATACTTCTGACCCTTTTTTTTTAATGGAATGGGTTTCTGTATGATACAACTGACCAATTTTAAGTAGTGCAAAGGGTTTCTTCATGATGCTAATGACCCATATTGAGCAATGAAAAGCGTTTCTGCATGATATTAGAGACTCATTTTGAATAACAGAAAGCGTTTCTGCATGATGCTAATGACCCATATTAAGTAATGGAAAGCGTTCCTGTATGATACTAATGACCCATGTTAAGCAATGAAAAGCGTTTCTGTATGATGCTAATGACCCATTTTAAGTCATGGAAAGCGTTTCTATATGAAACAACTTACCCATGTTGCATAATGGAAAGCGTTTCTGCATGAGGCTGCCGACTCAATTTAAGTCATGGAAAGCGTTTCTGTATGATATTAGTGACCCATTTTAAATAATAGAAAGCGTTTCTGCATGATGCTACTGACCCATTTTCAATAATAGAAAGCGTTTTCTGCGTGATGCTACTGGCTTATTTTTAATAATGAAAAGCGTCTCTGTATGATACAAGCATGATACAACTGACCCATATTATAATGGAAAACATGTTTGCATGACGCTTAATTGACCCATTTGAAGTAATGGAAAGCATTTATGCATAATGATACTGACCCATTTTACATAATGGAAAGCGTTTCTGCGTGATAATACTGGTCCAGTTTTGTTTTTTAAAATGGAAAAGAGAGCTTTGTTTGGTACTACAGATAATAATTTTAGTTTGTTTAATCTCAAGGCCCTTTTTTTCAAATAATGCATATTTCTCTACTTCTCATCAACAAGTTAACTTAACTGTCAGAGCCATATTTCTGTACAGACATTACACCATAGTATCTATAGCTATTCTACAAAGACTTCCTCCACGCAAAATTAGAACTTTAAGAAATAATTTGTGATATTTCTTATGCAAAGTGCAAGACTTGTTTCATTAAGAAGACATTCTAAGGAGCTAGCTCTTTTATGAATTTGATGGGGAATGAAATAGATTGCTGATATTAGCACTTTTGCCAAACAATTTATGGGGAGCTAAAGAATCAACAAAACAAATAAAACACAGGAAACATTATGGTTAAGTTAAACAACGCTAAAAATGTCTACTGCATATTTTATCACTTTCAGTCACGTCAGTTTTCTCTGTTTGAAATTCGGGCTTTTCTCCTAAGGGAGAGTGCGTCATTACAACAGTGTCACTCATTAGTATTTTGTTTTATTTATCATTTGCATGTGTATTCATTTTACATATCAGAGAGGGATTCTTCTATAGAATTTTGCCAAGGACAACTCTCCTGACGCTGAGGGATCTTTTACGTGCGCTGAATCAGTGTTGTTGTACACGGGACCTTGGCTTATCGTTTTATTCAAAAGACTAGTACCCAGATCACCACCAAATGTTAAGTGGATGGTGGAAAAGTTTAGGCTCAAACGAGGATTGAACTCGTACTACTGACTTTTTAGACAGGTGCAATACCTCTAAACCACTGATTGAACTATTTCTTAACAAGGAGATCTATATATTCCAGAATTTTTGGTTTGTGCTATTTAATTGAAGTTCTTGTTCTTCTGTTTTAGGGGCTTTCGTGGGACGTAGGGAGGGGGGGGGGCTGTATTTAAAATCTCAAACTTTTTTTTACCAGCACAAGCAAACTGTAAGCAAAGAAACCAAAAATAGTAGAATATAATTTTCTCTGTACTGAAAAAAAACTATCTTGTCAATGGCAGCAAGATTGTATAATAATCCAGCTTATAACAAAATTAATATCTAGTATCGGTTGGTCTCTGATAAGGAGCTTGTGAGAGTGACTTGAAAATGAGTGTCATGGTATACGATACTCGTTACTTTGTTATGTGGGAACGTCAGAAGATGGTACACTGTGT
>CM054151.1:27179346-27211846 GCA_028751875.1 Rapana venosa | reverse complement strand
AGGTTCAGTGCAAATTATATTAATAAAAATAAAAAGATTATGAACTTTTTGTATATTTGGGGTTTTTTCTAGAAATGCGTGAATTTTATGTTTGATGCCCCCCTCGCCCTTTTTCCGCTTTATCTTAACCCGTTTATGCATTTGAGAAAGTGCATTGGTTTATTGATTTTAAGCAGAAAGTTGTTTTCTCTTTGTTTTTTGTTTGGCTGGTCAGCTAGTAGGTTGGTTGGATGGTTGTCTGCTGGCTGGCTGGTTGGTTGGATGGTTGATTGGTTGATTGATTGGTTGGCTGGATGGTTGGTTGGCTGGCTGGTTGATTGGTTTATTGGTGGGTGGGTCAAGTCAATTCAAGTCAAATGTTTATGTCCAGATGGTACATCTGGGTTGATTGGTTTGTAAGTTGGATGGTGGGTTGGTTGACTGTTTGGTTGATTGGTTGGTTCGATGGCTGGTTGTGGTTGGTTGGTTGGTTGGTTGGTTACTTGATTACTTGGCTAGCTGGCTCGCTGGTTGGTTTGTTAGGTGGTTGGTTAGTTGGTTCTTTCGTTCGTTTATTTGTTCGTTTCTTCGTTCATTTGTTCGTTTGTCGGTTGTTTAATTGGTTTATGCATTCACTGTCAGAGATTACTTTGTTCATATCTTTTCATGGTAATGATAGATTTTTTCCCCTACCACAAACTCCAAAAATACAACTACTTTTAGAGCGCACTAACCATTTCGATTCGGCCAAATGTCCTGGATGACATTATACAAAAAAGAGCTGTTACAGTTTTCTGCAACTCTGGGTGGGTGGTAGAGTGTGAAGGCATTTCACTCCTCGCCCTCTTTCCACTCAGCATTTATGTGGAGGTCAGCTGCTCACATCAAAATAGAGCACACTTCTAAACAGGGGTTGCAAGTGCTGGGCTTGCGAAAGCTTCTGTGGCGCTAAGGGTTGACACACTTTGAAACTGCAGTGCGATTGCACTTAGTGTAAAAGTCAGTGTGTCGTTTGCTGATAAGGTTCTCTCCATCCTTCATTCCCAGCCACTCTAGGGACCATGGATGGACTAGAAAGTGCTTTGAATTGCACAGGAGAGCTGTTTTGCGACCCCATTCTTATTAACTCACCAAGCATGGGGGCTGGATACACAGAGAGACACAGAGAGAGAGAGAGCAATCAAGTCAAATTATTTTATTTCAAGGATAATGAACAAGCACTCATGTGCGTTTTACATCCAGTCCCCGCCCTTGGGATAACATTATGTCAGAGAGGGAGGGAGGGAGGGAGAGAGGGATAGAGACAGAAAGACAGACAGACTGACAGACACAGGCAGACAGACAGAGAGACAGGGTGAGATAGAGGTAGAGAAACGGAATGAATCTGCAAGATTGAAATTGGTATCTCCGATACAGAAGTTTGATGATTAAGTCTTTGATCAAAGGAGAGGTAACTTTTTCATGATTTGCATCAGTCTATCTTTCGCATGTGCCTTGTGAATGAATGGAACAATGCGTGACTAGAGCGTGACGCCCATCATCATGAAAGAAATAGCTGAGTATCTCGTTATGCTCTTTTAGAACGAGTGGCGCAACTATATGGATAGAGCTCTGGCCTTCTATTTCATGGGTTTATGGAGCTCCTCTCCCCGTGAGGAGCACGTCGCCACGAGGCTAGCGCCACCCTAATTCTCCCTAACTTTCCACATAAATATACCACGGGTAACTTTTTTTAGTCACTGTGGCTTCTTTAATATGTGCTAAATCCATGTTGCACACAGGACTTTGAGTTTTCCTCGTACCCAAATGACTACAAACCAGACGACTCATAGTTTGGTGGATGGGTGAAAACCTGACGGTTATTGACCTATGCAAGAAAGATCGTGACCTGATTTTAAAAAAAGTGAGTGTAAACTAAAGTGACAGACAACAGTCAAGATTAGGATGACATAAAAAGAAAAAAATCCAAATTTAAATCTCAGGCGGCAAACAAGGAGAAAAATCCAGTCAAAAATCGAGATGACAAACACGGGGAAAATCCAGTCAAAACTGAGATGACAAACAAGGAGAAAAATCCAGTTAAAACTGAGATGAAAAACAAGGAGAAAATCCAGTTAAAACTAAGATGACAAACAAGGGGGAAATCCGATTTTAAATGATATGACAAACAAGAGGAAAATCCAGTTAAAATCGAGATGACAAACAAGGGGAAAATCCAGTCAAAACTGAGATGACAAACAAGGGGAAATCCAGTCAAAACTGAGATGACAAACAAGGGGAACAAAAACAGGCAAGATTAAGATAGCGAAAAAAAGAGAACCATAAGAGAGGCATAATTAATATGGCAAAAAAAAGTCATAATGAAATGGCAGAAAAAGTGAAAAAGGAAACAGTCACAGTGACGATGGCATAAAAATAGCGAAAAGAAAAGAGTCAAGAAGGCAAAAACAGAAAACAAAACAGTGAAGGTGGCAAAAACCGAGAAAAAACAGTAAAGATTAAGTTGACAAAAAAGAGAAAAAGAAAACAGTAAAGACTAGAATGACAAAAAGAAACAAATAAACAAGATTAAAATGGCAAAAACAAAAGGAAAACAGTCGTGATTGAAAAACAGAGAAGGGGGGAACGGTCAAGATAAAGTTGAAAAAAAAGAGAAAAAGAAAAGTAAACAGTAAGGATTATGATTACAAAAAGAAGAAAACAAACTGTCAAGATAAAGGTGGCAAAAAAGAGGAGAAGAAGAAGAAGAAGAAGAAGAAGAAGAAACAACAACAACAACAACAACAACAACAACAACAACAACAACAAGACAGGAGCAACGGGTGCGACAAGATAAAGAACAATCCTTGCAAATCATTATTGGCAAAGTGGGAATAGCTTGTACCGAATAAACCCACAGCAAGCTCACAACAGGGTAGGGGGTGGGTGGGAATGAAGGGAAACAGTATCACAGATAAGAGAGACTAATTACCGTGCCTTTGATCCCAAAAGACTACGCTAAGAGGTTTTCAGAGGAAATAATGACGATGATCTAAGCACTGCAGATAGCAGTGCAAATAGCTTGATAGAGAAGCTAATGACGATGATCGAGGTACTGCAGATAAAAAGTGCAGATAACACGAACTAGTTGGGTAGCAGTACAATTATCTGCAGACTATAGCTGAATGGGTGAGAGCGGTATGTCATCTTAATGGGTCCATGAAGACGTTGGTTCGCACCTTGGCTGCGACAACTGGTGAATTAAGGGTGATATTTTTTACAATTCCTCCACGTCAACTTATCAAAACACAGTCTTGCCAGTTCAAGCCACCACCAAGACCACTGTTCAAGGGGATGTTTTCCTTGACGTGCCCAACAGTGCCGACGCCATTTCCCCCGAAAGTCCTTCGGATGAGAGATCCCGTGTACGAACGCACGCAGTCATCTTATTTTATTTATTTTTTATGTATTCTTTTATATCTAGGATAATGGAATAAGCACTCATGTGCTTTTTTTTACATCCAGTCCCCGTGTGTATGCGGTTTTGTAAATTCTGTCATCTGTTCTCACCGGCACACAATGGCCTACTCTTACGAGCAGCGGAACAGGATTTAAAGTGTGCGCAAGATGTTCTGCGTGCGTTCGCACACGGGGCCTCTGTTTATAGTCTCATCCGAAGAACTTTTGGGGGGAGTGGAGTCTGCACTGATGTTAACTCCTGGGGAAAAATATCCCCTTGAACGGGAATCAAACTCGGGTCGTCAGATTGCGAGCGCAACGTTCTGACCACTAGACTATCCCGTTCCCCCGTCTTACACACACGTTGAAACCTGATCCGGCTTCCGAAAGAGTAGACTACTGTGTGCAGGTTGGGGACGGATGACAACATTAATTTTACTAGGCCACACCCACACGGTGGCTGGATGTGAAAAAGCACATGAGTGCTTATTCGTTATCTTCGAAATGACACAAGTTAATTAGATCAATAAATTCCCTTCCAGTGTGTACTACGCATGAAGAAAATCATAGTTGCCCATTAAAGATCCCGCATTCCATGTCAGCGTTAGATAGTTACAGAAACATAAACATATCCAAAACGCATTCGCTACCTGGAGAGGAATGGGCTCCAATAATAATAATAATAATAATAATAATAATAATAAATGTATGGAATTTATATTGCGCTGAATCTTGTAAAGCAACAAATCAAAGCGCTCAGATGATTTTTTTTTCGAGGAAAAATGGAATAAGCACTCATGTGCTTTTTTTTACATCCAGTCCCTGTGTGTATGCGGTTTTGTAAATTTTGTCATCTGTTCCTACCGGCACACAATGGCCTACTCTTTCGAAAAGCGGAACAGGATTTAACGTATGCGCAAGATGTTCTGCATGCGTTCCACACGGGGCCTCGGTTTATAGTCTCATCCGAAGGACTTTAGGTTTAACTTGGCCGGCCCAGGAGACACATCCTAAAGAGTTGAGTGCATTGCCCCAAGTATCCCTCTGGGAGTGAAGGGGAAAGAAAGAAAAGAAAAGAAAAACAAGCTATGCCAACTCTGTCCAAACAGTCTTATATGGGTGCAGTAGCTTGAAGGATAAGGTGGCACCCTTCTAGTCATAATGGGTTTTTAGAAATGCTCTACTATCTCCATAAAGAAATTCAGATTGGCGAGACTAATACCAAACAACATACACGATAGATAGATAGATAGATAGATAGATAGATAGATAGATAGATAGATAGATAGATAGATAGATAGATAGATAGATAGATGGATGGATGGATGGATGGATGGATGGATGGATGGATGGATGGATGGGTGGGTGGGTGGGTGGGTGGGTGGATGGGGTGGATGGATGGATGGATGGATGGATGATGGATGATGGATAGGATGATAGATGGATAGATAGATAGATAGATAGATAGATAGATAGATAGATAGATAGATAGATAGATAGATAGATAGATAGATAGATAGATAGATAGATAGATAGATAGATAGATAGATAGGCAGGAGGGTAGGAAGGCAGGCAGGAAGACAGAAATACTGATTGATTGATTGAGTGAGTGAGTGAATGAGTGAGTGATGAGTGATTCATTTATTCATTCATTCATTCATTTTTTCATTCATTCATTTATTTACAATAAGACTAACACTTACTCATAAAAAGACAAAAGATCTAAACAGGTTTATCTTGCGCACATCATACACCAACAGATTTTGCAATCTCTCTCAATGTTGTAATTTCATACAAACTAATATGCTCAGATATGGCGTACACATACATTTCAAATAACAGTAGCTATACTTCAGCCTCATGCAAACGAACGTATTCATCTATGATATACATATCAGATAACAGTATATAGTTTAAACCCCATAAATACAATCAGCTATAACATGGCCAAACATTCCAAATAACAATACACATTCATTGATACTCTAAAACCACAGGTTGGAATCTCTGTGGTGAGCTGTGTGTTAAAATCGGATACTTTTTTGGTTAAAGATTTCCTATCATGCGGTATACAGATACCTATGTTCGATCTTAGAAATATCTACTCTGCACAGGCTAAGCAGTGTTCATTTACCATCCTGTTCTTTTCGTTATGTTTTACTAGCATTGTTTCATAATTTCACGACACTTCTTTTTGTTGTATAATTCGTTGTTGTTAATTGTTGGAATTTTTGTTGCTGCTGCTGCTGCAACTACTTTTGAAACAAAACAAAAAACCCAGTTTAAGATTACTCACTTTTGGTTGACTTGTTTTAACCCGTCATGATCATTGTAAAATGCAAACAGATTAAAGCATTATCTTTAATTGTACAGTTGTTTTGTTATTCTTTTTTTTATATATCGCTATGAAAATATATTAATATGAATATTTCATGCAAATAAAACATTGCCGAAATTGTCTTACATCTATTATTCATTTCGTGTATGATTTTTCAGCACACATAGACTAAGTACCACCACAGTGACAGAACGCTAATGGAGTCTCTCAGAGAGCGAGCTGTCAGTCTTTCTGAGAGTGCTATTCCTCTGAGGATGGTTAACGGTTATGAATGGTGCTCGCAGACCCAAGGTAAACGTGATGCTGTCCACAAGCTGTCAACAAAAATTGGAGAACTAGAGTTATTTCCCCCGAATTTGACTGTCTCTCCCTTTTACAACCCTGACAGACAGAGGAGCCCTCCTGTCGATTTGCTCTTGCTGATTTGCTCTGGCTTTTTAACAGGGTCAGTGAATATTTTGGCTGTCAAGAAAAGTAAGTATATTGGCTACAGGTATAATCTATTTAAAACATAAAAATACATGGAAGACATGATTGCTACCACTCAGTTTCTTTCTCCTGTTTGTACAATCACTTTAATTATAAAACATTAGTGTTCAGAAGATCTAATGATCACATTGATAACCAAGCATTCGTTTCCAGAAGATCTAAGGATCTTTTCTTCATTTTTTCTGCTTTCTCAAAAGTCAGTCAACGGTAAGAAACCAACCCAACAAGAGGGAACCATACAGACTGGAATAACGGGATGAAACACATTGGTGAGATAAGACAAACAGACAGACAGACAAACAGTCAGACAGGCAAGCAGACATCAGCCAAACAAGGACACGTCTGTCAATCTGTGTTCTAAGTCTTCCCACAGATCCACACAGGCTGCAGTAAGACTGGAAGCCTTACTAAGGTGGCTGGACTAATTACAGTGTCTAGATCATCAGACCACAGGCGCCACAGGCTATCTGTCTGGAGCCAAGTTGCTGTGACATTCATGAAGGACCCTTTGTGCTGTGCCTGACAATGACTGTGGTCTTGGCGGCTTCTGTGTGTATCCCCCTTCTGCTATTTCTTCCTAAGAGTCATGCATCAGTAAACAGGCTAGACAGGTTGGTGTTGATCAGGAAAGACAGCCTATTTACACCAAGAAAGTGTTATACAAACCAGAATGCAAAGTGTTCAATATTCAAAGGCTACAGCTCATTACTAAAGAATTTGTATACTGTGTCTAGACAACACCTTTCTCTAAACTAGTTTTTGGTAAAGGGGGTTTTTATGGCATCTGTAGTAAATGTAGAAGAAGTAACATCAGAAATAAAGAAAACGAAGACCAGATAAAATACAAAATGAAGGACAAAAAGAAGATCAAGATATATTGCATCCTTTTGATAGGAAAAAGGATCCCCAAAGAACATAAGGCAGATAGATTCTTTAGCCACTTATTTTCAAATACAATTTTTTACCACTACTATTTTCATATATTTTTCTCCTCTTTCTATTTTTCATCTTTTGCTGGCAGCTGGGGTAGACCACAAGAACATCTATTTATTTTTAGGGAAGCAATAGACACTTCTAAATTATGGGGGGTGTACTGCTGTTACGTACCACAGAGGTTGAGTGAGGTTTCAAACACTGCCGGGACCTCTGAAGAGTGCTCAATCAGGAGCTGAAACTCGAGTCAGGTCAGGCCAAACTACTGCTAAAGGTATGGCCTTTACTCAATTATTCCCCAAATGCTTCCTTCAAAGTTTTATCTTGTAGTAAACTTTTTTTCCTTTTCGAATCATGGACAAAAATCATTTTTATGATGGGAATGAAGTTGTAACTGGTTACCTGCACTTGTTTTTCCTTACTATATTTTGTCAATTATAAATATATATATATATATTATGGGAATGGAGGTGACTGAAACCAATCATACAACAACAAAATAAACATAGATATACTCTAGCAAACAAGGTAACACAATAAGAATGACATACTTAGGGTCTGAAACTCACCACGTAATGAAATACACTATTTGCTATATAGATATCCTAACCTTTTAGGAAAGCCTCCGAGTTACTGTGGCCTAAATATTTAACAATAAACACCCTTGCTTCTTTCCTCCTGTAAGTCTATATACTCCTCTCGTCTCTCTGCAAATCTGCAAGTATGCTTCTCACGTGCTGCAAAGAAAATGAAAATGCAGCAAGGGTTAACTCCCTTGGCCTATATCAGCATGTAGAACATTATTGGAGGGGAAAAGATGATTAAGTGGCCTATTTTTATTCCAACTTGGGAATAGCTCATCACAGCTTTTGGGGACATTTGTTTTGCAGATTTTATGATCCCAAGGTATGGAATTAAGTGAGCGCCGCATTCATTAACGCTTCAAGAATTTAGCTAACCGCGTTAAGTGTAAAGTACCCACGATGACTGGCTTTGAAATCACAACTTTGGGAATTATCTACATATCATAAGCAAGGAAACTGTCCTAGGTTTACATATATTGCATCTTGTAAACAAATCGAGTATCTTTTATTTTATGTTATACCACTGTAAGTCACGGCAGATTTCTCTGCGTGCATTTCGGGCTGTTCTCGTCTGGGAGAGCGTGTCGCCACAAGACTAGTACCACCCATTATTTTTTTCTTTTCCTGTCTGCAACTGTATTTGTTTCCCTATGAGACTGGCTATTTTTCTACGGAATTTTGCCAGGAACAACTCTCTTTTTGCTGTGGGTTCTTCTAAGTGCGCATAACAATTATGTGTAACACACAGGATCTCGGTTTATATTCTCATCTGAAAGACTGGCACCCAGACCACCACTCATAGACTAATGGAATATGAGGGGGGGGGGAAGTTTTGTGCCCAAACGAGAATCAAACTATCGCAAACTTCCGACACGGACTTTTTTGCTTTCTAGGAAAGTGGTTACCTCTAGACCACCGATCCATAGATAGATAGATAGATAGATAGACAGACAGACAGACAGACAGACAGACAGATCACAACTTGGTAAAGCTGTAAACACCATGTTCACTATAACTCGGACAATATTACTGGAGTCATGTACACTACAATGCCGAAGATCTACATGCTTGCGAGTACGTGAAGGTCTGTACCACAGCTTCAACCATTATCCCCACGTCTGTTAAGTGTGTGTGTGTGTGTGTTGTGTGGTGGTGTGTGTGTGTGTGTGTGTGTGTGTGTGTGTGTGTGTGTGTGTGTGTGTGTGTGTGTGTGTGTGTGTGTGGTGTGTGTGATGTGTGTGACAAAGTCAAAGTCAAAGTGAAAGTCAAACGTTTCTTTTCAGATGGTACATTGAATAAGCAGTGCATTTGCTTTTTTTCATCAAGCCATCTATCTAAAGAAAAAAAAGCGAGAAAAAAAGATAATTTATGTGCAGACATAGAATAAAAAATACCTAATCTATGGTACATTATACAAATCAAACAAGAAAAGACAATAACATATGCAAATATGGAATTAAAAACAAAACAAAAAACCCAGAAAAATATTAAACCATACAATTCAAATAATTAAAAAATCTTGAAAAAATATGCGTCATAATACAAACAAACAAGCAACAAAGAAAAAACAAACCAAAGCAAACAATGAAGACAAAACAAAATAAAAATTTAAAAAAACACCAACATGTGTGTATGAGTGCGTGTGTGACCACGCATGCGTACAAACACATATTCTCTCTCTCTCTCTCTCTCTCTCTCTCTCTCTCTCTCTCTCTCTCTCTCTCTCTCTCTCTCTCTCTCTCTCTCTCTCTCTCTCTCTCTCTCCTCGATATAGATAGATAGATAGATAGATAGATAATACATACATACATACATACATACATACATACATACATACATACATACATACAAAACAATATATACATACAACAATAATAATACATAATACATACATACATACAATACATACATACATAGATGTTCTTCTTTAATTTAACGTCTTTTCACATTACGTGATATAGTGATATATATTATATATATATATATATATATATATTATATATATATATATATATATATATATATATATATATATATATATATATATATCAATAATTATATATGTGTGTGTGCGTGCTTGCGTGCGTGAATGCGGTCATGTGTGCATGCACGCATGTGTGCGCGCGTGAGTGAGTGTGCGTTCGTGGTACGCGTGCATTCGCTTGTGTGTTTGTTCTTCAGGGGAACAAGGGTCTTGTATAAAAAGTACCATCAAGTAAAAGTTCTTTTTATGGCTAAAGCCTACAAAGTGAAGAGGCAAAAATAGAAGGAGTAATAGCTTCTTCTGAATCTGACCCATCAGTAAACATAAATGTCAACTCTGGAAAGCATAAGATAGCTCAGTGTAGACATCTTTGCTGGCTAACATCTAAAGTTGGCTCTGCGTGTGTATGCATGTGTGAGTGTGTGTGTGCGTTCGGTGTTTGTGTGTGTGTGTATGTGTGTGTGTGTGTGTGCGCGTGTGTGATTTTGTATGTTAGAATATGTGTACACGAGTCTGTATGGGGAATGACTTGTTCTGTTCTATTTTGAGATTGAAGAAAAGAATAAGGATTTTCAAAACCCAATTCTAGATACCAAGCAACAACGTTTATGCTTGGAATATGTCCCGATTCAAAATCTTTTATCTGAAAATTGGGTGCCAAAGCTATTGATTTCAGGAAGTACAGTAAATGCTGGGGATATTTTCACAAGGCCGCCCTTCAGGGAAGGATTACATACACGGCTATAATCAGGATCTGGCAGCTTCACAAGATCTCAACACCAACAGCTCTGATGCAGAACAGAGCCTCAGGCTGTGGGTGGGATTACAGGACTTGTCACTGGATGGTATGGAGGAACATCTGACCGGCAAAGACAGTCCTACAATGAACATTACAAGAAGGAGAGGAAAAGGCAGACAGATAAAACAATGGAAAGACAACATCAGAAAGTGGACTGGCCTTGAGTGGAACGAATTGCTAAGGAAAGCAGAGGACCTTGGGGAGTGGAGGAAGCTGTTTGCAAAATCTTGATTGGTTTTCCCATGGTGTACTGGATAGATGAAGGTGAAGGTAGAGTGATAAAGGATATGGTAATGGCACCGTCTGTTTTTGAAGGAGGTGATACACGCAGAAATAATAGAATAGTTCTATGACCAGTTCCCTATTGTTTCCAAGCCATAGTCCATAGACTCAGTGTTAAGAGCCTTTTTTAGTTTCTGAGCTACATGTGCTTCTTTGCTCTGACTTAATTTTCAAAATAACACCGAGTTTTGTTGATTTGTACATAAGCAAAGCCACCCTCTGCTCACTACGGGATAGCCTAGTGGTTAGAACATTGCGCTCGCAATCTGGCAACCCGTGGTCGAATCCCATTCAAGGGGATTTTTACCCTGGAGGTAACATCAGTGCAGGCTCCACTCTCCCCAAAAGTCCTTCAGATGAGACTATTAACCGAGGCCCCGTGTGTATATATATATATACATCTTACCTTACAAGAGTGTAAAATTTACTCTTTTCCCATAAAATCGAGTTTTTCACCTTCTCAAAAGGCCATATGTAAGGTTTAAGTTTCCTTCAATGTTCGATAACTATCTAAAACATTGATTCACTGGCAACCATGATTTAAATCAGGAGTCAGGAACAAAGCGCTAAGTCCCTCAAAAGATTTAGGATATGTCATTCATGATACTAATCTTAAAACCAAAGCAGATATGATGGGTTTACTGACTCCCTTCCCAGCAGCAGCAGCAGCAGCAGCAGCAGCAGCAGCAGCAGCAGCAGCAGTAGTAGTAGTAGTAGTAGTAGTAGTAGTAGTAGTAGTAGTAGTAGTAGTAGTAGAGCAGCAGCAGCAGCAGCAGCAGCAGCAACAGTAGTAGTAGTAGTAGTAGTAGTAGGAGTAGGAGTAGTAGTAGTAGTAGTAGGAGGAGTAGTAGTAGTAGTAGTAGTAGTAGTAGTAGTAGTAGTAGTAGTAGTAGTAGTAGTAGTAGTAGTAGTAGTAGTAGTAGTAGAAAATTCCAAAGAGACAGTAGCAGATAAAGAAGACAAGTAATAGAAATAAACAAGCTCAAAATGAAGGACATATCAAGGAAGAAAGAAACAACTTATAACATGGCAAAATGGAAAGGACTAAGGCAAAACTTAACCAAAAACAAACAACCAAACCAAAATGATTGAAGGTAATTAAAGCCAAACATAAAACAAAACAAAAAAAATAAAATAACAACAAAATAAATCAATCAAGAAGGAAAAAGAGGTAATTGAAGCCAACCAAACAACCAAAAATGCAATCAAAGATACTCGCAAACAAACTAACAAAACAGAGAGAACAGTTCAAATTCCGAAACTCCACCACATAATAAAACACACCACGGCAAGTTTCAGAGACAGCAACATCCTGGATATTCTGGAAAGCTCTGGAGACAGTCTGAGCTATATATTAAACAATAAACAACTTCGTGTGTCATCCTCTTTTGGAAGCCTATACTCCTCTCCTGTCTCTGCAAATCTTTCTGCCAAGCCAATCATTCTTCTCACGCGCTGCCAAGAAAATGGAAATGCAGCAAGGGTTAACTTCCTTTGGCCTATATCTCGAGTATCTGGCCAGTATCCAGTAAATTGGGGGAAAATATGATATTTTCTATGTTAAAACTTAGGACAGACGCATCAACAACTTAGGGAATTTCGTTACTGGGTTCTTGTTGTTTTATCACAACTTGGGGAACTATGTAGACGTGCTATTCATCAAAACTTAAGGAACTTAGCAAATTGCATCAGTGTAATCCACCTCACGATGTTTGCCACCAACATTAAAAAATTCAGTAATGAAGTACAAACTGTACATTGCTACAATCAACAAAACTGTCCCGGCAAAGTATACATTACAAATTGTAAACATATCATGAATCTTAAACACTACAATTCTTGCCAAGTTCTTGGGAGGTAGTTCACTAAAATTCAGACAAATTTTACTAGTATCTTATACACCCCAATACTGAAGATCTACATGCCCACCAGTAACTGGAGGCCTTTACCGAAACTTAAACAATTATCTCCTTGTCTGTTACTGTCGATTCTAGGGAATTCTGTTAGCTTGCACTTGGCTGTTTCATCAAGCAACTAACTGCAAGTGGAAAATTTGATTCCAAAAAGGCGTGTAATCCCTCCCAAAAGGAGATGAGATACAGAGAAATAAATGTAGATCAGACACACAGCTATCCAGGAAAAAAATAGAGAGACAAATAGGGAAAGAGACAGAAAGACAGATGGACATACACACATGCAAAAAGCAAGTCAAATTAAGAAGTCAAGTCATTCAAGGTTAATCATGTTTGGAGTTTTGTCTAACTCCTTTGGCTAGAAATGGAGACTAGACGAGACCCTTGTGAGTGTGTGTGTGTGTGTTGTGTGTGTGTTGGCGCACGTGTGCGTGTGTGTGTGGCCATTAGTGCGTGCATATATTTCTGTAAGGGGAACAAAATGGTTTTTGTTTCATTTATTTCTTAGATGATCAAATAGAGAAACAGTTTCAAACACTTTTTTTAAATATCGGCCAATTACTTTTTATGTCCTTAATATTCCCTAGTTCCATTTCTAATCTAAAATGTGGGTCCCAAAATATCGATTTTAAGAAGTACAGTAAATGCTGGGGATATTTTCACACAAGGCTGCCTTTCAGGGAAGGATTACACACACAGTTATAATCAGGATCTCAACACCAACAGCTCTGAGGCAGAACAGAGCCTTAGGCTGTGGGTGGGATTACAGGGTTTGTCACTGGATGGTATGGAAGAACAAGGCGTGACAATGGCACCATCTGTTTGTGAAGGAGGTGACACCATGCAGATGTGGTAGAATAGTTTTTACCATCAGTTCACTAGGGTTCGCAAGCTACAACCTATACATTTGGTAATTAGATCTCTATCGTTTGTAAGCTACATATGCTTGTTTGTTCTGGATTTATTTTCATGATAAGACTGGATTTTGTCGATTTTTTGCTCCGGAAAGTCTGTCGTCCCTCTTATTGTTTTCGCATTAGCTGGCACTTTACTCTTTGTCCTTTTCTGCAAGCTCCACAGTATGGTCAAATCGAATAGAGGTGATGTGACACAAGAAGGACTTATCATTTGATTGTGGTTATGAATATCACATCAAATGAACATATACAAAAACATTGCTAAAACTGTCCTACATTTGACGCTTTTCTTTTCAGTACTCAGACTAAGTGTCATGACAGTGATAGAGAGCTAATGGAGTCTCTCGGAGTGGAATCTGTCAACCTTTCTAAGAGTGCTATTCTTCTGAGGATGGTTATGACTAATACTCTGAGACCCATGATGCTGTCCACAAGCTACCAGTGAAGACTGAAGAACAAGTGCTTATGCCAGACTGTCCTGATTTCTTTCTTTTAAGCTTCCATGGTTAAAAGCATTGATTCATTCTTGTTCCTTTTTATTTTGTCACTTTTTTCTACTTGAAAAAGTCAGAATTTTTACGTATATATGTTATGTGTTTATAAACATAAAAGTATCAGTCACTCAGTTGTTACCTGTTACCTGTCCAGTAGTCTGGTTGCCCTTTTGGGCACCACTGACGATTTTGCAACCAGCTTCCTCCATTCCTTGCCGTTCTCAGCTCAGTTGTAGTAACATTTATGCTAATTTGGTTGTGGAGGTATTTTTGATTGATATAGTGTCATATTGATATTGATCTAGCTAACTGTCAAGATTTCCTATTTGCAGAAGATCAATGTAACCATTATTTATTCTATGTTGGGTTTTTTTGGAAAGCTAGTCGACAATCAGACTTAAACCATTGCAAAGGAACCAACCAGGCTTAACAGACATTAAGTAGATGGAAGATAACTAACAGACAGACAGACAGAAATCCAGCCAAACAAGGACATGTCTGTCAATCTGTGTTCTAAGTCTTCCCACAGATCCACACAGGCTGCAGTAAGACTAGAAGCCTTACTAAGGTGGCTGGACTAATTACAGTGTCTAGATCATCAGACCACAGGCGCCACAGGCTATCTGTCTGGAGCCAAGTTGCTGTGACATTCATGAAGGACCCTTTGTGCTGTGCCTGACAATGACTGTGGTCTTGGCGGCTTCTGTGTGTATCCGCTTTTTGTTGTTTCTTTCTTGATAGTCATGCATAGCTAATCAGGAAAGACCGCCTTTTTCTGTCGAGACTGTTGTCATTATACAAACCAGAATGTAAAGTGATCGAGTTTTAATAGCTGTCCCTTTTGACTGGGAATGATTACAGGGTATCTATCTATAGTGATCAGGTGTTGGCTTTCTCAGATGGAGATGCTTTGTGGCTGGGCCGTTGATTGGCTGACTGGTTGGTTGGTTTGAACTTCAAAGAACAACAAACAAAGCAACTGAGACATGACCTAGTTTACAAAATGAAACCCACTATCAAGGGACCGGTCCTGGATAGTTTACATAACAATGTTGTTTATATTCTAATGATCCATGGAGTCAAAATTCGGATACATTAATGGTGGGGGAAAATGGTGGCATACTCAAAATCTCACAATTGGTTAACCGTGGATCTACAGCCAAGGAAGGGAAAAAATATATGCTCAGGTAGCTCACCCTCCCTGCCTACATTTTCTTATGAATCGGTGCAGTATCTGACAACTTGACAATCACAAAACTGGTGAATAGTTTTCTGTACATCAAAAACTACAACATGTGATTAGATAAAATCCATTGACTGCAATAATTGCGATAGCATCCAATGAATAATCCTCAAATGTCTTAATTCTAAACGCCAAATCAGATCCATCAATGACTATGAGTACAGTTACAGTCAATTCATATTCAAAACAATCCTCCGAACTCGGAATGGGGCTGCCTATATGATGGTGTAGTTGCCAGATGTGATGAGTTGGACACAGTGACTACTCTGGGTGTACCCTGGGGTGTTACGATGAAGGACGCCCAACAACAACAACAACAATAACAACAACAACAAAAGTATGTTTAACACTCAAATATAGCTATGACAACAAAAATAGCGTGCGCAGGCCTATTAAACATCTTTGCTATCAAAGCAACCAGTCCCTACCATTAATTACCATCTGTGCGTCAATAGCCAGCTCAGATCCACAAGATTATAGAGGTTGTCAACACTTTTTCACTCATTTCCGTGAATGTGGCCAAAACCAGCTCAAATTAACTAATTGGTAATTTACACCATATTTATCAGATCCACCACACGATTTAGTATGTATTGGGCACGAAAAACGTCATGTTGTTTGGGTAAAATAATGCATGACATAAATTATGTTGATTAGGTACCTATAATACATTGAATAACTACGATTATTCAGGTACAGATAATACACTGAATACATCAAGTTGTTCATGTACAGATAATACACAGAGTATACCACGTTGTTCATGTAAAAACAGTACAATGAATGCATTATACTGTTCATATACATATGATACACTGAATAATCAAGTTGTTCACGCACAGTCTAGTTTTATTTTATTACACAGATCCAGTTTTGCAGTTTCGCAAAGGCAATGCAAGCAATGGAAGGCTTTTTCCTTGTTAGGTAGCTGTCAACAAAATTGAGGTTTGACGTCTATATTCAAATGAAGGATACAGAACAATACAGCAACTGCCTTACAGGATCTAGCTATTGACAGTTATGGTATGAATATAGAAACGAAAGAGAAGACTGGGTCTATTGTCTCTAAGAAAGCAAATATCGACATTCATCACACACACACCAAGACAAAGGCCAGGACTTAGTGTCTGCATTATTTTGTGTTTCATAAAATCTATCAATGTTTATCACGCTTTATGTAGTTTTCAGGGTGTGCCTCAAGCCTCAGCTATACCGTTAGTATATAGACTAGGGACATAACAATGCCCATTACATACAAGCCTTAGGGTAGCACCGTAAAAACTGGCACTTTCATCTGCGAGTTGAAGGCTAATGCAGGCATTCTCCTTTCAACATGATGGAGTGAAACAGACATCAACCTCTGCGTGTAGTGCTACATCCAAAGCCCAACTACCAAAACATGAGCAGAATCTAGTAGTTGCACCTGGTGTAGTAGCGGAAGAAAATGAGAAAGAGTGCGGAGGGGAGAGAGAAGAATGAAAGCAAAAAGAAAAGATATACACATTTCAAAAGGCAGGGAAAAGTCAAGTTTTAAAAAAAACAGGGCAAAAAGAAACCAATCAACCTTTCTTTCATTCTTTTATTTCTAGGATAATGGAATACACTTTCATGCGCTTTTTTAAAGCAAGTCTCCGTGTGTATGCTTTTTGTTTACTTTGTCATCCGTTCCCACGGGCATACAATGGCCTACTCTTTCGAAAAGGGGAATGGGTTTTTACGTGTACGCAAGATGTTCTGCGTGCGTTCACACACGGGACCTCAGTTTATAGTCTCATCCGAAGGACTTTTGGGGGGAATGGATTTTGCACTGATGTTAACTCCAGAGGAAAAATCCTCTTGAACGAAATTCGAACCCGGGTCAGCAGATCACGAGCGCTATGCACGCCACTCTAACCACCAGGCTATCCAGTTCCCCAAAACAGTGGAGCATACTAAAAAGTACCAAACATACAAATACATAAACAAGCGAGGAAAAGGGAGAGGACACCCTAAACTGTTAAATCCGCCACGTAACTAGTACACCATATGCTCCAGAAACAGCAACATCTTCCATATTGTGGCAAGTCCCACAAACACAGCGTGGGCTATATACTGCACAATAAACAACGCGGCTCGCGTCCTCTTTTGAAGTCTATACTCCTCTCAGGTCTCTGCAAATCCCTCTCCCCAGCCAATCATTCTCCTCACGCGCTGCAGAGAAAATGGAAGTGCAGCGTGGATTAGCTCCCTTCGCCTATATCAGGAGCTTCTGGTCAGTGTGTTGCAGAGCTGGGGAAAATATGATCAGGCTGTATTTATTACAGCTTGCGAAAAGTAGTGCATCACAACTTGGGGAAGTTTATCAGCAAACTTGTTTGTTGTTTATCACATCTTGGGGAACTATGTAGGCGTCCTATTAAAGAACCTAGTAAATTGCATCAGTGTGATGCATCTCACGATGTTTGAGTTTCTGTATCTTCAGTTTCACAACTTTCAGAATAGTCATAAGCATAACCATAAGTTAACGCATTGTCATTGTGTCATGTACAATACAAACGTACACTAAGTGTGCAGTACAAACGTAGTTCGTATATACAGTGCCTAATACACTACTAACGGCTCCTGTCTACAAGACATCAAGGCTAGAATCAGTACGGACAAGAAAAAGATGACTTAGTTTAAACAACAAATTGGAAAGACATAGGCGTAGCTGGATATCTCAAAATTCAGAACTGTAGCAATTGATAATCTGGCCTGTATTGCTGTATGGGTCAGAGACCTGGACACTAGAAATGTTGGAAAAGAGACAAAATAAACGCTGTCAAAATGCAGTTCTGCAGGTGACTTCTAAGAGTCAAATGGTCAGACAGAAGTACAAATAAAAGCAATCTTGATGAACTCTCTTTGCAAAAGCAACTGCTGGCTGAAATGGACAAGTGCAGACTGATACATACTGGTCATGCAAACAGATACACACAAACATGTCTGATGATGATAAATCTCCAATGTACCGTTGAAGGAAAAAAATAAAAGAGGCAGACCATCACCAACATCCCACATCACCAACATCACTGAGGCCAGTGGTCTGGGAGGGCTACAAGAGATCGTAAACTGCATCAGTGACAGCGAGAGATGGCGAACCCTGGTGGCACGGAGTGGAGCTCCTACGGACGACAAAGGCGATGGAGACAGCTCAGCTGAGTTTATAAGAGTACACTCAAAACCTGGAAAATTGTGTCGGTGCCTTGTTCAGCACGGCTTGGTAAATTATGTTGGTGCCTTTTACATCACAATTTGGGAGGTGTGCCTGTGTCCTGTATACCACAACTAGGACAATTATCCCTGCGGCTATTGCATTTGGGGAGTTTCTAGGCGTGCTCTTCGCTGGTTTCATTAAGCCAGTTACTGTTTGACATTTTGGTGGGTGGAAAATTTGTTCTGAGGAAAGACGAGACACGAAGAAATGGAAAGGAAAGAGAGAGAGGGGGAGAGAGAGAGAGAGACAGAGAGACAGACAGACAGACAGAGACAGACAGAGAGACAAGCAGACAGACAGAGAGAAAGGCAGACAGACAGGCAGGCAACGATACACATTGACACGCACGAAGAGAAAACTGTGAAGTATAAGGTGGTTTAATGTACGTCGGCCTCTGGCCACAATCTATACAGTGGGTGGGGCGAAAAGGCGAGTAAGGGAAATGAAATGCAAAGAGGGAATGGTCACAATTTTCATCTAAGCAAGCTTTTACTGGTTGCATCTTGTCAATATTATCACTCAAATAAACAAAAGAGGAAGACAATATACCTTGAAAACAGACCATAAAGTCGATGAATAGTAGAGAACACCTATTAAACAGCTGCATGACATACAATGGAAACAAAAAACAAAATCAATAGCATAAATACAAACGTGTGTTTTCACCTGTTGACGACGTGAAAAACAGAGAGAGACAAACAGACGGACAGACAGACAGAGAGACAGAGAGAGATAAAGACAGACAGATACAGAGAGAGAGAGCAACATGTCATCTGGTATGCTTTGTATGCATTATACTTTAGACCACTACCTTAGACCAGCGACATGAAGATTAGCATAATGGATATCTGCCAAGTTTCAGATAATCCATTTTATTCGTTTTTGACAAGAAAGTCCAAGATTCTCCTACATACATACCATCAACTGTACATTCCATATAGAATACAGCCTAGCTAATCCCCATATTTCCTATGAATAGAGTAACAGCTGAATCTGGAGAAATGTCTTTGTCCTTTGGAAAGACTGCCTTTGCTTTGCATAAAGCTTTCTTCCCCCTACGTGCTACATGCATTGTACCCTTTTACAGGTGATCGTTATTGCAAAAGAGTACCCTAGATAGCAATAATTGTTTATAGTCTCGAATTTTGTGTTTGAGATGATTACTAAAGTTTTTGTCTTTTAAATGATTACACACAAGCTTAGTTCATAACAAGTCTTGTAGAATATTCTCTTTTTGCTTTGAATGCTGTTTGGGATTATCAAAAGTAGTGCTACATCCTAAGTAAATAAAATGTGTAGTTGTGTAATATCTAATAAAATATGCACACCATGGCTACCATTTTCTTCCATACTGTTTTTAAATGATTAATAAACATAGAAAAAAAGTGTTGTTGTCATGAAGTCATTGCCTTATCCCAGTAGCGCATTCAAACATCTGATATTTTGTAATTCAAAAAGACATGAAATTAGCAGTTTGTACATTTACTCTCAGACATGCCCTAATAACTCTTGTTTACCCAAACTTTGTATATAATCTATAACGTATCATTACGAACAGAATGAAAAGCCCTTCTGAA
The DNA here is from genome assembly GCA_028751875.1 of Rapana venosa. Lineage (NCBI taxonomy): Eukaryota > Metazoa > Mollusca > Gastropoda > Neogastropoda > Muricidae > Rapana > Rapana venosa. The sequence continues at coordinate 27,191,641 of CM054151.1, read as the reverse complement.
ATCTACAAATGTGACTTACAATTTCTAACTTATCTACACACGCATGTCCGAGTTGTATCATACACAGATATGATCTACTGTGTGAATCTGTTTTCTTGACCATAGTTAGAATTCCAAAAGTCAGTTGTTATTTTCTTGCCAGTGTGTACTGTCTTATATTGAAAGTTGTCAGGTATTGCTATGGCATAATGTTGAATGAAGATACTTTTCTGTTGCTCCCAACATAGTGCTAGGATCTCCTGTTCTATAGATTAGGTTGTTAATGATGCTGTGTTCTTTAGCTGCCGATTTATTGACTTTGTTTTGATTGATTATGAAGTATAGTATAGGCTATTAGCTTGTTGGTGCTCCTAATGGGGGACGGGATAGCCTGGTGGTGACAGTGACGTATTTGTGATCTGCTGACCAGGGTTCGATTCTCATTCGATAGGATTTTTCCTCTGGAGTTAACTTCAGTGCCGATTCCACTCCCTCCAAATGTCTTTCGGATGAGACTATAAACCGAGGTCCCGTGCGCGAACGCACGCAGAACATCTTGCGCATACGTTAAAACCCGTTCCGCTTTTCGGAAGAGTAGGCCATTGTGTGCCGGTGGGAACGGATGACAACATTTACAAAACCGCATACACACGGGGACTGGATGAAAAAAAGCACACGAGTGCTTATTCCATTATCCTCGATATAAAAGAGTAAAATAAATGAAAGTAAAATAAAGATAATGCGTTTCCGAGATAGATATAGATATATATATATATATATATATATATATATATATATATATATATTATATATATTATATATATATCGTTTCTGAATAATCAACTCTTTAAACCATTAGACTGATAATAGACTTTGACCATTCCTGGGGGAAAATGCCTTGTTCAAAGATATTATCAAACTGTATTGTTAGAAACATATATATATATCCTCCGAACTAGGTTTTAGCATTTCAACAGATATCTCACCTGTTCTACTTGATTTACCATTTTTTAGGTTGGAAATAACCAGAATGACCCGTTTTTGAAACTGTCTGATTTAATGGGTGATCTATTTCCTTTAGATAACCCAATTTAATATTGCTGTGCTCTGCATTCGCTGATAGCTGTTTTGCAACAGCTGTTTTTTAAAACGCTTCACGATTTGTCAAAACTACTGTAATTATCTATCCTATCTTTGGGTCTACATCCCATATTTTTAATTGTTTTATGGCCCAGACTAAAAGGTTTGCCAGTCATTAATGTATGCTAAGTTCCAAAACCTGTAACAGAATCTTGTTGTGTTTTCAATGTTTCTCTTAATCACTTCTCTTAAATCAACAAATAAATAACCAAAATCAATTGCACGTTCTGCTTTCTACGCTAAGAGACTAACAGTCACTGTTCTTCTTGACACTGATATTTGTCCATCTTCATTTTTATTCCACACAAAAATGGGGACGGGGAAATATCGATTTTTAGAACAGCAATGAATTTAAAGAGCATTTTGCAAGCCCCCCTTCAAGAGAAAATAAAGAAAAATGGCTTTAGCAGAATTTGGCAGCTTCACAAAATCTCAAACCCAACAGCTCTGAGGCAGAATGTGATCCTTAGGCTGTGGAGAGGATTACAAGATTTGTTTGTCACAGGATGGTACGGGAGAACAGGGCATGTCAAAGGCACAGTATACATCTGAAGGAGCTAAAGCCATGCAGAAAATAATGGCAGGGAAGTTTTACGATCTGTACCCCAGCGTTTACACACCTATTTAAAGGTTTCTGAATAGTTTAAGGTTTTTTATTCAAAATCTTATGAAAAGGTTTGCGGGTTGTTGTTCTTTTACACCAGACTTCACCGAGATTTGAACCCACGATTTCATGGACGCATATGATTAAGTTGAACAGCCTTTATCAGTCAGCTATAGCGTCAGTCTGCGCTGTTCTAAAATCTAATTGTTCTTTGATTAACTTTTTTTTAACTTGATTTTATTATTTGTGTCCTGCAGGCTGTCGTCAGCTACTTTTGTAACTGACAGTTTAGCAAGTCTGCATTCCCCTCTCCGATCACCAAGGTCCAAGATTTTAGTGATCCATGACTGTATCGTCTTTCTCTGTAAGCAGAGTACGTTCATGTCATCCATACCAAGGATCATCATCGCTTACCCTTCTATGAAGATGGATAAAAACTTAAAACGCGTACACAAGATTATTCGCATGCGTTTCTATTTAGGTTTCATTTCATAGACTTTTCCAGAAATCTTGGAGAGAATGGAATCAAAACCATTATTAATCCCAAGTGAGAGAGAAATAAGTCCTCAAACAGATACCTTACACGGAGAATTCAATCCACATCCACAGATCTTGAGCCATCCCAAAGCTCTACCGACTAGGCTATTCCATCCTCCTGCCCCCTTCCCCAACCCCCCAACCCCCTCCCCCCTCCTTCGTCCCCATTAATTCACAACTAACAGCAAATACACCTTTGACACGGCACCAGACGGTGTGCTCACACTTGCCATGAGGTCGTTCTAATTCTGGAAAGTCTATAGAGTGGACCCCTTGAAAGTCTTTCCTCCGCTTTCCAAGACAGTACACTCACACAAAGGAAATGACCCTGTCTTACAGTTCCTCACGGAAAACCTCAAGAAGTAATATTTGAACACGCACTAGCCTGTAATGGAGCCGTCTGGCACCCAACTTAGTAGAATCAAAGTCTGCAAAGTCAGTTTGAGTCTGGAGTCTGCAACTTCCTGGGAAAAAAAACCATATCCGGCTCTAGCAAAGTTGTCTCCCTTTGAGGCTGTTGGAATGAATTTTACACTTAAGAAGAATTATTGAACGGAAGTAGGAAGCGAATCGCGCGCGCGCGCGCGCGTGTGTGTGTGTGTGTGTGTGTGTGTGTCTGTGTCTTTGTCTCTGTGTGTCTGTGTCTCTGTGTGTCTGTGTCTCTGTGTGTCTGTACCTGTGTCTGTTTGTCTGTTCCATTTCATTTCATGCCTCTTCACAATCTGTGATATTAGACTGTCTGGCTGGCTGTATGCATACATTCATGCCTCTCTCTCTCTCTCTCTCTCTCTCTCTCTCTCTCTCTCTCTCCTCTCTCTCTCTCTCTCTCTCTCTCTCTCTCTCTCTCTCTCTCTCTCTCTGCCTGTAAGTCTGTCTGTCTATCTGTGTTTGTGTGTTTCTGTGTGTGTCTATGTATGTTTCTGTATTTATGTATATGCGTATGAGAAAGAGTGCAAGGAAAGTGGTGTGTTCGGTTAAGCATTCTATCTTTTTTTTATTTGAAAAAGTATGAAATTATGATACTGCTATTTCTCTTATCGTCCATACTTTATTTAGGTACTTGAAAAGATGCTTTTACAGTTAATAGCAGACATTAGTAATGTGAATCTCTTTTTAAAAGAGCAATAAGCTCTTTTATGATACTTTCAAAGAATGGACACAATGGAAAGAAAGAAACTTTATCTTCCTTCTCCTCTTTCCAAAATGCATCTCGCCAAACCTCGGCCATGACCTTGGTTTCGTGGTAGTCTGCCTTTATTTTGGAGTTGTTTTTGCTGGGTTTTATTTTGTTATAAACACTTGATCTCAGCTGGATAGGTTTGTTTCGTTACAACAAAGATTTTGTTGACTGAAAACAGCTAGTTTATTCTATACTAGGGTTTTTTTCCATTCTGCATCAATTTGTGTGTCTATGTTCCTTTCGTGTGACAGAAAAGACTAAGAAAATGTGTTTTCTTTGCATCAGAGTTGAAAAATCTCGATAACTGCGACAGAGTATCCTTTTACCATTCAAATTCTTAATAGTAGAAAATGTGTTGTAACTGTTGTACTTTTATAAATCAGCCATCTTACAGAACGAAAGAAATGTTCATGAAAGAATGTGCATGTAAAATATTACTTATCTTATGTTGCTGTTTTTGGGTTTGGTTGTGGATTTTTTGTTGTTGTTTTTTTTTGTTGTTGTTAAACAAAATTCGCACAACATCACTAATCCGTCTATGCGGTTTTACTAGTTAAGGTGAGTTTGCAAGCACTTGTCTGTGTGCTTCACTAGTTAAGTAATGTTTGCAAAAGGTTATTCATCCTGTGGAGACTTACTGGTTAAGTAAAATTTGCAAAAGGCCACTCATCCTCTTTGCAAGTTAAAGTGAAGTTTGCAAACAACATCTTATACAAGTTATCCTGTGTAGCCTAACTAGGTAAGTATAATTTGCAAAAGATCCCCTATCATGTGTTGCATTACTAGCTATCTTAAGTTTGCAAAAGGTCACTTATCCTGTGTAGACTTACTACTTAATTAAGTAAGGTTTGCAAAAGATCCTTATCCTGTTTGCTTTACTAGTTAAGTAAGGTTTGCAAAAGATCACTTATCCTGTATAGACTTACCTGTTAAGTAAGGTTTGCAAAAGGTCACTTATCCTGTTTTCTTTACTAGTTAAGTAAGGTTTGCAAAAGATCCTTATCCTGTTTGCTTTACTAGTTAAGTAAGGTTTGCAAAAGATCCTTATCCTGTTTGCTTTACTAGTTAAGTAAGGTTTGCAAAAGATCACTTATCATGTATAGACTTACCTGTTAAGTAAGGTTTGCAAAAGGTCACTTATCTTGTGTTCTGTGCCAGTTAAGTAAGTTTGCAACAGATCCTTATCCTGTTTTCTGTACTAGTTAAGTAAGGTTTGCGAAAGATCCTTATCCTGTTTGCTGTACTAGTTAAGTAAGGTTTGCAAAAGGTCACTCATCCCGTTTGCTTTACCTAGTACAGTTTTTAAAAAGTCGCTAATCCTGTGCAACATTGTTATTTCAATAAAGTTTGCAAAAGGTCATTCATCTTATTTGCTCTACTAGTTAACTGTGTTGCGTTACTAATTAAGCAAACTTTGCAAACAAAATCGCCTATCTAGTGTAGCTTTACTAGTTAAGTAAAGTTTGGGAAGAAGAAAAAAAATCGCTTCTCCTATTATTACCTTACCACTTAAGCTAAGTTAAGCTGCAGGTGAAGTCGTTTAGTGTGATCTTGACACTGAATTATGCATAAATCACTCAGGCGCGGCTATGAGCGACAGATGGAAACTCCATTCCTGACGCTGTAGAGAGCTGGTTGGGTAACCCAAACTCCCGTCAATGCTTCTACCACCTGGACTAACTCCTCCTGCCACTCCCGTCCATCAATGACTTACATCGCTCGCTAGTGCTGTTGCTTCAGAAGTGTTTATCAGTCATTTTCCGTCTGTTTAGTTTCCTGGATGTGAGATAAGTTGAGAGTGGTGATTGCTAGTTTGATTGTTTTCCAGCGGTGTTTTTTTTTCTCTCAGTTGGTGGTAACCAGTGGTCGTCTAATTATCTGAAAACCTCTGGACTGGTATTCATTTGTTGGTTTTTGTGGGTTTTTTTAATTTTTGTGTTCTTTTATTTCTAGGATAATGGAATAAGCACCCATGAGCTTTTTTACATCCAGTCTCCATGTATATGTGGTTTTGTAAATTTTATCATCCGTTCCCACCGGCACAGAATAACCTACTCTTCCAAAAAGTGGAACGGGTTTTAACATGTGCGGAAGAAGTTCTGCGTGCGTTCGCACACGGGACTTCGGTTTATAGTCTCAACCGAAGGACTTTTAGGGGAAGTGGAGTCGGCACTGATGTTAACTCCGGAGGGAAAAATCCTTTTGAACGAGATTCGAACCCGGGTCAGCAGATCAAGAGCGCAATATGCATCACTCTAACCACCAGGTTATTGCGTCCCCTGGTATCCGGAGCAATAGACGGTAAGCATGGTTTGCAATGTTCTGTCTGGACCTACATTTCTTGAGGTTGATGTTGGTTGTCCATTTAACATTTTTTTAAAATACACAACTTTGTCTTAAGTATGATTATTTTAACAAGTATACAATGTGCAGATTTTTTAACCTCATGCCATTCAAAGCATAAAAAAATATATACTTACAATTCAGTATTCACATAACATGGCTGTCATTTACATAGATTTTATTAAGTTTTATGTTGTCTGTTTGACACTGCAAAAGGTCGAAGACACGAAAACCACATCCTGTTGGGATTGGTTTTGGCGGTTGGTTTTCTTTTAAGCTTGTTGCTTGTTGTTTTGTTTTGTTTTGGTTTGGGTTTTTTTTTATAAATATGGGAGGGGGTAGCTTAGTGGTTAGAGCTTTGCGCTTGTGATCTGACAACTGGGTTCGAGCCACCATCGAACCTCGTTCAGTTGTGATTTTTCCCTAGAGTTAACATCAGTACTGACTCCACTTTCCCGAAGGTCCTTCGAATGAGATTATGAATTGAAGTCCCCTGTGAAAATGCATGCAGAACATCCTGTGCACACAACAAAACCTATTCCGTCTTTCGAAAGAGTAGGCCACTGAGTGCCGATAAGAAGGGGATGACAATTTTTTTTTAATGCATACACACTGGTGTGTTGTTTTAGACGTCATCCCCAAGTCGGAATATGGCTACCTAAATGGTGGGCCAAAACGGTCGCATACACAACAAATCTCATCATTGGTATGAAACTCAAAGCTCTAACCTAGGAACGAAAAATAAAGAATATTAAGATTAAAAGTATTCACCCTTCAGTTCTTTGTCTCACTGTGGCGGCGAAGATATCTGCTGTTTTTGACAGACTTGACTTGACCAACGCACCAACACAACACACTAAACTCTGAGGGCCGATATCTGGCCTACTGACCTGCCGATGAGGGACAAACTCTTCAAACCCCTGGAGGGCCTTCAGAGCACGGCAGCACTTTTCAGAGTATCGGGAGTTGCTTTCTGAGCGTTCTATAAAAGAAGAAAAAAGACTCGACTTCTCCCATAACTCCTCAAAGGAGTCAATGAGACTTTATACTGAAACCTTCAGGCAGTGTAGCTTGGCTAAATTGAACCTTGCTGAGCTAATCCACCCACTTTAATGCTTTAAATTGCTAACTTGTCCACAATTATAGGCTAAGATGTTTTCATTAATAGATAGATATATAGATAGACAGACAGACAGACAGACAGATAGATAGATAGATAGATAGATAGATAGATAGATAGATAGATAGATAGATAGATAGATAGATAGATAGATAGATAGATAGATAGATAGATAGATAGATAGATAGATAGATCGATCGATCGATCGATCGATCGATCGCTTATTTTTATAAGGTGACAGCCTTTATCTATCCTCTGTCGTCGGCGGGATTATAAACATCATAATTGATTCATTCATCTATTGACAACATTTTAGCAATCCTTTTTAGATTTCTCTTTCCTTTTTTTTTTAATCTACTGAAGTTGATCATGATTAACTCATCTGGTATCATGCCGCGCAATAAGATTTAATCACACAAAGTATGTTTTAAACATCAGCGTAAAAAAAACAACCAAAAAAGCCCAACCAAGTCCAAAATGAAATGGGGAATGTTGACAGAAATCCATAGGAGCGTGCTGTGAACAACAGGGTGCTAATGCAGGGCGTATCAATAATGCATCCCTGAAAGGTGTGAATGACGGTACATCTGCCTGCCTGCGCCGCGATGCTGAATGGAATATAGGATGCTGAATGAAGTATACGATGCTGAATGAAGCATACGATGCTGAATGGAAGATAGAGCCATCTGGAGCTCTGGAGTGTGACAATGAGAGAGAGACAGGGAGTGAAAGAACGTACGTGTCAGCCATTGAAGAGTTAGGCCTGGACAACCCATCTGGCCACGCTGCATAAGCCGCCGGTTTGTGTAGGTAGGCAGGAAGACAGCAAGAAAAACCGATTCACGGTGATATTCTGGTTCTTTTGTTCGTTGCTTTTGGCAGCTGTGAGGTAAAACGCGTTCGTGTTACAGTGACAGATCTGGGGTTTGAATCTGTCCTGTCATAGCTGGACGCTTTCCTCGCATCCACGAAGCCATGAGTAGAGGTCTGGGTGCTAGTCTCATGTAGTGAGGTGATTGATTGAGGCCTCCAGTACAGCGTACATGCATGTTGAAGAGTCCAGGTCAATAATCATCTTGAAGAAATGCATGTCGTCATGGATAAGACAGACGCTGTAGCTCAGTGGATAGAACGTTTGATTTCCATCCCCTGGGTTCATGAAGTCGTGGGTTTGGATCTCGGCTACAGCGTCTGGTGAATTAAGGGAAGGGATTTATACGATCTCCTAGGTTAACTTAAAGCCCAGACGTGCCAATGCCTTAACTCTGTTGACTTGCCTGATTCTGTCGTTCCCGCTTTGTCTTTAAGAAAAGAAGTGGAAAATAATTATTTTAAAACCAAATCATAGGAAAATCAAAGAAGAAGAAGTAGAAAGAATCCATTTCTTCTGCTTTTACGTGTTGTTTCGTTTTCAGCCGATGAAAATAGACATGTGAAGGGCTCACAAAAACCAATGTATTCCATGATGTGCATGCAAATGAGGCCCTCGAGTTTTCAATTTTTATCTTTAAAAAGGGGGGAAGAGAAGGTTAACAAAAAATTCTGTAAATATTTAGACATGAATGCAATGCCCAGTCAACAAAAGGGAGAATTCAGATTATCCGTGTCTCCAGAAAAAAAAACAGTCAGCGAACTCCAGCGCGTCTGTTTTCGTTTTTACATATGCCAGTTTCCCCTAGACAAACAAACTGCCAAGTCTTTCTGTTTCGTCAGAATAAATCATGATATTTTACGTACATCTTTCTCTTTGTTTAGCTTCCTGACCGTACCAGCTGCCGTTTAGAAATGAATCACTGATGACATGACAGAAATATGAATCCGTAAGAAAGGATGCATTGTAACAGCTTGAGCTGAGGGTCAACATCTAGCTAGCAGCTGTCCTTCAGACATTGACAAAGTATAGAGACAACGACAAGGCCGCTCGTTGGATGTATGAGATTAGACGCTGTTGTTAGTGTTGTTGTTGTTGCTGCTGTTTCTGCTGTTGCTGCTGCTACTGTTGTCAGTGTTGTTGTTTGTGCTGTTGTTATTGTTGCGTGTTCCCCAGATGAATACCTTGGGGTCATCTATAATAAGCAATCGTACTCACTCATGTTGATACCTGGTCATCGCTATGAGACTGTAAGTAAACACTGGATGAGAAGTACAGGTGTGTGGCTCTTTTTTGGAATAACTCGCCATACTTCCAGCCATATTCAGACTTCAAAAAACATGTTTTCTCTGCTTTTATAGGAGATTGCGGGATGTTGTGCTAAGAATTTGTTATGGGGGAAGACAATCCTAACACTTGAAACATTTCACAACAGTATGACACAGGCCGTGTCATTAACCTGATACCAACAACTGACAAAGCTGTTGTTAGTCAGGGCCAAGAGATCAGGTGTAGCTTCTTCCCTTAACTTCTAGAATAGTCGTCGGGGGCACTCTGCTGACTTTTTCACGTCATGTGCCCTGAGCAGTTTATATCTGGTTCCAATGTTGCTGAATAGTAACAGTTTATTCTCACAGTTAAAAGAAAACCAATCATTATCTTCACAGCTTTCCACATTAACTCAATTTTTCGATGTCATTAATTTTTCATATCTCATAACGTCTATAAAAAAAAAATTAAAGATACACTGACCATGTGCTACGGGTATTAAAGACTAACGATGGTAGCAACATGTGCTATGGGGAGGGGCAGTAGGGGTGGAGGAGGCCAAGGTGAGGGGATGGGGGGTCAATCTGTCCACGTGCCGTGTTTTTCATGGCTGAGTGCCTGTCAACAGATTCTGTTTTATCCTTTTTTCTAATTCTTTTTTTATCGAGGATAATGGAATAAGCACTTATGTGCTTTTTTTACATCCAGTCCCCGTGTGTATGCGGTTTTTGTAAATTGTCATCTGTTCCCACCGGCACACAATGGCCTACTCTTACGAAAAGCGGAACAGGCTTTTAACGTGTGCGCAAGATGTTCTACGTGCGTTCGCACACGGGGCCTTGGTTTATAGTCTCATCCGAAGGACTTTTAGGGAGAGTGGAGTCGGCACTGATGTTAACTCCAGGGGAAAATATCCCCTTATCCTGACCTGGCAAATTGTTTTGTTTTAGAGTATCACTCGTGTGTTTTAATTGCTATTGTTCTGGACAAACAAGGCGACCGACTCTGTGGAATAGAATAGATTTGAACTGAATATCACTTTCACGGACCGCAGATTTCCATTTGTCAAATTTTGGCTGCTCTCTCCTTGGAAGAGCGCGTCACCTCAAGAGCAGCGCCACCCATTGTTTTGTTTTTAATACTTCCTTGTCAGCATTTGTAGTTGTTTTCCTATCAGAGATAGTATTCTGTACACAAGCTTTGTTGATGTGGCTGTGGTTTGGGGAGGGGGGGGGTGTTTGGCGTTTTCGTGTGGGGATTTGTTGTTTTTTGTTTTGGTTTCGGGGGGTTTTTGGGGGGTTGTTGTTTTTTGTTTCGTTTTGTTTTTGGTTGTTTTTGGGGGAGGAATCTGCTTATTTCGTTTATTTGCTTTTGTTCTTTTTTTTTTCGGGGAGGGGGGGGGGGTGATCGGGAAGGTGCGCTAGATGTGTATAGTATCGTCACATCCGAAATACTAACAACGAGATCACTACTCAAGACCGAGTGGAAGAGGAAAATGTCCGGGTTCAAAAACAGGGAAAGTACCTGAGACTTCCTTGCCTTCAAGACAAGTGCTTTACTTCTAGACCACAGAACCTTTTAACAGTGTAGCGTTTCTGCATATGCCTTTACGCTAGGAAAATGTAAATCTCTTCGGTTCTCTTACTTCAGTACTGTAGTCACCCAAAACAGTCAGTTCATCGTTCTTTGAAGTGTAGTGGGGAACTAAGCGAAGTGGATCACTTACACCCACAACATCCGATCCTAGGGATCGAGTCTGGGGAGGACAAGAGTAGGCGTGGTTTATCTAAGTGAAAGAAAGAGAGGCGGCTTTCCCTAGATCTGTTTGTCAGTTATGTACCTGTGTGTGTGTGTGCGTGTGTGTGTGTGTGTGTGTGTGTGTGTGTGTGTGTGTGTGTGTGTGTGTGTGTGTGTGTGTGTGTGTGTGTGTCCGTGTGTGTGTGTGTGTGTGCGTGTGTGTGTGTGAGCACATTTGGATTGTAGGGACAATTAATTGTTATTGATTGAATGACTGTGTAAGACTGAGTTGAGTGCAAGCGCTTTGATTTGTCTTTGCAAGATATAGCGCTATATAGATTTCATTTGGTAGTAGTAGGAGTAGTAGTAGTAGCAGTAGGAGTAGTAGTAGTAGTAGTAGTAGTAGTAGTAGTAGTAGTAGTAGTAGCAGCAGCAGCAGCAGCCGGAGTAGTAGTAGTAGCAGCAGCAGCAACAGCAGTAGCAGTAGCAGTAGTAGTAGTAGTAGTAGTAGTAGTAGTAGTAGTAGTAGTAGTAGTAGTAGTAGTAGATGACAGCTGTGCTTCAACTCCTTTACTTCAAATTTTATTTTCTTGATAATCGCCGAAAGCTACATTTTTATGTACGACTATTATAGGATGAAAGCAGTGTTTGTGGTTTTGCACTGTGAGAAATATGAGCCTTGTACTTTTCTGTCAGGGCTCAGAAATCTGCGATTATTTCACAACCTTACGTTCTCGACCCCGTTGTAGTTCTAAATGCAAAAACACATCTGGTGTCTGTGGCAAAGCGCTTTTCTTCCATTATATACCACCCACCCCCGTGGGGATGCCGGGGACCTGTCAGTATAAATAGCATCTCCACCTTCTGGAAATTCTGTGCTACGAACTCCCTCTTTTCTATCCCTCTCTTTGTTTCTTCCTTGTTCCTTTTAATCTCGTCACCTTCTTCTTATCTTTTTTTCTGCTTTCTCGGTCCATTCTTCTGCCCTTTTTTTTCTAGAAATACTTATAAAATAGCCATTCTCTCCCATGCCCAAGTCGGATGCGCTGGGCCTGGTTTGTCAGGCGCTGAACGACAGCGCCACGCCACGCATTTTCGCTCATGTGACAGATAACAGTAGTCGCTGTCTGAGCGTTCGGCGAAGAAGAAGGAGAAGATGGAGAATATACTCCCTTGTTGTGCCTTTAAGTCCTACATGTGGACTATTCTTGTGGTCTGAGATGAGGGCATAAACTAGCATGGTGGTGGTGTATAATGGAGTTGCTCTTGCTTGACTGCCACTAGCTTGTAAGGGAAAATGGTGGTACCTCATCACCTTTGTATATAATTATTACGGTATTCTTGTCAACACGTGTACTGAAGGGAATCTTTACCCTGTTCGGGGGATGGGTGGTAGGTGGAGGAGGGAGGGAGGGAGGGAAGGAGGAAGGAGGGAGAGAGAGAGAGAGAGAGAGAGAGAGAGAGAGAGAGAGAGAGAGAGAGAGTGTGTGTGTGTGTGTGCTCAGACATGCATAC
>CM054151.1:27174346-27176846 GCA_028751875.1 Rapana venosa | reverse complement strand
CCAGGGAATGGGAATTCAAATAAAACTCAGACCAAAAATGCAAATTTTGACAGTTACCGACATAAGCTAAGTGCTAAAACCTACATCAAAGTGTTGTTATGTTGTAAAACATTAATTTTTTTAAAAAAATTTTATTTTATTCTTTTATATCGAGGATAATGGAATAAGCATTTATGTGCTTTTCTACATCCTGTCCCCGTGTGTATGCGGTTTTGTAAATTCTGTTATCCGTTCCCACCGGCACACAATGGCCGACTCTTACAAAAAGCGGAACAGGCTTTTAACGTGTGCGCAAGATGTTCTGCGTGCGTTCGCACACGGGGCCTTAGTTTATAGTCTCATCCGAAGCACTTTTGGGAAGAGTTGGAGTCTGCACTGATATTAACTCCAGGGGAAAATATCCCCTCGAACGGGAATCGAACCCGGGTCGTCAGATTGCGAGCGCAATGTTCTAACCACTAGGCTATCCTGTTCCACATCATGTCTTTTGCCATGACAGGCTCCTAACGATTCATTCTGCAGCACTCTGCCTTAATTATTATGTTTAAGGGGGAAACTTTTGAAGTCGGAGAATGGCTACTTAGATGGAAAGGTACTTTCTAAAAATAAAAAATAAACCAAACAAACAAAAAGAAAAGAAATGTCTTATACGCAAAATCTTCATTCAGCATGTACGTTTAATCTCGCAGTGATTTCTAAGGAAGGCATCGTTCGTTTAAAGTTTGTTGATCACATTTTAGTAATAATTATTACTCCAAGTATGATGAATGAATGAATCAAGAGCGCATATCCAAGCTTACCCACATGGTGTTAGGCTGAAGAACGCGAAGCTACACTAACACCAACACCACCAACAACAACAAAAACAACACCAAAGAATCTTTCCTTTTCACTAGAGCATCGCCTCATCCACCTAAAAAGCCTAAAGAGCATGCTTGTGCAGTCCGCCATATCCCGACTAATAGCTGACCTGCCTTCCCACGAAGGACGAATGGGTTTTTTAACGTGCGTGCAGAATGCTAATGCCTGCGTAGGTACCAGCGGCCTTCTTTCATGCTCTCATTATTAAGTCCTACAGGAGAATAGCAACAGAACCTAGCTACGGGGACTGGATGTTTAAAAAAAAAAAAAGCACATGAATGCTTATTCCATTATCCTCGATATAAAAGAATAAATAAATAAAATAAAATAATTAAAAAAATAAATACAAGCTGCCTACCTCCAAGGAAAAAATTTGAGCTCTGCAGCGACACGAACTGCTAGCCTTCAAAATCATGAGTTTGGATGATTTGACCATTATTGTGATGATCAGCCTCAAGGGTAACCGCTTTTCGGAAGAGTAGGCCATTGTGTGCCGATGGGAACGGATGATAAAATTTACCAAACTGCATACACACGGGGACTGAATGTTTATAAAAAAAAGCACATGAGTGGTCATTCAATTATCCTCGAAATAAAAGAATAAAATAGAAATAGAAAGCAGATAACAGTTAGTTTTCTTGTCCAGTCAGATATCGTTAGGATAAAAAGTCAATTGCGCCAAATGTCAAATGAATGCATCCATCCATAATCGTTTTGTTTCCTCACCCTGCCCTCATCTCACTGGACATTGTTTCTCACTCTACTGACCATTAGAGTGCAATATCATAAGCGCGAGCACCCACACACACATACACACACACACACACACACACACACACACACACACACACACATACAACACAACACAACGCACACACGCATACTCTCTCTCTCTCTCTCTCTCTCTCTCTCTCTCTCTCTTTCTCTCTCTCCCTCACACACACACACACACACACACACACACACACACACCACTACACCACCATCACCACAACAACAAAACAACAACATAACACAACACATACACCACCACCACCACCACCACCACCACAACAACAACAACACAACACACACCCCTTTTTTTCTTTTTCTTTTTTTTTTTTGGTTCTTCGTCATTCAGCGAGCATGGTTAAGTTAAACAGACATCTGTGTGTTGCAAGTCCTGGGAGAATTGTGCATAAACAGGTCTCGTCTGGCGAATCAATCTGATATTTCCTGTCTTGGGTTTCATCTTCACAAGCGGCAAAAGCGTTTGATCAAGTGAAGCATAGCCGTTCTGTCAGAAGATGCTAGCTGAGGTTGTTGTGGGTTTGGTGGGTTTTTTTTCTCCTTTCTCTCCTTGTGTAAACAAGCCTCTTCTTTGTGACTGTTTTTTTCTCTTCTTTTTTTTTTGCAGTGTGTGTGTGTCTTAGTGTGTGTGTGTGTGTGTGTGCGTGTCGGCGTGCGTGCGTGTGTGTGTGTGTTGTGTGTGTGTGTGTGTGTGTGTGTGTGTGTGTGTGTGTGTGTGTGTGTGTGTGTGTGTGTGTGTACGTGTGTGTGTGTACGTGTGTAGGTGTACATTTGTTATGTGAGAATGTATATATGATAAAGACAGACAGACAGAGACAGAGAATACTGGAAAGAACGAGAACAAACAAAA
>CM054151.1:27146846-27166846 GCA_028751875.1 Rapana venosa | reverse complement strand
CCATATCCCCTACACACATGCACAAGCATACATACATACACACACAAACGCATGACACACACACACACACACATAGATAGAGAGAAAGGTAGAGTGAGAGAGAGAGTAAGATAGAGAAAGATGTGAAAAAATCAAGAATTAAACAATTCAATTCTTTAACCTTTTCTAGAGCATTAGGGACATACAATAGCAATGCAAGAAAATATCAACACATCAAAATTCATTTTCAACAATTACTGACAAATACAAAACCAGTGATAACAAAGTTATACAACACAATATTTTGTACCCATTCCAAGTTTTATAGATTTACCCCATTAACACTTTGCTCTTTCTACTTTGAACAAATTACAGGTATTCTTTGGGGAAAAACAATCGATTCCAAACGTCTTTGAGCTTCGGACAATGTGTTACTAAATCAAATTCATCTCTTACACACAGACACACAGACACACAAACAGACACACAGTCACACACACTTACACACAGAGTAACACACACACACACACACACACACACACACAGAGGTGCGCACGCGCTCAAAAAGCACTCACACACGCACGCGCAGAGAGAGAGAAGAGAGAGAGAGAGAGAGAGAGAGAGAGAGAGAGAGAGAGAGAGAGAGAGAGAGAGAGAGAGAGAGAGAGAGAGAGAGAGAGAGAGAGAGAGAGAGAGAGAGAAAGGGTAAAGAAAATTGTCAAGCCAGCCATAATAAACTGTCTCCAAAACAGAAACAACGAAACATGAAATCCAAAGAAAATCGACCCCTTTCTTTTTTTTTTCTTCGTGTCAAATTGGTTTTGCCATAGAAGATGCAAATCAAAAGTGTCTGACCATTCTTGCAGCTGTTTTCAGAGACACCCTTTTCCTGCAAGACAAAATACCTGAAGACGCCTCCCTGTCTGTATATTCTGAGGTGTTTTTTTTGTCTCTGCATTTTAATACGCGTGCGTGCGCGGGCACACACACATACACACACACTCTCACACATACACACACATACACACACACGCTCGCATGCTTGCACGCATGTACGCACACACACACACACACACACACACACAGAATCTTTTGGGGAAAAATATTAACCCAAACTAATAAAATCAACTCGTGCAAAGGTTCCTAGTCGCCACATCTTGAGTGGATTGTTGAATTTCATCAATAACACTGGGAATGCTTCGAATAGCAACGGTGCTTCTCTTGTTGACATCATTTAAAAAATGATGATAATAATAATAAAAATAATGATAATAACAATAGCAATCATCATCGTAACAATAACATTCATAATGATAATGATAACAGCATTACCGGTTGATAGATTTTTGCAGTTTGGAGTTAGAGTTGTGAGCTTACAGCTGCTTTCAATTTTTTTAAGCCTTTTCCCCGTTTAATGTCACGGCTGTGAACAGACGTTAAATGGGCTTCATTCATTCATTCAACTTCAGTGCAAACCTGACAGCCAGAAATAAGAAAAATAAAACCTACCTGATTTGACAGGATTTTAAGCGTACGCGTCCATGCATACATGCATGCACACACACTCGCGTGCACACACACAGGCGCGTGCGCCTGTACACACATGTACACACACGCGCACGCATGCACACACTCACGCACGCACGCACGCACACATACACACACACACACACACACCACACACACACACACACACAACAGAGCAAGAGAGAGAGAGAGAGGGAGAGAGAAGAGAGAGAGAGAGAGAGAGGAGAGAGAGAGAGAGAGAGAGAGAGAGAGAGAGAGATGGGGAGCTAGTTTTTGAACAAATCACGATATACTTTCTCTGTTTAAAAAAAACGACACTTTCACAGGCCATATATCTCTCTCTTTTTTTTTTTTTACTGTAGAGTAACACTGCTATAGACACCAACTAAACCTGACCTCCCATACTCTTAACATGGCCCCCCAGAGCTGTTAGAGTGTGTGCAGCCATCACCTTCCATCACCATTCTGTCCTAGCCACACAGCAACATCAAAGACACCTGTCTATCCACCCAGCATCTTCCTTACACCTGCGGTTTCAACACAGACTCCTTAGCCAGGAAAAAGCAACAGCTGAACACACCAACTCGTTCAAAGTCTCTTAGTGTCCATGTCTTCAAGCACAACCCTCACAGCCAGAAGAGGGGGGGGATGGAATGAAGACATGTACTCTCACTGACAGACCCTGGCTGTCAACACCAAAATTAACCCTGATTCCAGTATGCCAATCTTGGCTTCCGTCCCTAGTCCATTTCCTTCACGTTCCACCCTCTCTCCTGCCTTCTTCAGATTTGCCATCAAACATGCTGACAGGTACTGGCAGAGGTAATAGGGAATACATCTAGTTCAAAATGGGAAAAAAGCTTTGAAGTTGGAAAACGTTTGCCATGTAGATGGTGTTGTCAGTGCTAAAATTCAGAGTTTCTGTGTCCATAATTGGTTAGGATTTGGGTTCGGGGTGAGGGTAATGAGCGTGTTACGTGGTGGTGTGATGGGTGTTTGATGGAGAGTGGGGAGGGGGGGGGGGGGGGGTCTGAGTCAAAACTTCGTTGAGATTTTGCATCACTGGGTTTCTATTTTCAAATTTTGCTTTGAATTACTTTTTTTTGCTCAAGATTCTGCTGAAAGGAGTTCTCTGCAAATGTTGCAAGTCTGGACTGAAATACCCTTTGAACAATGGAAAATTGAAACTGAAACTATGGTTTCTGTGCCAGAAAGTGCATATATCTATGTTTGCCTTGCACACACACATTCACACACGCAAACATACACACGCACGCACACATCCACACACATACACACACATACACACATGCACACGCACACACGTGCACTTGTAATCCAATACATATCCCAAAACATAAGCCAAACAATGTAGTAACACCGAGTCAACACAGAAACCCAAAAATTGACGTCAATAGCGACAAAGCTACCTTCCCAGCAAACCTTTTCCACTTGAAAACCATGCCCCCAAACTTTAACTGACCCCGAATCAGCCAATACCCTTCACTTTGTCTAAAGGTGGCAGGAGAAGAGTTAGAAGGCAACAGGAAATGAACTGGGACTGGAAGCCTGAACTGGCATGGTGGAATGAGAGTTCATCTGACATTGAAAGCCAGGGCCTGTCAGTGAGAGTACATATCTACATTTTTTCCCCTCTTCTGGCTGTGAGGGTTGTGCTGAAGACAAAGACACTAGGAGACTTTGAACGAGTTGGTGTGCTCAGGTGTTACTTTTTCCTGGCTAAGGAGTTTGTGTTGAAACTGCAGGTATAAGGAAGATGCTGGGTGTCTTTGAGGTTGTTGTGTGGCAAGATAGGAATGTGTTGGAAGGTGATGGCTGCAACTCTAGGAGAACCCAGAGAAAGGCTAAGAATATGGTCGGTCATGTTGAATCGACATCTGTGATACTGTTGCCCTGAGATGAAGAAAAGAGATTATTTCTTTGCTTTGCTGTAATCATCAATTTGTGTTCTATTCGTGGAGTCAATACTTTGTGATTTACATACTCTCTCTCTCTCTCTCTCTCCTCTCTCTCTCTCTCTCTCTCTCTCTCTCTCTCTCTCTCTCTCTCTCTCTCATCAGGGCAAGGTCGGATGAAAAAAGTATGTGAATGCTTATCGGTAACCCTTGAAAAATAAAGGTTATTTGGTCATTCATTCTCTGCATATAATATATACATATACACACACATATATATAATATATATAATATATAAAACATAACCCTGTGTGTGTGCGAGCGTGTGCGCGCGTGTGTGTGCGTATGTGTATGTGTGCGTGTGTGTGTGTGTTTGTGTGTGTGACTCTGTATGTGTGTGTGCGTGTGTGTATGTGAGAGAGAGATGTTTACTCACAAATCAATAAGTTTTTATAGATCAGTATCTGCATAATATAATGCCTGCATTAACCCCACTATCTGCCTCCAGTTTCCCCTATCACCACGCTCCCACCCATGCATAAAACAGCCTGCTAATCATCTCTGCAAGCAGATAGAGCTTCTTCTTCTTCTTCTTCTTCTTCTTCTTCTTCTATCCCTCTTCTGTGAAAATGTTGAGCTTCTAGAACACCTGTCTACCCACCCACCTCTCTAACCTCCTCCACTGTCTTTTCTCTTACTTCCTCATTCATGTCCCCTCCCCTTTTTCACACACACACACACACACACACACACACACGTCTACCTCCCTGATCCCAAATTTTCCCCTTCCTCTCCTCTTTCAAGATTTTACTACTAGAGCCTTTGATACCATCAGCCCCCAAGGCTTGTGGAGGATCATGTCTAAATTTGGCTGTGGAGGAAGATTAGCTGTGATGACACGTCAGCTCCATATCGGCATGATGGCTCGTGTTCTAGATCGTAGCGAAGAAAGCTGAAGCCCTTCCTGTCGTAAGCGATGAAAAACATAGATGTGGACTTGAAACCATTTCTGCTCAGCATTTTCTTCCCCTGTTGTTCTTCGGCTAGAGCTCCAAGGTTTACCAATGGCTAGATTTTTGCATATGTGACAGTTTTTCCCCTGCCATTAAGGTAGTTGCACTACAACTTGGAGTGTGGTACCTAAAGACGACACTTTATGCATGTGGGTGTTCCTTTTTTTAATTAAGAGTTTTGTCATCCGTTCCTACAGGCACGAAATGGCCTTCTCTTCTGAAAGGTGCAGCAGGTTTTTAATGTGTGCGCAAGATATTCTGTGTGCATTCGCACTAGGGGTTGCGGTTTAAAGTTTCATGTGAAGGATTCTGACATTCACTTCGATTATTTTTTTTCCTAAAACTGGTGAAAAAAGGGCAAGGCTATGATTCAAACCCAGGACCTCACAGTTTATTTGTTAGGTAGGTGCATGTCTTCACCATTCATCCATCTTCCTTCTTTGCTCAGCACTATGTTTTCAGGGGTGTTCTCCAGAGCTGTGTATAAGGAATCAGTTCAAAGCGTGGTTCTAATAGAAAACTGATCAAATCAAGTCAAGTCAAAGTCAAAGTCAAAAACACTTTAATTATCCCATGAAGGGCAATTACAATCTACTATCAATATACACACTGTTGATGAGCGCCAATACCTGCTAAGCTGAACATGTCTTAAGGTTTTCAAAACACTGCATGAAACCCCAGGCAGTTCTCCCATAGTGAGCTGTCTAAAGGAAAACGCTCACATAAAGATCAAAGAAGTGCTGCTAGGCCATACGGCAGGCCTTGTTGAAGTTTCTTGACAATGATATGGATACATGCAGGGACATTCAGATAAACAGATAAATATATACATAAAATTTTAATATTAGATATATATAATGCATGCAAAGATATAAATGTGCTATTAAGACAATAACTTTTGGGGGAGGGGGGGGGATAGCTGCTATATACATCAGTGGTCAAAGTCTATGTCAAAGTTTTACTTTCTGATGGTACATTGAATAAGTAAAACATTGCTTTTTATCATCAAGCAATTTATGAAATCTCAGGATCTGGTGGATCAGCGGTCTTGAGACAATGCACTCGCCTAAAAAGCAAGAAGTCAAGGGTTCAATCCTATTTGAAACCAAACTTCCCCTCTCCACTAGACCTTAAGTGGGGGGTCTGGGCACTAGTCATTGGGATTAGCTAATGAACAAATGTCCGTAAACACAAATTTGTTCTAAATGGTTGGCGGTGCTCTTGTGGTGATGAACTCATAGCCCCAACAAGAGCAGCACAATTTTCACGTGGAGAAACCTGCAGTGCCTGAAAGTGATATATATTACACTTTAGTGCAATACAATACAATATAATATAAGACCATATGAAACAAGACAGCACAGTACAATACAAACACAATACAACATAACACAAAATGATACAATGCAAAAGTAATGAGCAACACAACAAACTACACTATGATACAAATTAATAATAATAATAAAAAAAATACATATAATACATAGCTATATACTACGTTTGTCATGCAGATGAGATGATGTTTGAATGGCTCCTTAACAAGGGAGAGGGTTAGGAAGTGAGGGAAGTGCTGCAGAAAACAGAGCAGCCCTGTCTGTGGCTTCACATGACAGATCAATAGCACATTTCCCCTGTGCTCCCTCTGCTGGACTTTGCCACAGCTTGTGCTCAAGTGAGCATCTCTATTCTGGATTTTTCCCGTTTCTTTTTGAAGAAAATATGCCGCCGCTGTTTTGGGTGTTCTCTCTCTCTCTCTCTCCTCTCTCTCTCTCTCTCTCTCTCTCCTCTCTCTCTCTCTCTCTCTCTCTCTCTCTCTCTCTCTCTCTCTCTCTCTCTCTCTTATCATATCATCTCATAACTATAAATGCATTTATTTCCAATTTTAATTGAAGGATGATTTTATGCAAATGACAAGAATGGGGTACCCATTTAAATGATATTGACAGATTTCGTTTCTCTATAACTTGTACTTGTACCTGCAGTGAAAATTATTTAATTACCCAATTTAGACAGACATTTATAACATGTCATGACAATATTTAGGTTAGGTATTTATGGAACTAAGTAAAGGCAAAGGTGTCCCATAACCTTTAAGGTCGTGGGGGAGCAAGGCGTCAGATACCTCACTTCTCTAGGGCCAGCATATTGAGGGCGGCGCCTGTCTCCTCTCCCTCGCTGCTTTACCTTCCCTGATCCTAAAGAGGGCAGGTACCCATTTACAGCTGGGTGAACTAGGGTAACTGTACTGAAGCCAAGGCGTGCAAACGGTCACCCATCCAACTGGTAACCACGCTCGACGCTGCTTAACTTGGCTGGGGAAAAGCAAGTGCTCCGACCACTGAGCTATCCCGTCCCCTATTTCTGGAAGTAGAGTGCATTATTATTATTACAGAGCACATTGCAAAGCTGATTTTTTATGCTCTCCTTTATACAACAGAGAGAGAAAGTCTTTATGTTCCTGTCCTGTTCCGACCACAGTATATACCTTCGAAATTTTCCCGATTCTCAAACTAGTTTAAATTAACTCAGTTGACGGCGTCAATACGTGAAGAAACAGCTAACAGTTTCTCTTTTTTTTTGGTTTGTACAAAGCATTAAAATTGTGGTCCGTTCTGATGTTCTGATATGCTAAAGATTATTTCTTTTGCAAAAATCAATGCCTTGTGATAATGTTGTCAGCTATATCTCAATAGCCTCCCATGAGGGGCAAAGGCCCATACATGAATATATTATCTGAATCTGAATCATCACTCTCGCTCGCTTTTGCTCTCTCTCTCTCTCCTTCTCTCTCTTCTCTCTCTCTCTCTCTCTCTCTCTCTCTCTCTCTCTCTCTCTCTCTCTCTCTCTCTCTCTCTCTCTCTCTCTCTCTCTCTCTCTCTCTCTCTCTCTCTCTCTCTCTCTCTCTCTCTCTCTGAAGTCTGAAGTCTGAAGTGTCTCTCTCTCTCTGTCTCTCTCTGTCTCTCTCTCTCTGTCTCTCTCTCTCTCTCTCTCTCTCTCTCTCTCTCTCTCTCTCTCTCCGAGTAATAGATATGAGACATATAGATCTTTTAAGACTATTTTTGAAAAAGAATTGTATCTTGATAACATCGAAATTTTTTGTTTCAGAGTTGCGCTGTCACAGGCCAGACTGAATGTTCTTCCCTTGAATAATAATCTTAATAGATACAGCAACAACTACCAAGATAAAAACTGTTTTTTGTGCAGAAATGTTATTGAAGATGAGTACAATCTCATATACATTTGTTCATTATATGCAGATCTCCGAACAATTTACCTGAAAGATTTTATTCACGTGCCTATTCCTTTTCTTCTTCAGGCACATAGTAAACATCGTGCAATGCAGCTAGCAAAATTTTTGTTCCATGCGGTTCAAAGAAGAAAGATAATGGCAGAACTTATTTCATCTTAGTATTAGATATCAATGCTTTCAGTGTAAAGGCAGATTTGTGTCTAATGTGTATTTTTGCTTTACTTTGAAATTTTGTTCAAATTTGTTATATACACGCACATACACTCCCCATCTCCCTCTGCATTTGAATTGTGGCCCAAGGCTGATGTTCAATAAAAACATTTTCAATTTCAATTTCTCTCTCTCTCTCTCTCTCTCTCTCTCTCTCTCTCTCTTCTCTCTCTCTCTCTCTCTCTCTTCTCTCCTCTCTCTCTCTCTCTCTCTCTCTCGGGATAGCCTAGTGATTAGAACATTGCGCTGGCAATCTGACAACCCGGGTTCGATTCCCGCTCGAGGGGATATTTTCCCCTGGAGTTAACATATGTGCAGACTCCACTATCCCTAAAAGTCCTTCGGATGAGACTATAAACCGAGGCCCCGTGTGCGAACGCACGCAGAACATCTTGCGCACGCGTTAAATCCTGTTCCGCTTTTCGTAAGGGTAGGCTTTTGTGTGCCGGTAGGAACAGATGACAAAATGTACGAAACCGCATACACACGGGGACTGGATGTTAAAAAAAGCACATAAGTGCTTATTCCATTACCCGCGATATACAAGAATTATCTAAAGTAGATAAGTAAAATAAATATCTCTCTCTGTTACCAACACACTTCACACACACACACACACTCTCTTTCTCTCTCTCTCCTCCTCTCTTCTCTCTCTCTCTCTCTCTCTCTCTCTCTCTCTCTCCTCTCTCTCTCTCTCTCTCTCTCTCTTCTCTCTCTCTCCTCTCTCTCTCTCTCTCACACAACACACACACCACACACACACACAAACGCGCACGCACACACACACTTTACACACACACACTCACACACATACACAAACACACACACACACACTCACACACACACACACACACTCCCCACACACACATACACAAACACACACACTCCACACACACACACACACACACACACACACACACACACACACACACATCTTCAGCACAACCCTCACAGCCAGAACGAAGACACCAAGACATCTACTCTCACTGACAGGCCCTGGCAGTCTGGCTGGCTGGCTGTCAATGGCAAATTAACTCCCATTCCACCATGCCAGTTCAGGCTTCCAGTCCTAGCTCATTTCCTTCACCTTCCAGCTTCTCTCTCCCTCCACCCTCAGATTTTCTATCAAGTAAGCTGAAGGATATTGGTACATTTAGGGGGGGGGGAGGAAGGAGGAGGAGGATGGGGGAGGTTAGTCCAATTTGCGAGCACAGTTTTGAAACAGGAAACGATTTCTATGAAGACAGTGTTGTCATTGTTGAAATTCTTGAGTTGATGCGTAAAAATCTGGTTGGGATTTTTTTTTTAGGGAGGGGGGGGGGTAGAATTGTTATGCTAAGATCTGGTTGGGGTTTTGAGAGAGGGGGGTAGGATTTTCATACTAAAAACTAGCTGGATTTTTGCATCACTTAGTTTTCATGTTTATATGTTTATTAAACTATTCTTAAGGATTGATAATTTGCTAGAAGAATCAGCATCTCTAGCATAATCGGACTGTTTTCGAGCGTTGCAAAACCTTTAAGAAATATACAATTGAAAGTGGGATTATATTGTATGAGAGAAAAATTGCATATACCTGTTTTCACATACACACACACACACGCGTGCATGCGCACGCGCGCACACACACTCAATACATATCCCAAAATGTAAGCCAAATAATGTGATAACAGTATTCAGCACAGAAACCCAAATGTCATTCGTGACAACATTACCTACTCCGCAAACCTTTTCTACTTGAAAACTGTGCTCCCAATTTTAACCGTCCCCTTAATGTGCCAGTACTCTCTTTCCTTATGTGCAGGCAAGTCTGAAGTTAGCCAGAGAGAAGTTGGAACACGAAGGAAATTGATTTGGTCTAAAAGCCTAGATCAGCATGGCAGAATAAAAAGGGGTTAAGTTGGCATTGAAAACCAGGGCCTGTCGATTGTGGGTCTTTATTACTTACTTGTAGCCTATGAGGGTCTGCTGATAATGTGGACATTAGGACAATTTGAACATGTTGATGTGTTCAGTTGGTTACTTTTCCTGGCCAAGGAGATGGTCTTAAGAAAAGTCAGAGAGTATCGAAAGATGTCTTTAAGGATCTTTTGTGGCTAGGCAGGATATGTTGGAATGTGGTAGCTGCGTGGTTTTTTTAGTCCAGAGGATAGTTAAGATTATGGTAGTAAAGGTAAAGGTGTTCCCATAACTTGTGTGGACATTGTGGAATAAGGTGTCAAAGACCTCATCTTCTCTAAGGACCAGCATATGGAGGGAAGCACCCACCTCCTCTCCCTCACTCTTTTTTAAATCTTCCCTGTCCCTAAAGAGGGCAGGTACCCATTTACAGCTGGGTGAACTGGGGAACTGTACTAAAGCTAAGGAGCACAAATGGTCACCCATCCAAGAAGTAACCATGCTCAATCTTACTGAACCTTAACTTCGGGAGAGTGAGTTCTCTGACAACTAAGATATACTATCCCCTCAAGTGTAATCAACATCTATTGTACTGTCACTCTAAGTTGAAGAAAAGAGATATATTGCTTTTGTGTGAGTGTCCAGCTGTGTTCTTTGTATTGAGAAGTCTATTGTGATAGGCTCATATACCTCCTGTTTCTCTTTCTCTCATTGGCACTCTGGGCACACATGCGTTAGCAAGTGCGCGTGCATATCTCTGTGTGTGTGTTTGTAGGGGGGTGTCTGTGTGTGTATGTGTGTGTGTGTGTGTGGTCAATATTTGTATATTGTGCTAATGATAACCCCACCATCAGAATACAACCCTCCTCATCCCCACACTTCCACCTACGCAATAAACTCCCTCATAACCACCTTTATAAGCATACATTGTGTCTTCTATCCCTCTCCTGGGAAAATTTTAAGCTTCAAAACAAAATGTCCACTCACCCCTCCACCGCCCTCTAATACACACCCTGTCAGCCATTTTCTTACTCCCTCACTCACGTCTCTTTCCCCCTTTCACATACACACACGCACATCCCTCTATCCCTCACCCCAGTTTTCCCCTTCCTCTCCTCTTCCGAGATTTTACTACTAGAGCCTTTGATACCATCAGCCCCCCCAAGGCTTGTGGAGGCTCATGTCTAAATTTGGCTGTGGAAAAAGATTAGCTGTGATGACACGTCAGCTCCATATCGGCATGATGGCTCGTGTTCTAGATCGTGGCGAAGAAAGTTGAAGCCCTTCCTGTCTCTAGCTATGAAAACAGGGGATCATTATATACCAGCAACCTCTCTGAAGAGCATTACCTTTTCAGCAGTGGTTCTCGTTACTTTGCAGAGCTTATGTATAAGGATTCTGAAATGTGAGACCAACAGAAAACTGGTCCACCTTCATTCCATACTCTGTGATAAGGGCTTAACCACTTCTGGGTGACACACAGCTTCAGATTGACAAACCAGTACATCCACATGCAGTTCTTCCACAGTGAGCTGAACACAGAGAGACACACTCGCACAAGGGCCAAAGAAAGTGCTTAAATGAACAACATACTGAATGTCAAAGTCCTTCGGATGAGACTATAAACCGAGGCCCTGTGTGCGAACACACGCAGAACATCTTGCGCACACGTTAAATCCTGTTCCGCTTTTCGTAAGAGTAGGCCATCGTGTGCCGGTGGGAACGGATGACAAAATTTCCAAAACCTCATACACACGGGAACTGGATGTAAAAAAAGCACATGAGTGCTACTTCCATTATCTTCAATATAAAAGAATAAATAAAAGAATAAATAAAGGCCTGGTGAGGCCTCTTGACAACCTAAAAGGATGCGGATGGTTCTGAGTTACTTTGTTATCTACACCGTTTTGAAGCAAATGTGACACATTGATGTCTCATACCTCAGTATTTTCCTCGGTAAACATTTCAGATGGGTCAGAGCACAGACCAACACACTTAGAAACCTGGTCACAGATCATGTGTGTGAAGTAGTGTCAAATAAATTATTCCTTGCGTGCTGGCTTTTTGTGTGTGTTTTTCAAAGATGCAGGTCTCCTGTCAATTACATTTTGATTGGGGGATGTTGCCTTTTTTAGATGCGTGGGTGGGTAAATAGGATGTTGAGAGGTTTCTTTGGTTGGGTTCTTTTTGTTGTTTGATTTTTTTTCCTTTTTTGGGGTAGGGGGCTGCTTGCTTGCTTATTTGATTCATTCATTTGGCGATTGAATCGTCAGTGGGTTGGTTGGTTGGTGAGCTTGCTGGCTAAAAGGTTAGGGTGTATGTGTGTTAGTGTGTGTGTGTGTGCGTGTGTGTTAGTGTGTGTGTTAGTGTGTTTGTGTGCGTGTGTGTTAGTGTGTGTGTTAGTGTGTTTGTGTGCGTGTGTGTTAGTGTGTGTGTGTGCGTATGTGCGTGCGTGTGTGTGCGTGTGTGTGTGTTTGTCTCTCTAGTTCCTTCTCTCTTGACATCTTTCCCGATTTCTTTACTTCTGGTTCTCTTTATCAGTCTGTTTCTTCTGGCTGTCTGCAGTTGTCAGCGTATTATATTGCCCTCTTTAAAGGAACTTTACTCATTGGCTCTCTGTCTGTTTGTCTGTCGATTGATCGATTGATCGTTTGATCTATGCATGTATCTATCTATCTACCTATGTATCTGTCTATCTGTCTCTCTGTCTCTCTGACTGTCTGTCTGTCTATCTATCTCTCTATCTATCTATCTTTCTGTCTATCTATCTGTCTTTCTGTCTGTCCATCTATCTACCTATATATAAAATATATATATATATATATATATATATATATATATATATATATATTTAATATATATATATATATTATATTATATATGTTCATCTATCTATCTACCTATCTCTCTCTGTACCTATTCATCTATCTATCTATCTATCTATCTGTATGTCTGTCTGTCTATCTGTCTATCCATCTATCCATTTACCTACCTGTCTATATATGTATCCGCTTATTCATTCTGCCTACCTTACTAACCCTCTCTCTCTCACCTCATTCTTTATGTTCCAGATCATCGCAGCACACATCTGACCTCTGTATCGGCTGGCACCATGGCAGAGCTTGAGCTGAACCTGACGATGCCATTGGAGGACAACGTGACTGACAACGTCACTTCTGCTGCTGACGCAGGGCCCTTTGGCAGAGTCAACCCGCACCTGGAGGCCTACGCCATCTGGTGAGATTGTCACTGCATAGTTTGGAGACTGAAAGGCTTTGGCCGCGCTGTGTTGTAGTTATATACATTTGCTGTTGATGCGCGTTGGTCAGCGCTTAAGGGGTCCCCTAGAATATGCACTCTGTCTCACTCATCACCCCTGGAAATCGCTGAGAGATTGGCACACACTGGATATGAACTTTGCGTGGTGTGGCTGTTTTGGGTTACTCTGAAATTGTAGGCAGCCATATTTTGACTTCGTAGGATTTTTTTCTCCTATGTAGACGACAAGTTGTTGTGGTATGGGCTTGCCGTGGCTGAAGACAAATCTCAACATAACATTTCAAGTCAAAACAACAATTTTAACATGTAAGGTCAAGGCTTGGCACTTTGATTACACTACTAACTGACAAAACACTGGTATACCACTTTCAGTCACGGCACATTCTTCTCCATAAAATGTGTGTCGCTCTCCCCGGGTAGAACGCATTGGTGTAACGGCAGCGCCAGTAAGCTTTTATTTTCCTTTCTGCGTGTGTATTTGTTTCTCAATGCTCATGGCCATTTTCTACAGAATATTGCCAGGGATGACTTTCTTGTTGCTGCGGGAGGGGGGGGGGGGAGGCTCTTTAACGTGCGCTAAAATGTGTTGTACACGGGACCTTAGTTTACCATTTCATCCCAAAGACCAGTAATCAAACCACCACTCAAGATCTAGAGGATAGTCGGGAGGGGTGGGGGGAGTTGGAGTTCAAATGGGGTTCGGAGAATGGGATTGCCAGGTGGTTAGAGAGTTGCACTCGTAATCTGACGGCCCAGGATCAAGTCACCACGGAGGCGCCACAATTGTATGGGATTTTACCCCGGAGTTAACATCAGTACTGACTCCACTCCCCCCAAAAGTCTTTACGATGGGACTACAAACCAAAGGCCCCATGTGTGAACGCATGTAAACATCTTGCGCACACGTTTAAAAAAAAAAAACCGCTCTGTCTTTTAGGAAAAGTAGGCCTTTTTTTTTTTCTTCCGGTAAGAACAGGTGCCAATTTCTTTGTTTTGTTTGTTTGTTTGTTTGTTTTATTCTTTTATATCGAGGATAATGGAATAAGCACTTATGTGCTTTTTTACGTCCAGTCCCCGTGTGTATGCGGTTTTGTAAATTTTGTCATCTGTTCCCACCGGCACACAATGGCCTACTCTTACGAAAAGCGAAACAGGATTTTTAACGTGTGCGCAAGATGTTCTGCGTGCGTTCGCACACGGGGCCTCGGTTTATAGTCTCATCCGAAGGACATCTATGTTAGATGCATGTGTGGTGTTTAGGAAGTTTGTGACGAGACTGCGAGATAGATGACGGTGAAGAAGCGGTGTTTACACACCATCCCCGTAGAGGGAATGCGGCTACCTTAATGGTGGGTAACAACATTCGCAAAAGCAAAATCTCACCACTGGTGAACCTCGGAGTTCTAGCCGAGGAATACAGGAAGGGGGGAGGGGATCAATCCCGGGACTTCTCTCTGTCGAGACCGGTGCATTACCTCTAAGCCACCGATCCCCTACTCAATAAAAGCGATAGACAGATCATTCAAACCCATTAGCACTGCAAACTGGCATACCAACGAATTAGCTTGGCAAACGTTTTTATACCCTGTTTGCCTCTTTGTCATTTACGTCGTTCTGCTGCTGTCCTGTCCTCTGCTGGCTGCGTCTTTGGCTGGCTGTCATCTCTCTGTCTCTCCATTCATCTGTATGTCTGTCCATTCGTCTGTATTCTGCCTAACTGTCTGCCTACCTGCTTGCCTTTCCTTCTTTCTCTATTTCTCTTCCCTTCTCTCTGTCTCTGTCTATCTCACTTACTCAAAGAACACAACACACCACACAAAATAAACGCGCACGCATGCACGCATATTCGCACGCACAAGCACTCTCTCGCTCGCTCTCGTCTCTCTCCTCTCTCTCTCACTCCTCTCATCCTCTCTCTCTCCTCTCCTCTCTCCTCTCTCCTCCTCTCTCTCTCTCTCTCTCTCTCTCTCTCTCTCTCTCTCTCTCTCTCTCTCTCTCTCTCTCCTCTCTCCTCTCTCTCTCTCTCTCCTCTCTCTCTCTCCTCTCTCTCTCTCTCTCTCCCCTCTCTCTCTCTCCTCTCTCTCTCTCTCTCTCTCTCTCTCTCTCTCTCCCCTGTGTTTCTCATTTTTATTTTTATTTAATTTCAAAGGTAATGAAGGAGCACTTATGTGTGGGTTTTTTCTACAGTTTGACACTCAGACCTCGTGTGGATGCTGTTAAGTCAATGTTGTCATCCGTTGCCACGTTCAGTGTTATCAGTTAGAGGGTTGTTTATGGCAAATGTTGTCCATTCCCATATTCTGTTCTGTGCTGTCATGTACTGGGTTGTTCATGGCAAATGTTGTCATCTATTGCCACATTCTGTGTTATCAGTTAGAGGGTTGTTTATGGCAAATGTTGTCATCCGTTGCCACAATTCTGTGTTGTCAGGTACTGGGGGTTTCGTGGCAAATGTTGTCATCCTTTGCCACATTCTGTGTTATCAGTTAGAGGGTTGTTCATGGTAAATATCATCCTTTGCCACATTCTGTGTTGTCACGTATTGGTGTGTCCATGGCAAGATGGTGTCACACATTCTATGTTACCAGGTAATGGGTTGTCCATGGCAAATGTCATCCGTTACCACATTCTATGTTAACAGGTACTGGTATTTCCACGGGAAATGTCATCCGTTACCACATTCTATGTTACCAGGTACTGGTATTTCCACAGGAAAATGTCATCCGTTACCACATTCTATGTTACCAGGTACTGGTATTTCCACAGGAAAATGTCATCCGTTACCACATTCTGTGTTACCAGGTACTGGTATTTCCACAGGAAAATGTCATCCGTTGCCACATTCTGTGTTACTGGTATTTCCACGGGGAAATATCATCCGTTACCACATTCTGTGTTATCTATCTATCTTCTATCTCTATCTATCTGTCCCGTATCTGATACCGGGGGGCATCCATCAAAGACTCAACAACCAGTTACCTCCATTTCCACTTCTCTGTCTGCTTTCTCAGGTTTTGGTGATATCTAGGCCGTGTCCAAATTTGTGATGTTATCCTCCACTCTTCCTTGGCCTGCCTACTTTCTCTTCCTCCCTGTACGTGTCCTTGTATAAACCTGTCTTGCAAGTCCTCTTTGGATCTTTTGTACCACGTGCCCTATACCATTTAAGTTTTACGTTTTTTCACGATCGTTAGAAGGTTCTCATAGGGTCCAATGGTTTGCTGGATTCTGTTATGCACGCTTTCGTTGCTTATGTGGTCTTTGTAGGAGATGCCAAGGAGTCTCCGAAAGCATCTCATCTCCACCGCCTGTACTCTTCTCTCCAAATCTGCAGTCAGGGTCCATGATTCACAGGCATACAGAAATATGGATATGACAAGGGAGCGCATTAGTCTGATCTTGGAGATAAGTGAGATATTTTTATCTCTCTCCAGATGGTGTTTAGTTTTGACAAAGCTGTTATTGTCTGCGCAGTCCTGCATACTACTTCTGGCTTGGATCCCTGGTCTGATACAATGGCTCCCAGGTACTTGAAGCTTTGAACTGTTTCCAGTTTCTGGTCATTAACCCTGATATCAGTGCTAATGCCGTTGGTGTTATTAGTCATCAGTTTGGTCTTCTTTGCACTGATTTCCATGCCGTATGTTTTGGAGGCCTTATTCAAGTGTTCTGTTAGGCTGGCAAGCTCTTTTTCTGATCCTGCTATTCCATCAATGTCATCTGCGAAGCGGAGGTTTGTGTGATCGTTCTGCCACCAATGCTGACTGATCCTTCATGATGTTCCAGTGCATCAGCCATGATTCTCTCAAGGAAGATGTTGAAAAGAGTGGGTGAGAGTAGACAGCCCTGCCTTACTCCAACTGTTGTTCGAAACCATTCTCCAATGTTGTTGTTGTAGTACACTGCACTGGTGGCCTCGCTGTACAGCTGTTTGATGACTCTGATCAGGTTTGCATTGATGCTGTACAAATTCATGGTTGCCCACAAAGCTGCATGCCACACCCTGTCAAATGCCTTCTTAAAATCGATAAATACGTGGTAAAGGTCTTGTTGATGTTGAAGGTACCGCTCACAT
Organism: Rapana venosa; assembly: GCA_028751875.1. Taxonomy (NCBI): domain Eukaryota; kingdom Metazoa; phylum Mollusca; class Gastropoda; order Neogastropoda; family Muricidae; genus Rapana; species Rapana venosa. Next base: position 27,149,698 of record CM054151.1, on the reverse strand, counting down.
AGTATTCTGAGGTTTAATATCTGTTCGGTTGTGCTGCGCCCTGCTCTGAAACCTGCTTGTTCCTCAGCAATGATGGTCTCTGCTTGTGGCTTCAGTCTATTCAATATTATCTGCAGCATGACCTTGCTTGGGTGGCATATGAGCTGATTGTGCGGTAATTATGGCATTGTTGTAGATTTCCTTTCTTGGGGAGGGTGATGATGAGTGACTGTGTCCATGGTGTTGGCCATTTTCCTGTCTGCCAGATCTTGTTGCAGATTCTTAGTAGGGCACTGATCATGGCTTCCCCTCCAGCTTGAACCAACTCAGCTGGAATGTTGTCAGCCCCTGCTGACTTTCCCTTTTTCAGCGATCTGACTGCTGTTTCCACTTCTTCTCGGAGGATAGGGTGACTGTCTGTGTCTTTGCTTGCTGGTACATTAAGGACATCTGGATCTCCTGCGGTTCTAAAGCTATATAGGTCGGAGCAGTATTCTGTCCATCTGTTCAGAATATCCTGGTCGTCAGTGAGACACTCCCCATTTTTGTCTTGGATTGTTAAACCTTTTCTGTGTTATCAGGTACTGGTATTTCCACAGGAAAACGTCATCCGTTACCACATTCTATGTTACCAGGTACTGGTATTTCCATGGGAAACGTCATCCGTTACCACATTCTATGTTACCAGGTACTGGTATTTCCGTGGAAAATGTTCATCCGTTACCACATTCTCTGTTACCAGGTACTGGGGTTGTCCATGGAAAATTTTCATCCTTTGCCACATTCTGTGTCACCAGGTACTGGGGTGTGCACGGGTACCTGAGTCTGATCATCTGCGCCTTCGGCATCAGCACCAACGCCCTCAACATCATCATCCTGACCCGCGGGGCCATGCGCACCCCTATCAACTGCATCCTCACCGCCATCGCCGTGTGCGACCTCATCACCATGTCCTCCTACATCCCCTTTGTCTCCCACTTCTACATCGAGGTGAGAAAAGGCTGGCAGTCTATTTTGGCGGTTTTTAATAATAATAATAATAATAATAATAATAATAATAATAATAATAATGTATGGAATTTATATAGCGCTGAATCTTGTAAAGCAACAAATCAAAGCGCTCAGATGACTTTTTTCTTTTTTTTCTTTTTTCTTTTTTAAATTTTATGTCGAGGAAAATGGAATAAGCACTCATGTGCTTTTTTCTTTTTACATCCACTCCCCGTGTGTATGCGGTTTTGTAAATTTTGTCATCTGTTCCCACCGGCACACAATGGCCTACTCTTTCGAAAAGCGGAACAGGATTTAACGTGTGCGCAAGATGTTCTGCATGCGTTCGCACACGGGTCCTCGGTTTATAGTCTCATCCGAAGGGTTTTGTTGTTGTACTTGGAGAGGTATGGGTTCTGCCAGGTTTGACCTCTCTGTCTCTGATCCGTCTCTATCAGTTTGGTGGTGGTGGTGTACTTGAAGACGAATGAGTTCTGTGAGATTCAACCTCTCTGTCTCTGTTCAATCTCTTTTAAGTTTTGTTGTTGTTGATGTTGTTGGTGCTATGTTGTTGTCGTCGTTGTTGTTGTGGCACGTTCCCCTGTGTAACACCCGAGGAGGTACATACCCAGGCGTCAACCGACTCTGGAGAGATAATAATAATAATAATAATAATGTATGGAATTTATATAGCGCTGAATCTTGTAAAGCAACAAATCAAAGCGCTCAGATTTTATTTCATACCACTTTAAGTCATGGCAGATTTCTCTCCGTGAAATTCGGGCTGCTCTCCCCGGGGAGAGCGGGAGAACGCGTCGCCACTTAGCGCTGCGCCACCCTTTCACCCTTTTTTTTTTTTCTTTTTTTCTGCAGCTGTATTTGTTTCCCTATCAGAGTGGCTTTTTTCTAAGAATTTTGCCAGGGACAACTCTCTTGTTGCCGTGGGTTTTTTTACGTGCGCTAAATAATTACGTGTAACACACGGGACCTCGGTTTATCGTCTCATCCGAAAGACTAGCGCCCAGACCACCACTCATGGTCTAATGGATGGGGGAAAAATTTCCGGTCCAAACGGGGTACGAACCGCCGCACACTTCAGACCCGGACTTTTCGCTTTCTAGACAGGCGCGTTACCTCTAGACCACCGATCCACCTATACACACACCTGTAGTTAAGCTGTGCTGTTGGTCAGGTAACGTGAGCAACACTGTCAACATGTCATCCACAGAGTATATAAAGCTCGACTGCGTGGTCCCAGTCTTCCTCAACGAGTCCATATCAAACTCACTCTGGATAGAAACCGACCGGAGTCCCAAAAAAAATCCCTAAGAGTCTTACGGGATTCGAACCCGCGGCCTTCCAGCCTGTATAACCCAAGGCGCAAACCGCTACGCCAAGGCGGCACGGCTGGCTGGCTGCACCAGTCTCTTGTCTTGCGACAGTGATAATGCAACTGTCCATTCTGTGGGCAAGTCGAACCTGGCGGAGCCCATCCCCCAGGGTGCATGCTGAGCATCCTCGTGTCGCCATAGCCTAAAGAACGCTGACGAGAATTACGAGATCGTTAACGTGCATATTTGACCTTCTGTACGCGTATTATGCGAGTTGAGTTCAGGCATTGGCCCGTCTAACGTTTTCAAGATGAACTGGGAATTATTAGTCAAAAGAAGAAGAAGAAAAAATTATAGACGCCACAGGCGAGATTCAAACCCATGACTTCGTGGACGCTTGGATTTGAAGTCAAACACTCAATCCTCTCAGCTTTTGCGGTCCGTGCTTCTGTTTTCTGAACAAAATCGCAGGAAAAAGAAAAGACAAAGCTATCTGGACATAAAGTCTTTCTCTCTCTTTATATGTGTGTGTGGGTGGGGGTGGGGGGTGTT
>CM054151.1:27141846-27144346 GCA_028751875.1 Rapana venosa | reverse complement strand
GTGTAGTGTAGTGTAGTGTAGTGTAGTGTAGTGTAGTGTAGTGTGGTGTGGTGGGGTGTAGTGGGATGTGGTGTGGTGTGGTGTGATGTGGCGTGGTGTGGTGTGGTGTGGTGAGTTGGGGTGGGATGTGATGTGGAGTAGAGTGGGTGTGGTGTGGTGTGGTTTGATGTGGTGTGGTGTGGTGTGGTGTGGAGTGGAGTGGAGTGGGGTGTGGTGTGGTTGTGTAGTGTAGGGTAAATGCAGTGCAGTGCTGTGCAGTATCGTGTAGTGTAGTGTAAAGTAGTGAAGTGTATAATACAAAGCAATGTAGTGCGGTGTGATGCGGTGCGGTGAAGTAGAGTGGAGTGGAGTGGAGTGCGGTGTGGTGTGGTGTAGTATGGTGGGGTGGGGTGTAATGTGGTGCGGTGTGATGTACGTGTGGTGTGGTGTGGTACGTGTGGTGTGGTATGGTGCGGTGTGGTGTAGTGTGGTGTGGTGTGGTGTAGAGTGTGGTGCGGTGTGGTGTGGTACGGTGTGGTGTGGTGTGGTGTGGTGTGGTGTGGTGTGGTGTGGTGCGGTGTGGTGTGGTGCGATGTGGTGTACTGTGGTGTTGAGTGGTACGGTGTGATGTGGTGGAGTGCGGTGTGGTGTGGTGGGGTGTAGTGTAGTGTGGTGCGGTGTGGTGTAGTGTGGTGCGGTGTGGTACAGTGTGGTGTGGTGTGATTTAGTGTGGTGCGGTGTGATGTGGTGCGGTGTGGTGTGGTGAGGTGTAGTGTAGTGTGGTGCGGTGTGGTGTAGTGTGGTGCGGTGTGGTACGTGTGGTGTGGTGTGATTAGTGTGGTGCGGTGTGTGTGGTGCGGTGTGGTTGGTGAGTGTAGTGTATGGTGTGTGCGGTGTGGTGTAGTGTGGTGCGGTTGGTAGGTGTGTGTGGTGTGGTGCGGTGCGGTGTGGTGCGGTGTGATGTAGTATGGTGGGTGTGGTGTGGTGTGGTGTGGTGGGTGTAGTGTGGTGGTGGGGTGTAGTGTGGTGTGGTGGTGGTGTGGTGTGGTGGGTGTGGTGTGGTGGTGTAGTGTGGTGCATGTGTGTGGTGGTGTGGTGTAGTGTGAGGTGTGGTGTAGTGTGGTGTGGTGTGGCGCAGCTTAGTTGAATGGAATGAAGTGGAATATGTCCTCTGTTTGTAGGGTGGGTTTTTTTCGATGTTTTGTTATTTTTCCTTTCATTTTGCCTTTATTTCCTTTTTTAAACTTTTTTTTACCTTTTTGTCTGTTTCTTTCATTTCTTTTCTTTGTTTCTTTTTTTCTTTTTATCTATTGTTATATCTTTTCTGTCTATTTTCTGTTCTTCTTTCCTTTTCATCCATTATTTTCTTTCTTTTGTACCTTCTTCATATTTCTTTATTGCTTTTCTTATGTAAAAGTTCTTTTTTTTCTTTTATTTACCTTTTTTTCTTTATGTTCTCTTTCGTTGTTAGCTTTTTATTCCTTCTTCTTCGTACATATCTTTCTTGTTTTCGTGGGGTGTGGGGGGGATTTGTTGATTTTTTTACTTTCCCGTTTTTGGTTTTTGTTTGTTTTTTGGTTTCTATTTGGGTTTTTTTTCTTTATTTTTGTGAATTTCTTTTGTTTCCCTTTTTTGCGAGGAGGCCCCCCCCCCCCCCCCCCCCTCACACTTTCTCTCTCTCTCTCTCTCTCCTCTCTCTCTCTCTCTCTCTCTCTCTCTCTCTCTCTCTCTCTCTCTCTCTCTCTCTCTCTCTCTCTCTCTGACCAGCAGGTGGACAAAAAAATCGAACAGTCTTAGGTTCAATTCCACCCCAACACACACTCACTCTCTCTCTCTCTCTCTAAGGCTGAGATACATTAAATTTCTGAGTTCTGAGTTCTCTCTCTCTCTCCTCTCTCTCTCTTCTCCTCTCTCTCTCTCTCTCTCTCTTCTTTATATATATATATATATATATATATATATATATATATATATATATATATATATATATATATAATATATCCCTAAGGGCGGGGACTGGAGGTGAAAAAGTACATGGGTGCTTATTCATTATCGTCGAAATAAAAGAATTTGTCATTGTCATTGTCATTGTCTCGCTCATAGCTTTTTACAAATCTCTTTTGACTTACTGTGTTCTTTCTTTCAAGCTGGAGTTTTGTTGTTTTTTTCGTTCTCTTGAATTTCTTTCATGGGGTTTTTTCTCTCTTTTTCCCCCTTCCCTTTTTTGCCTTTTCTTAGTTTTTTGTGGGGTTTTTTTTTTATTATTTCGGTCTGTCATTATTTTCAGGTTTTTATTCCTTCCTTTCTGCATTATTTTCTATTTTTCGGTCATTCGTTTCTTTCTCTCCCCACCCCTCCAGCCCGCCCCTCCCCCTGTTTCTGCATCTTAATTTATACAGGGTATTTGAACCTTCCTTTCTTTTTTTTCCCTGCCTCTCTTTTCTCTTTTCTTTACCTCTCCCTTTCCAACAGAAAAAGAAAAGAACGAGAAAAAGAGAAGGAGTTTCTCTGTCCTTTTTTT
>CM054151.1:27089346-27136846 GCA_028751875.1 Rapana venosa | reverse complement strand
CTATCTCTCTCTGTCTCTCTCTCTCTCTCTCTCTCTCTCTCTCTCTCTCTCTCTCTCTCTCTCTCTCTGTCTATCTCTCTTCTTGACTATCTCTCTGTCTCTGTATCTGCCTCTGTCTCTCTCTCTGTATCTCTCTGTGTCTATCTCTATCTCTCTGCCTCTGTTTCTCTGTCCTCCCTCCCTCCCTCCTCTCCTCCCTCCCTCCCTCTCTCCACCCCCACCCACCCAGCCCCCCTTCTCCCTCAAAAATGCACGCACTAATTAGAGCCTGGTATTGAAAGATCCTTGTGTTCGGCGCACATGCCCCCTCACTCCTCTGTGGGGGTCGTTCTAATTAGCCACAGCATTAATATTCCAGGCGCGAGCCACACACACACAAAAAAGGTGAATGCAGAGAACAGGTTGAATTCAGGCTACCCTGCTGACATCAGGCCTGTCTGAAAGGTCCGACAGCAATAAGAATGACAGATGATGAGGTTGGACATGGACGAGGAGGAAGATGATGATAATGATAATGATGAGGAGGAGGAGGAGGAAGAGGAGGAGGATGGTGGTGATGGTGATGATGATGATGATGATGATGATGATTGGTGTGTGGTGGTGGTGGTGGTCATGGTGGTGGTGGTGGTGGTTGTTGTGATGATGATGATGTGATGATGATGTTGATGTTGTGTGATGAGATGATGTGATGATGATGATGATGATGTGGTGTGGTGGTGGTGTTGGTGGTGGTGGGTGATGATGATGATGATGATGATGAGATGATGATGATTATATTATTATCATTATTATTTCCACCACCACCACCACCACCACCACCACCACCTTCACCATCACGACGATGACGACAATGATGATGGTGATTGTTGTGATGTTGAGGGGGAGGAGGAGGAGAACAACTTTGTGATGAAGATAACGATCGGCGGTGTTGACAATAATGACAATGCTGCTGCTGCTGCTGACGACGATGATGATGATCATCATCATCATCACCATCATCATGACGACGATGACGATGACGAAAAAGACGATGAGTATGATTACGACGCTGACATTGATGAAGACGACAACAACTGACGATGACGACAGTGAAGACTACAACGATGACGATAATGATGGTGACGCCAACGACGACAATGACGATGTCACCATCAACTAAGAAGATAACAAGGACGTTTGTGATGATAACATTAGTGGTGGTGGTGGGGTGGTGGTAACGGTGTTGGTGGTGGTAACGGTGGTGGTGGTGGTGGTGTGTGTGGTGGTGGTGGTGGTGGTGGTGGTGGTGGTCGATAGTGGTGGTGGCGATAGTGGTGGTGGTGGTGGTGGTGGTGGTGATGGTGGCGGTGGTGGTGGTGGTGTGTGTGTGTCTGTGTGTCTGTGTCTGTGTGTGTCTGTGTGTGTGTGTGTGCGTGTGTGCGTGCTTGCGTCTGTGTGTGTGTACATGTTACTGGCAGATACGCTAGACATGATCGCGTTGATCAACAACATCATCCACTTTGTGCTGTATGTACTGCACCATGTCACAGCGCAAAACCTAGAAATCGAGAGAAGCTGCAGATGAGATCCCCATTTTTACCCAAACTTTTCTCCCCACGTCCACTGCACCTTGAGTGGTGGTATGGGTACCAGTCTTTTGGGATAAGATAATGAACCAGGGTCCCGTGTGCAACACAAATTTCACGCATGTAACAGCAGCAATAGAGTTACCTCTGGCACAAAAAAAATTCTGTAGAAATAAAGTCACTCTCGTAGGGAAGCAAATGAAATAATAATAATAATAATAATAATAATAATAATAATAATAATGATAATAATAATAATAACAATAATAACAATAATAATAATAATAATAATAATAATGATGATGATGATGATGTATGGAATTTATATAGCGCTGAATCTGCAAAGCAAGAAAACAATAACAAAATAGTGGTGTGGTTCTTTGGGTGAAGCACTTTTTTTTCTGAATGAAAGCAACATCAATGTCGTGCAGAGGAATCTGCCGTGAAGGAAAGTGGCATACAATGCAATACAACACAATAAGAATACAATAATGCAATGCAAAATTAATAATACGGTACGAAACAACACGATGTATTACAATACAGTACAATACAATACAACATAACGCAATGCAATACAACACAATACAATACAAAGCAATACAACACAATACAATGCAAAGCAATGCAACACAACACAATACAACACAATTATATACGATGATGTGATGATAATAGCTCTGGCAATGACAAAGAATAATACTAGCAAAAACAGCTTTACTACATAATTTTGCTTTTATTCTTTTATATCGAGGATAATGGAATAAGTACTTATGTGCATTTTTTTTACATCCAGTCCACGCGTGTATGCGATTTTGTCAATTTTGTCATCTGTTCCCACCGGCACATAATAGCCTAGTCTTACGAAAAGCGGAACAGGATTTAACGTGTGCGCAAGATGTTCTGCGTGCGTTCACACTCGGGGCCTCGGTTTATAGTCTCATCCGAAGGACTTTTTGGGGAGAGTGGAGTCTGCACTGATGTTAACTCCGGGGAGGGGGGGGGGGGTAGAAATATCCCCCTGGAACGGGAATCGAACCCGGGTTGTCAGAAGATTGCGAGCGCAATGTTCTAACAACTACTAGGCTATCCTGCCCCCCACCCCTTACATAAAGAAACCCCGAGAACTGCTAGCAACTAAAGGAAGGAAGGTAAAGAGTCCCATAACCTATAAGGTCGTAGGGGAGCGAGGCGTCAGAGACCTCACTTCTCTAGGGCCAGCATATTGAGGGCGGCGCCCATCTCCTCTCCCTCGCTGCTTTACCTTCCCTGACCCTAAAGAGGGCAGGTACCCATTTGCAGCTGGGTGAACTGGGGGAACTATACTGAAGCCAACTAACCCAAACGAAAACCTTGCCTGTTGCAGCACACCTACAAGAACCAAACGCTGTACCGCCTGAGCGAGCCTGCCATTGGCTCGGACAACCCCAGCAACCTGGCCATCACCGCCTTCTGGCTGATCGCTGTGCTGGGCAAGCTCGTCCCTTGCCTGCTCATCTCCATCTTCATCGGCCTCCTGCTCAAGAAGCTGCACGAGAGCGCCGCGCGCCGCAAGCGTCTCTTCGCCAACTCGGAAAACCGCAGCGGGCGCGGCAGCAGCGCGGCCAAGAAGAAGCGCGGAGGCCGCACGGCCCGTCACCAGTGCACGACCACCATGCTGCTGGTCATCATCGTCATGTACATCGTCACCGAGATCCCGCAGGTCTTCTTCATCATCATGTCCGCCATGTCCAGGAATTTCTTCAAGAACGTGTACATGCTGCTGGCGGATACGCTGGACCTGTTCGCGCTGATCAACAACGCCATCAACTTCGTGCTGTACTGCACCATGTCCCAGCAGTTCCGGGAACACCTCTTGGTCGTGAAAGCCTGCACGGGGGCGGTAGCGGGAGGAGGCGGGCAGCAGAACACGCGTTTCGGTAAAAAGACGTACCACAGCGTGGATCAGAGCTGCGCCAACACGCAGACGCACGCGGACAACGGGCTGTGCGTCACCATGACCACTGAGAAGTCCATCTCCAATGTGTAGTATAGTGTGTGTGGTGTGTGTGTGTGTGTGTGTGTGTGTGTGTGTGTGTGTGTGTGTGTGTGTGTGTGTTGGGTGAGGAAGGAGAGCTATAAGGGGTGTTCACAGAGTTGTCCACGAATCAGTTGTTCTGAGACAGAGAGAATGAATGAATAATCTTTATTTTTCAAGGGTTACAGATAAGCATTCATATAGAGAGCGAGAGAGGAGAGAGAGAGGGGGGGGGGGGTGTCTCGATGTGCAATTCTTATAATGAAAGAGAGCAAACGTGTTCAAAATGTTATCCTCTACTTTCTTTTTTTTTACTGAGAGAGAGAGAGAGATGGCAGAGAAGACAGATGATCAAAATTCCTGGACGACACTTTTGTTATGAAGCATTAGACTCAAGTTGAAGTCGTTCAGGCAAGGTGGTGCAAACCTACTGTGTGAAGTAAACGCCTACACAATATACCTGACAAACTGTTGTGTCAAAGGACGCTGAAAACGAGAAAGAACCCCTGTGACTTGTTCCTAATGGCCTGTATGTTTTTAAACTGTAGTGATGAAAGGGCAAGTTGTAAGTGTTGGTTATATGCCAGGTAGGTTTTATTTATCTGTCTGTGTGTCTGTCTGTGTGTAGGTGTGTCTATTTGTCTGTATCTCTGTATGTTTGTATGTATATCCATCTATCTATCTCTCTATCTATCTACCTACCTACCTATCTATCGACCTATAGAGTCCAGAAAAGACTGACAGACAGCCAAAGAAATAAAAACTTCAGAAAAACTGCTCTCCATCAATCAGATGGTGAAGATTTTGTGACACGTGATTCTGATGACATTGTGATCCAATTCGTATACAAATCAGACACTGATTCAGAATATGTGTACTGGTTTGTGAAACAGCAAGACAAAAACACATTAAAAAAGGAACGTGCCAAATTTGCCAGTTTTGCAGAAAGGGCAGTGGATCCAGGACAGAACACACTACACAGGAAAACCTTAGACCGTGCCTCACAGGATTTAGCGACTCTTCGTGGTCTCCTGCAGTTTTACCTTGGCTGACAGTATGTGTTGTAGAGACTTGACACAAGAAAGGCTCGGAAGGTCGTAACAAATGTGGACATTATGAAAATCAATGCGGTGGTTTCCATGTCATGTAATTGTGTGGCTCTGTGACGCTTCGTTGCTGTATGGATTATCAGCTTGACGGCAATAAAGTTTCGTTATCGTTATCTATCTCTCTATCTATCTATCTACCTATCGATCTATCGATCTATCTATCAATCTATCAATCAATCTATCTATCTACCTACCTATCTATCTATCTATCTGTCTGTCTGTCTGTCTGTCTGTCTGTTTGTCTGTCTATCTGTCTGTCTGTCTGAAAGTGTCTGTGTGCGTCTGTATGTGTGAAATAACTGTATACTTAATCATGTAATGACAACTGTCTCCTTCTCAGACATGACAACGTGATCAGTACCATCATGACTGTGTGTGGACCCTGTACAAACACTGTCATGTCGTATTGTCTTCAGAGAGAAGAGAAAAAAAACACACTCCTCAATGTACTAAACACGGGGCATTCATGATTTGATAGTACTGTATTGCATTGTTTTGTATGCGTGGTATTACATCATATTACACTGTGTTGCATCATGTTGTTTTGTGCTGTATCGATTGTATCATGTTTATTAGTTCGGTGGTGTATTACATTCTACAATGTTTGTTGTTTGATGATGTGCATTGTTAGCCTGCATTGCATAGTCTGCAAAGTATGACGTTATGTAAGTATTATGCTGTATAGAGTGGCAGCCTACCCAAAAGCACTTTGATGATGTATCCGCTGTGCTGTGCTGTGCTGTGCTGTGCTGCGCTGCGCTGTAGGACATCACTATTTATGTTACATCGCTGTGGGCTGTGTTTTAAGTGGTATTACAGATATGCTGTCTTATATATTGTTATGTCGTGTTGTTTTCTAATAGGGGGGTGGGGCAGAGGGGGGGGGGGGCGGGAGGGGAGGGAGGCATTTCGGCACAGTCTACTGTACAAGACAAATGTATCTAAGGCATTTAGATTGTGTGGTTCTGCTTGTACCTGCATTGTTATGGATTGTGATATTGTGTTATACCGCGAAGCGAGAAGAATATAATGTATATATATATATATAGAGAGAGAGAGAGATAGAGAGATAGATAGATATAGATAGATAGATAGAGAGAGAGATAGATAGATAGATAGATAGATAGATAGATAGACAGACAGACAGACAGACAGACAGATAGACAGATAGATAGATGCCATGGAGTTGGAATGATGGAGCAGACTCCTCGACATCCTTTACAAAGATGATAATCCCCAAAGCAGAAGTGAGTAAAACAGAAGTTAATCAAGTTCTCGGACCTGAGGATGACCTCTTAACCCTGGTAATGAGACGAAAACGTATGTGGTATGGGCACGCCTCTCGATCAACTGGGCTTATCAAGGCCGTCCTGTAAGGCATAGTGCCAGGAGGGAGAGAATGAGAGGAAGAGGACAGAGAAGGGGGAGATGGGAGGAGGAGGAGGACAACATCTCAGACTGGACAGACCTGAGGCTGAGTGAAGGAAGCACTGCGAGAGAGAGATGGGAAGGAAGGAAGGAAGGAAGGAAGAAAGGAAGACAGAAAGATGGAGAGGGCTGGTTGTCCAGTCATCCATCCATGGTGCCCTTACTTTTGAGAGGACTGCAGTTTATGTAATGTATAAATGTAGAAGGTAAAAATGACTTTATTGCTCTACGCTGCATGTCTGTGCTGTATTGTATTGTAGTGTGTTGTATTGTAGTGCTGTATTGTAGTGTATTGTTGTGTGTTGTATTGTATTGTATTGTAGTGTGTTGTATTGATTTGTGTTGTGTTGTATTGTATTACACTATACTGATTGTATATTTTCAACATCTATTTCAAGTATGTTTTGTCGGTTGATTGTTGAAGTTTGTGTGTATGTGTGTTTATCTTGTTTTAATTTATTTATCTATTCTTTGATATCGAGGATAATGGAATAAGCACTCATGTGCTTTTTTACATCCAGTCCCCGTGTGTATGCGGTTTTGTCAATTTTGTCTTCTGTTTCCACCGGCACACAATGGCCTACTCTTCCGAAAAGCGAAACAGGATTTAACGTGTGCGCAAGATGTTCTGCATGTGTTCGAACACGGGGCCTCGGTTTATAGTCTCATCCGAAGGACTTGTGCGCGTGTGTGTGTGTGTGTGTGTGTGTGTGTGTGTGTGTGTGTGTGTGTGTGTGTGTGTGTGTGTGTGTGTGTGTGTGTGTGTTTGTGTGTGTGTGTGTGTGTGTGTGAGTGTATGTGTGTTAGTGTGTGTGTGTGTGCGCGCGCGCGCACATGCGTGCGTGCGTACGCGTGTTTTGTCTGTTAGTCTGTCTGTGTGCCTAACTGCTTTTGTGTGTGTGTTTATACATGCATGCATGCATGCATGCATGCATGCATGCATGCATACATACATACATACATACATACATACATACATACATACATACATACATACATACATACATACATACATACATACATACATACATACATACATACATACATGCATGCATACATACATACATACATACATACATACATACATACATGCATACATACATACATACATACATACATACATACATACATACATACATGCATACATGCATGCATACATACATACATACATACATACAAACGTACGTACGTACATACAACAACATACATACATACATACATACATGCATACATACATACTTTGCTCATTATTATTATTATCTCAATTTTAATTTGCAATGTGTCAGTCGGAGCCTTTCTGTTGAAAATCGCAAAAGGTGTAATGATTTGATGTGTATTATCTGTATGATGTGCAATATAGTGCCGATCGATCGGTTATAGAAATATCATGTGAATTCGTGTTATATGACATAGTTTTATTCAACATAAAGCGCCCAGCTCAGAATCATGAATTGATCATCCTGAAGTTTATAATTCATTGAAAATAACTTGATGAGGTTGGTGAATCAATTGTTCCACTACTATGTGATGATGTGTCTAAAATGTTATTTGTACCCTGGTTTTTAGGATGTGTTTGTTTTGTTACAGATGTATGTGATACGTATGAATCTAATAAAAATAAAAAATGTTACGCGATGAAAATCTGGTGAAAATAATGTAGTATCATTATGGTAAACTAAAGCCCAATGTAAATACAGTTAGTAGATAGTTTTGTCTGTGTGAAATCCATGACTTGTAAAAAGTAACCTAACCCTGTTGACCGGATGTGAGTACTGTTGATTGATTCAATCACTCAGAAATTATATTAAAGACAAAAGATTAACCTGTACATTTTTCTGTTGCACCTTCCCTTACGCAGTACTATAGGTTTCTAAATGGTAATAGAAAACAGGAGAAATGGAATCAAATGGCAAAGTAAAAGCAACTAGGAGGTATGAAAGGAAATAGTGAAGAATGCTTCTTGTGGAAATGCCTATGAAAGACATGATTTAAAACTGAAAAGCATTTTGCCATGAGCATAATCAGAGGAAGATGAGGGTAGAGAAGAAGAAGAAGAAGAAGAAGAAGAAGAAGAAGAAGAATTTATGAGTATGGTAAAAGGAGTCCCATAACCTATAAGGTCGTAGGGGAGCGAGGCGTCAGAGACCTCACTTCTCTAGGGCCAGCAACTTGAGGGCGGTGCCCATCTCCTCTCCTTCGCTGCTTTACCTTCCCTGACCCTAAAGAGGGCAGGTAGCCATTTACAGCTGGGTGAACTGGGTGAACTGTACTGAAGCCAAGGCGCGCAAACGGTCACCCATCCAACTGGTAACCACGCTCAACGCTGTTTAACTTGGCTGGGGGAAAGCGAGTGCTCCGACCACTGAGCTATCCCGTCCCCTGAGTACCTTAGCACAAAACATGTATGAAATATACATGAAAAGTCATTTACATTATTTTATGTATGTATTAGTACAATAAGCACAAAGTATAGAAAATGCACATTGAAGGCCATTACATACATATTTACGATACATAAGCACAAAGAATAAAAACAGATGTCATGAAAAGTCATTTCATGTGTAGCATGAATAAACTGTCAAGACCTTTGTTCACTGACTTCATTGCGTACTAATGTGTAAGTTCATCCAATAATGGACGATGTTCATGATGGACGATGTTAAAACATGCATGTTTCATTCAATAATGGACGATGTTGAAACATGCATGTTCATCCAGTAATGGATGATGTTCAAACATGAATCTTCATCCAATAATGGACGATGTGTGACCATGCATGTTCATCCAATAATGGACGGATGTACAAACGTACATGTTGATCTAATAATGGATGATGTTCAAACATACAGGTTCATCCAATAATGGACGGCATGTAACCATGCATGTGATTCCAATAATTGCTGATATTTATACACTAGTGTGCGTGTAAGTGTCCATTCAATAACGGACGATGCTCAAACACTAATGTCTGTGTATCCAACAGCAAACGCTAATGTGTATGTTTATCTATTAATTGTCGATGCCTAAACTTGCATGTTCGTCCAATGATAGATGATGTTCAAATATGTATACTATTCAATAATGGACGATGTTCATCAAACACGTATATTTGTCCAATAATAGACGATACTTTAACATGTTCAATGTTGAATGATATTCAACCATTAATGTGTACCTTCATCAATAATGGATGGTGTTCATAAGCGTGGATATCTAATAGTTACAGTCATGGACATATTCATCTAATCATAGACGACTTTCAAACATAAGTGTTTGTTCAATAATGTTCAACCAGTAATGTGTATGTTCGTCAAATAACGGATGATGTTCTCACATGTATGTTCATCCAATAATGGACGATGTTCTCACACGTATGTTTATCCAATAATGGACGATGTTCTCACACGGGACGATGTTCTCACACGTATGTTCATCCAATAATGGACGATGTTCTAACATGAATGTCTATCCAATAATGGAATGATGTCTAACTGAAACACCAATGGGTATGTTCGTCCACCAAAGGACGCTGTTGAGACGTCTATTACTATGTTCATCCAACAGGAACGATCCATGTTGATGCAATATTGTCATGTATGTGTTCAGTGGTACAGTCATGAACTGTGGCTTCAGGTTTTGGGCAGGCCCACAAGTCGGAGACTGCGGGTTTGACTGCGTCCTTTTGTCTTATTTCATTGTGTGTTAAATATGCCTTGCCTCTGTCTCTCTATCTCTGTCTCTCTTTCTGTCTGCTCTCTCTCTCTCTCTCTCTCTCTCTCTCTGTTTGTGTTTCTATCTGTCTCTGCCTGTCTGTCTGTCTCTGCCTCTCTCTCTCTCCTCTCTCTCTCTCTCTCTCTCTCTCTGCATCTGCCTGTCTCTCTCTCTGTCTCTCTTTGTCTCTCTCTTTGTCTGTCAATGTCTTTTCAGTGTTCAGTGTTCTCTGTCTCTCTCTGTCTCTTTCTCCCTCTGTCTGTCTGTCTATCTCTGTTTCTCTCTCTCTCTGTCTCTGTCTCTCTCTCTCTGTCTTTCTTCTGTCTTTCTTCTCTTGTCTCTTCTCTCTCTGTGTCTCTCTGTCTCTGTATCCCTCTCCTCCCCCCCCCCCCCCCTCTCTCTCTCTCTCTCTCTCTCAAGATTTTTGGATGCATGAGAGAACGCCTGTAATTTGTGTCCATTGGTTTGTATGTACTATTATTTTCTGCCCATCTTCGCGCGCCTGTGTGTGTGTGTGTGTGTGTGTGTGTGTGTGTGTGTGTGTGTGTGTGTGTGTGTGTGTGTGGTTGTGTGGGTGTACATGTGTGTGCGTGCGTGCGTGCGTGCGGTGTGTGTCTGTGTGTGTCTGTGTCCGTCTGTGTCCGTCTGCCTCTGTGTCTGTGACTGTCAATAATTATGTGTGTATGCGTGCGTGCATGTGTGGGTGCATGTGCGCGATTGTTTGTATGTATGTGTGCGTGCGTGCGTATGCGCGTTCGTGCGTCCGTGCGTGTGTGTGTGTGTGCGTGCGCGTGTGTGTGCGTGCGTGCGTGCATGCATATGCGTGTGCGTTTGTTTGATCGCGTGCGCGCGCGCGTGCACACCTGTCCTTTCTGTGCTATCAATTCCACAACTACCATGGTATTCACATGTAACAAATAATTACGCAAACCAGCTCATGCATATTGTCTTGCATACGTTTATTTCATTGCTTTTACCAGCATGTAAACATTTAGGGACATTCTTGCACAGGCATATGAAATATGCAGGAATATAATACCCTTGGTTAAATGTGATATTTTTCCCATTGCTGTATTGAACAGTCTTGTGAACGACTTGTTAATGAGTCAATAGTGATTTTAAAAAAATTGTCAATTATTGAGAACAAGATTTTGTGGCGTTTTTGATAAGAAATCATAGTGTATTTTTATGATGAAACATTTACTGTAATATGTTGTATATCTAGATAATGATAATACGACTGAAAGAAATCTAAAATAGACCAGTGTTCATATGTTTGGTTGTATTTTTTGGTGATGAGAGTTTGAAATAAAGTGAATGTGAGTTACTGACGAGGTATTGCGTGTGTTGTTGTTTATTTTATAAGATGGTGCAGCCAGTTATCATTTTATTACTATCACCATACTCAGCATTATCCATTATCATTACAACAATATTCTTCTTCTCATCCTCCTTCATTATCATTATTGTCATCATCATCATCTTATTATCGTTATTATTCTCCATCGTCATAAGCTTTATCCTCCTCCTCATCTTTTTCTTCTCCTTTCTTTCCATCTCCTTTTCTTCTTCTTCTTCTTCTTTTCTGTTTCTTTTCTCATCACCATCTTCTTTCTTTCTTTTCCTTTCTTCTTCTTCTTTTTTTTCTACTTCTTTCTCCTCCCCATCATCATCATCAGAAGCAGCAGCATACTCTTTCTTCACCTTTCTCTTCTTTTTTTGTTTCGCCTTCTCTTTCTTCTCCGCCTTACTCTTCTTATTTCTACTTCTTCTTCTTCTTCCATATCATCATCAGATGCAGCAGCAGCAGCAGAAGAAGCAGCAGCAGCAGCAGCAGCAGAAGAAGAAGAAGCAGCAGCGTCAGAAGCAGCAGCAGCAACAGCAACATCAACAGCAGCGGCAGCGGCATCATCATCACTGCTAAGTGGATCGGTAGTCTAGAGGTAAACATACCGGCCTAAAAAGTGAAAAGTCACGGGTTCGATCCCCGTTTGAACTCAAACTCCCCCATTCCCACCCCACCCCTATCCACCCTGAACTTTCCATACATCCGCAAGACCCTGAATGGTAGTCTAGGTGCTAGTCTCTCGGCTGAAAATAATAAAGCGAGACCTCCAGTGCAACATGCATTCAGCGCATGTAAAAAAGAACCCACGCTACAAGAGAGTTATCCCTGGCAAAAATTCTACAGAGAAAAAAAGCCACTCTCAATGGAATACAAATACACATTCATGTCAGGATTTTTTTTTTCTTAATGGGTGGCGCTGCTCTTGAGGCAACATGCTCTCCCCAGGAAGATTAGCCCGAATTTCAAGCAGAGAAATAATTATGCCATGAGTGTACAGAAGCGTACTGGACTACCCTACATCACAGGCAATGCTGCCAAGAACAGAAGGATTGTCCCATTGTGACGGGCTGTGCTATTGCAGTCTCTCTCTGCCCTAACATACCTGGATCCAAGATCCAGCTATTAAGAAGAAGGAGAAAGAGGAGTAGGGCAAGAAGGTGGAAGAGGAGATAAAGAAAAGGGATGGGGAGTAGAAGGAGAGGAGGGGGAGAGGGAGGAAGAGGGGGACAGAGAGGAGGAGGGGGAGAGGGAGGAGGAGATGGAGAAGAAGGAGGAGAAGAGGAAGCAGCAGGATGGAAAGAAGATGAAGGAGGAGGAGGTGATGAAGGAGAAGATGAAGAGGGAGGAGGAGGAGAAGGACTAAGAGAAGGAGAAGAAGAAAATGGACATGTACATTCAAAATGTGAGCAAACACAAAAATGACAATACACAGACACATGCACGCACACACGCACGCACGCGCACACACAAACACACACACACCCACGCACACACGCACGCACACACGTATGCATGCACGCACACACATACACACACACTCTCTCTCATATAGATGTGCCTACCTCAAAAATGCATACAAAATACCACTCATCTGTTACTGTTCTGCACCACACATACAAAAAGCCATCCACGAAAAGAATCCCCATCTCTTTATTACACACAAAATAAACCACTGACAAAATTATTGCATTGAGTATTTTGGTAAGTACATACTTGATTTAACATGATGATGTACATAGCATTAAAATCAAAGAATATTATAATGTATTTCAATTTAAATATTTTATTATTATAATCATTGCGTCTGCACTGAACACAGTTGCTGTTTAATTGGAATGTAAGAAAATAAGCAAAAAGGTATGATACATATAGAAAACATTAAGTACTCAGGATTATTATAGTGTACATAAGTGTAAAAACTTTGTTTGCATATTGCGTCAGTACTGAACACATCTGCTGTTAAATCAGAAAGTAAGTTTATCTCTGTAATCAAAAACCAGTATCAATCAGGGTCTGATTGTACTTTTGGCTGATTTGACACTGGCCAAAAATGAGTTTTGATTAACTGAAAATGTCTCACAGTTTAGATTCGTCAATCCATTGTCAATTTGTGACTGGGTTGGTTTGTTTGTGTGTCTTTTTAATTGGTGGCATACTCATATGTACAAGTGTATGTTTTGTATGTGCAAGTGTGTATGTTTTTGCATGTGTGTGTGTGTTTCGGGGGGTGGGGGGAATAATTCACGCAAAGTCAAACAAAGCATAAACAAAATAAGCAGAACAGTAGATAAAATTTGTACCATAACAAAATCAAAACAAGGTAATTTTAAAGATGAAATACATGTATGTAATACAATCTTTTAAAAGCAGAGGGGAGAGGGGGAAGGGTGGGACGTAAGAAAATTAGAAGAACAAATAGAAGAGGAAGAAAGCATATACCCAATTAAAAATTTTCAACAGAATTCGAAACAAAGGACACCCTCTCCCTATCCCAACCCCCCCAGAATAATAAAAAACCACACAACAACAAAAATTATAGAAACCAAACATCCCCACAAAGTATCAAACAAATGTAAATACATAAAGACAGTACTATACACTGCTATTTACAATACTGTAAGTTGCCTGTTTGTTTATTTCCTTTATCTGTTGTTTGGTTTGGGGTTTTTGGTTTTATTTTGTCTGTGAAGAAGGAATGCTTGTAATTGTTCATTGATGGTGGTGGTTGCTTATTGTTGCTTTGCTTTTATTTTCTTATTGTGTGTGTGTGTGTGTGTGTTTTGGGGTTTTTTAGTTTTGGTGGGGTTCTTTGGAGGCCAGGAGGGGAGGAGGGGGATGATCAGCTTTTAAAGCCAACAGCACAAGTAAAAATCATGTCAAGAAACGCAACTCAGGGTTACACACTTGGTGTTGTTTTATGCGAGGTTGTCCCCTTCTGCTGCCTTTTCTCATACAGAATGGAAGACTAAAGGAAGAAGAGGGGGTGAAAGTAGAGTGAAAAGAGATGGCTGGATGGGGAAGGACGTACAAGGAAAATGATTGCTGAAAAGTAGGCACCTGTATATCAAATTTAAAGAATAGAACACACGCGTGCACGCGCACACACATTCACGCACATGTGCACACACACACAGATGCACGCATACATACACACACTTTTTGAAAGAGTAGGCCACTGTGTGCCGGTGGGAACGATGACAAAATTTACAAAACTGCATACACACGGGGACTGGATGTAAAAAGCATGAGTGCTTATTCCATTATCCTTGAAATATAAGAATAAAAAATTTTAAATAATAAAATAACACACGCACACACACACACACACACACACACACACACACAAAGCGAGAGGCAAAGAGGTAGAGAGAGAGAGGAGAGAGGGAGAGAGAGAGAGAGAGAGAGAGAGAGAGGAGAAGAGAGAGAGAGAGAGAGAGAGAGAAGAGAGAGAGAGAGAGAGAAGCAAACAATAAGCTCCCATTAAAGATCCACATTAAAACATAAAAACAATTCTGAAAATAACACCACTGAAAACAATGTATGTTTACAGTAAAATCACAATGCAATCACACCAAAATGTAAAGTGAAGAACCCTGTAGGTAACTATCTTCTATTGGTGTTCAAGCATGCACAAAGTCTCTGAGCAGGCACAATGTGGATGAAATCAAGGTAGAGAAGGTCATCCACTCTGGAGTTTGGGTTGCATTTGGCTCACAGAGCAATACAGGTGCATGATTGCTATGGTCCAATATGTACACACTAAAAAAATCAAGGAAGACTAGTAGAACAGCTCCAGTGACTGTAAATTATCTAAACTGAACAAATATGCAAAATCTAACATATGGCTAACATGTTTGAAACAAAAGTAACAAAAAAAATATCCTACACCGTTAGTACAAAACATGGGAATCGTTAGATCTATATCACCCTTATGATCAAATTGCCAAAATCAATCGTATTTTCCTGAGGTACAAAATATGCTGCTGATATACTTTTTTTTTTTAAAGACAAAGCTACAGACAGACAAGATAAATATTACCACATTAAATCTTAAACCCTTTAAAGTCCACTCATTCTTTTTAGATCACAATGGTTTTCTCTCTTTTTCATAAACAGGTGACTGGCTTTTAAAGGTTAGAAGAAAAGATCCATACACAACATGTAATATTGTCACTTGAGAATCCTTCCTACTGATTGCACATACACATTATTAAGTACAAACCCAAGTACAAAAAATCGTTCCTGGGACTTAAAATTTGCACACAAAAATGATAAATTGCGTATTTGTTTATCATTCAAGATAGACATTTTTCTACCTATATATCTATTTGTTGATTCATACATCTATAATTTCATACTACATAGTGTGTGTGTATGTGTATGTGAGTTAGTGTGTGTGAGAACAGAATTTTGCCAGGAAAAATTTCCTGGCTCTCGCAAGAATCTTGTATGTGTCTCTTCTTCTTCTTCTTCCTTTTTTGTCATGTTTCTCCCAGGGGAGGTTTGACATTGATGAGCCTTCTCCATCTCTCTGTTTTGAGCTTCCTCCTTATTTATGCCCCTTTCTCTAAGATCATCTGCAATACAGGCAGCCCTGGTTTTCCTAGGTCTTCCCTTTGTATGTGTGCTAAATGCATATTGCACAAACAACCTCTGTTACCTGTCTCACATCCAATCCAATCCAGTCTTGTTGGTTATAGTCCTGCAGACCACAAAGACCTGTCTCATATGACAGACAAGCATTTACATTAGCACAAGTGCTATGGATGGATACAAACCCTGCTTCACACAGGATTTGAACAGCTGACTGTTTGCCATCAAGATTGGCTTGCAGCCTCTCAAACACCAAACCATGATACTTGCCATTTAGTAAAACTTGTTTTAGAAACTGTCCCATCTACATTATCATCTTCGGTTTTGAAACAAGTAAAGGTAGCTGAGATAAATCAGCAACCAGTCTCCCACACCAAACGTTTGGAGCAGTTACTGCCCTTCGATAACAAAATATAATTATGTACACTGGTATTTTTTGCTGATAATTTCTAAACATAACATCAACCTAAAGACATTTTGACAAATCAATAACCATTACAACATATCTGAAACACAAAAACATAACAACAACAAAAAAGAAAGAAAACAAACAAAAACCCTCAAAACACATGACATATACCACAGTGGAAAAAAGCAACAACAACAAAAAACATCATCATGGAATGATGCAATCTTAAAGATGGCACTTATATCTGTACTCAAAACACATGCTGACAGATGCCAAATCCTTACACACAAAATCTTGCAAACCACTCTACATCACAACTTGAGCTGTCTATTCTATTGACTCACTCAAGCAGGGGGGAAAACTTGCCACATTGAGTGGTTTAACACATGAATACAATGAATGGTCCTTAATACTCCATTTTCATTATAACATGACACCAGACAAACACAGGAAAAAATTGTGAAAGATAATCCCTGAAACATTAATTCTAAAACATGTGATTTGTCAAGTAAACACACACAAAAAAACATAGTCTCCAGCTCAGAAACTATGAACCAGATTTGTGGGACTTCTTTCCCTATTCATTTGCTTTCAAATGTGTGCAGGCTTTCCCACACAGCACAATGAATTACATTATCACTGTTAATATCACAGAGATTAGGTAACAGCACCCTGACACCTCTGCAAAGTATATCCAGCCAGGTTTGTTGTTGGTTGTAGTTGGGTTTTGAAGTTAGTTTTTTTCTTTGGGAGGAAGGGGGGGGGGGGGTTACACATTTCACAAATTTAAACAAAAAGTTTTCAGTTCATTTGATTAAACACTTTTGTTTGATTAACTTAAGATTTGGTTAATATTACACGGACTAGATGTGCAGATCAAAAAATAAAGACACTTTTGTCAGTAAAAGATTGCTGCTTGTTAAAAATATGTTTACACTCTTCAGTCTACGCAAACCAAACAAAAGAAAAAATTCAAAATATTTTGCGTAAAGCATCACCTCAGTCACCACAACACAACCATTAAAACCTCTCCATAAAAACAAAACCATCCACGAGCACAACTACACAGACTGAGATAGTGGCACGTAAACTTACAGAATGGACACAACCAATGGTTAAACAGAATTTTAAGAAACATTTTCTCCTTTAAAAGCATTCATTCCAATTTTCAGTCACTGTAGTTTGGTGACTGGTTGTCGGCAAGAAATATTACAATATCTGTATTAATTTTACTTTGGTATTAATAAATAAAATAACATAAAGGAAGCCCAGTGGATTCTCTCTCTCTCTCTCTCTCTCTCTCTCTCTCTCTCTCTCTCTCTCTCTCTCTCTCTCTCTCTATCTCTATCTCTATCTCTCTCTTTCTCGCTGCTTGCACATTTGCGTGAGTGCTTGCAGGAATTACAAATTTACACTTATCTTGCATCTAGGCTAGGTAAAAAGCTATGGTAGCTATGCTGGCCTGCTTCTCAGTCAAAAGCTACCAAGTCAATCAGAAGAGATTTTGTTAGCTGTGTGTCTATGACCTGCATCTCCTTGTCACAACAGAAAAGATCAATATTCTTTCAGAGTATCTACATATCTCTACAAGTTAAAGTATGAAGGAAGGTGACACTAGGGTTTGTCATCAACTGACTCGATGTCTGAACAATCTGTTTTGAAAGTTTCATTATTTGGTTTACTGTAGTTACTCTTTGGTGATTATTTTTAACATACCCTTAGCCAGGATACATTAAAAAATATAAAAAAGGGAGAAAAATTGTCAGGCCGAGTGAGTTTTACACATACTTATTTTTCAAGTACTAAAAGCACTGACAAGAATAGAACCCATTTTTTATACTGCTGAAGTGTCAACACAGACACCACAGCTTATGCCATCAATCCACACGCACACACACACAAAACACACCCTACTGCTCACACGCACACACGCACGCATACACGCACACACACACACACAAAATGGCCAATTCACTGCCAGTTAATACACGCAATAAACAAATGAACCCAGTTCACTCCAACTGTAGGTATATGTTCATTAATTTGTTAATTCTTTATCGCAACACCCCACAGACTCAATCAAAACCACAAGTCATACAATCTCACCATTCCTCACCCCGACCCCATCAAGCCTTACGGCTCTCGGATGCGACGACTGCCCACTTCCAAGATTCACCTCCACCAGGCGGAAAGCTTGCAGAAGAATGGCGATCTTGGTCGTAACTCCCCCCAGAATATCAATCACTGGCTGTGACACATGCCTCAGGCCTGACATCACATTCCACAGAAAAATCACCATGGGCTGAAGAATGAGGTTGAACAGCCCTGCCAGAATCGGCTTGATGATTCGGTTGCCGAACGTCATCAGCAGGCCGACAAAGAGAGGGCGGGCGATGTGATCTGTCACAAAGCTCAGCGTCTCTACTGCCAGGGAGACGAAGACTGAAGTGATGATGCGAAGAACGCCGAAGAACTCTTGCCACCCTCGCTTGATGTAGTTTTCCACTCTGCAAGAGTTTGAGAGGTTTAAAAAGCTGAATTATGATGTGTGCTAGCTACACACAAAATATGTGGGTTTGGTTAATGATGAAAAATAATGAAGATAAAATCATATGGCAAATAAAATGTATGCTCTGTGTTTGTTCTGTCTGATGGTCAGTCTATCTGTCTGTCTGTTTGTCTCTCTGACTGACTGACCGACTGACTGACTGACTGACTGTTTTGTCAGTTACACTGTCTTTTCCTACATGTCTGTCTGCATCTGTCTCTTGATCTGTGTGCAGGCGCACACACACACACACACACACACACACATATTATGCACACACAAACACGTCAACAGAAAAACGGAAAAAATTAAAACACCAAACAGGAAACCTACTTCTCAGCAATTCTGGGCATCACTGCTTCACTGTCCTCCTCCACCACTTCGTAGAATGCTGTGCTTCCTTCACTGAAGCAATACACAAACCTGAAACCACACAACAGTAATCCCTGAAATGTGTGTGTGTGTGTGTTTGTGAATTCTTCACCATCCTCCTCTACCTGTGCACAGAATACTATGCTTTCCTCCTTGTATCACTAGTTACCCCTGGGGTTGATGGATGGTCTAGTGGAAATGTACCTATCTAGAGAGCTTAAAGTTGCAGGTTCAATCCCCGTTTAAACCCAAACTTTACCCGTATCTACTAGACCTTCAGCGATGTTCAGGGTGCGAGCTTTTCGGATGAAATGATAGGCCAATGTCCCATGTGCAACACACAACTAGAGCATGCAAAAGAACCCACAACAAGAGAGTTGTTCCTGGCAGATTTCTGTAAGGGAAAAAAAGACACTCTGATAGGGAAACAAAAGCACATATAGATAGGTCAAATAAAACAATAAAATAATGGGTGGCATAGCTCTTGTGGCAGTGCACTTTTCCCAGGGAGAGCAGCCTAAATTTCACGCAGAGAAGTCTGCCATGACTGACAGTGGTGCACAGTACAGTAGTCTGTTTAATGCAGTACTTTCATCCTCAGATTTTGTCAAATATATTACAGTGTAGAGTGTTATGTCTGCAATTGCTCGGATATATCTACAAAATAATAAAAGTTCTTGGCATGAAAAACTGTGATGAATGTGCTGTACTGATGGCAATGTGAACCATTTTATGAGAGAAAGCCACATGTGCCACCAAAGACCATTACTACACACTGGATGAGAAGTTTGCATGTATGACCGTCTTCAGAATCCATGCCATAAAAGCTATCATACTCTGACTTATAAGGATTTGCTTTCCTGTTTAAGGAGAGTATAGGTTATTTTACTCAGCATTTATCAGGGCTGAAGACAACCTCAATATAGCATAACATCACTTTGATGTAGGCCTTGACACTAAACTGACATCAACACCTGACAAAGCTTTTGTCCTGCGTCAAATACTTTCTGTGCCCTCACCCTTTTTATCTCCAGGTATTCTAAACTACAAAAGGCATATACAACAAAGAAATTAATAATTAAACCCTCTCCACCTTTTTCCATCAGCATTCTTGATGATGAAAGGCTGATAGGCGGTGTTTTCATCTCCGGTCAAGACAGTTTTCACCAGCTGTGTCTTTTTGTCGCCAGGATGCAAAAAAGCCACGCTTTTCCGTCTTCTGTTTCGGAACTTTTCCTGCCTCTCCTTGCACCTCCTGTAAAGACAAATACAGTGTGATACATCAGGGAGGAGATGTATGTGTGTGTGCGCGCATGTGTGTGTGCATGCATGCATGTGTGCATGTGTGCGTGTGTGCATATGTGTATGTGTGTGTGTGGTGTGTGTGTGCGTGCGTGCATGTGTGTATGCATGCGTGCATGTGTGTGTGTGTGTGTGTGCGTGTGTATGTGTGCGTGTGTGTGTGGATGGGATAGCTCAGAAGTCAAACCCCTTGCTCTCTCCACGCCATGATTATACAGCATTCAGCGCAACTGCCTCACAGATTAGTGACCGTTTTGTGCACCTTGGCTTCAGTACAGTCCCCCAGTTCTCCCAGCTGTAAATGGGTACCTGCCCTCTTTAGGCACACAGCAGGTAAAGCAGCGAGGGAGGGGAGATAGGCATCACCCTCAAAATGCTGGCCCCCTGGAGAAGCTGAAGTTTCACACTCCTTTTACCCAATGGCTGTAAACCAATCCACCATCGGCCGTCGCTCTTTCTCAATTTCTGGTCCATTGATGTGGAATGATCTCCCTCTCTCTCTCCGCCAAAAGCCATCTTATGACACTTTTAAATCCAGTCTCACGACATATTTATTTCAAACCTAAGATTTTCCTCTCCTGCTTCATCTCATAGTTTTTCCCTGCCTTCAACAGCAAAGATTCTATTGCCCTGCTAGGGTGTGTGACCTCTCTGTGTGTCTGTCTGTATGTATGTATGTATGTATGTGTGTGTGTGTGTGTGTGTGTGTGTGTGTGTGTGTGCGTGTGTGTGTGCGTGCATGCGTGCACATTTGGACTTGATGAAACTATTACTTGTTACTGGTTGTATGACAGTGTAAGAATGAGTTGAGTGCAAGTGCTTTGATTTGTCTCTGCAAGATATAGCGCTATATAAATTCCAATTATTATTATTATTATTATTATTATTATTATTATTAAAAGATTATGGCACACCTTTACTTTACAGTTCACCATGGAAAGATGCAGATGTGGGCATACCTACTCACTGACAGAATCAAAATCACACTTTTGTCTCCACGGTTGAGAACAGACAAAAAGCGTATCTCACCATAACAGCTCTGTCAGTCAGTGTGTCCTCCTTCTCCAGGCCAGGATTCTCTGTGGCAGACAGGCTGTGGTCCATGGTCTGACTGTTGTCTCCTCCCTCTGTCCACACACACACACACAATCTTCTTCTTCACTTCTCCTCAGTCTGTCCACACACACACACACACCCCAACACAAAACAAAACACACACACACACACACACACACACTCCCTCTCTTCTCTCCACTTTTCTCCCCTTGTCCACACCACACACACACACACACACACACAGACACACAACACACACACACACACCACAAACACACACCAACAGCACACACACACCACACACACACACACACACACACACACACACAACACACACACACACACATCCTCTTCTTTCACTTCTCCTCCCTTGTCCACCCCACACAACTCACACACTACCACACACACACACACACACACACACAACACAATCTTCTTACTCACTTCTCCTCACTCTGTCCACACACACACAACCTTCTTCTTCACTTCTCCTCCCTCTGTCCACACACACACAATCTTCTTCTTCACTTCTCCTCCCTCTGTCCACCACAAAACACAGTCTCTTCTTACTTCTCTCTCCTCTGTCCCACACACACACACACAATCTTCTTCTTCACTTCTCTCCCTCTGTCCACACACACAAAATCTTCTTCTTCACTTCTCTCCCTCTGTCCACACACACACAATCTTCTCTCACTTCTCCTCCCTCTGTCCACACACACACAACTCATCTTCTTCACTTCTCCTCCTCTGTCCACCACACACACGTCTTCTTCTTCACTTCTCTCCCTCTGTCCCACACACACAATCACACACAATCTTCTTCTTCACTTCTCTCCCTCTGTCCACACACACAAAATCTTTTCTTCCACTTCTCTCCCTCTGTCCACACACACACACATCTTCTTCTTCACTTCTCCTCCTCTGTCCACACACACACAATCTTTTCTTCACTTCTCCTCCCTCTGTCCACACACACACAGTCTTCTTCTTCACTTCTCTCCCTCTGTCACACCACACACACAATCTTCTTCTTCACTTCTCACCTCTGTCCACACACACACAATCTTCTTCTTCACTTCTCCTCCTCTGTCCACACACACACAATCTTCTTCTTCACTTCTCTCCCTCTGTCACACACACACAACACAATCTTCTTCTTCACTTCTCCTCCCTCTGTCCACACACACCACACAATCTTCTTCTTCACTTCTCCTCCCTCTGTCCACCACAACACACAGTCTTCTTCTTCACTTCTCTCCCTCTGTCCACACACACACACAACACATCTTCTTCTTCACTTCTCTCCCTCTGTCCACACACACACACACACAATCTTCTTCTTCTTCACTTCTCCTCACTCTGTCACCACACACAGTCTTCTTCTTCACTTCTCCTCCCTTTGTCCACACACACACACACACACACACACACAACACACACACACACACACACACACATCACACAATTTCTTCTTCACTTCTCCTCCCCTTGTCCACACACACACACAATCTTCTTCACTTCTCCTCCCCTTGTCCACACACACACACACACACACACACCACAACCGCACGCACGCACACACACACACAACCACACACACAATCCTCTTCTTCTTCACTTCTCCTCCCCTTTGTCCACACACACACACACAACACACACACACACCACACACACACCACACACACACACACACACATAAAACTTATGTACACACTGAATAAGTTAAATGCAAGCGCTTTCGTTTGTTTTTACAAGATATAGCGCTATATAAATTCCATTTATTATCATTATTACACACTGAAAGAGAAGTTTGCTTGTATGACCTTTCTCAAGTACCTCACCATATAGGCAGCCATACTCTGGTGTCACAGAGTTCTTTTCTCCTTTAAAGGAGAGTACATTTATGTTGATATGCTAAGATATGTTTATGGCTGAAGACAATCTCAATGTAACATTTCAGAACATAACATTTTGATGACAATGATGATCTGCCATTGATTTATTTATGTAGAATTTCATTCCTCAATCAAGTTGATTCAAGACATTTTGATTTTCCCTTTCGTTACCCTTTATTTGATATTTTTTTCAGACATCAATATCACTAGGAGTGAACAGACTTTATAGAAATCAAATCAAACAAACATTTTAATGTCAGCCTTGGGACTTTGCTTACATCAATAACCAATAAAGCTGTGGTCTGAACCAGTTTCTATATGAACTTCACAGGGAAGGATTCTTACCTTGAATTTGTCTCTGTGCAGTCTTATTTCCACTTTCCCTGGTTTTCTCTCGCTTCAGCGTAGTGTGCAGCTCTCGCAATGTGCGCTGCTCTGCGTCAGAATCGTCCCACTTTGGAAGGCTCACTGTTGAAGACAAAAAGTCAGCAAGTTTGAATTTTAAAGTTTGATACATATGCAGAAGTGACTGTGTGTGTTCAAATTCATTTAACGTCTTTTCACAGTTGTGATATTGTGTGTGTGAATGTGTGCATCTGTGTGTGTAGGGGTGGGCGTGCGGATTGGTTGGTAATTGAGTGGGTGGGTTAAGGGGGTAATGTGTGTGTGTTTGAGTGAGTGAGTGAGTGAGTGAGTGAGTGAGTGTGTGTGTGTGTGTGTGTGTGTGTGTGTGTTTTGTTAATGATTTTTTAAAATTCAACTTTTGGTTGCAAAACAGTTATGCAAACGACATTTCAAAGGAGCAAAGAATATATGGGTTGTTTTTTTAAATTTAAAGAAGAAGAAAAAGTAACAGAAACAGAAACAAAGCTAAACACACACACACACGCAAAGTGAAGGGAGGGGTGCTCCCAAATACATTTGCTTGTTTTCAGAAGTCATATATGAATATTTAAATATTTTCACAGTTCATCCCCTCAAAAAGACTAAAAAGGGGAGAATAATTCAACAAAGAGCCCATCAATACAAAACGACCAACAACAGACGAAAGCATCTTCACCTTCCATGGACGCTGGAACCTTCGGGGTTGAGGACATCTCATGGTGACCCTTCTTCTGATTCTTTGCTCCTGGTACAGGGGAACTCTTCTTCGTCTTGCTGTCTGTCTTTTCTGAAACAGGGCATCATCCCCACTGCAGGATTCAAACATTTCTGCTGTTTACATTTCATGAAGTTCCCTAAAGTCAGAATATGGCTACCTTACTGGTGGGTATAAACAGTCATAAACATAAAATTGCAGACCTCTCGCGGAGGAATAAAAACAAATAAAGTTCATGAAGCAACGATATATGTAATATATATATATGTGGGGTTCTTGAGGTCGATGCATTCCTTCACTTTTGATCTCATGCTGATTCCAAATCTCTAGATAGGAATACACTTGTTGGCAACAGAAACTATGGTATATTGATATATTTCTGACAAAGAACAGAATTATCAAAATGGGTCATGGGGATTATAAATGATCAAAACTTTTTCAAGTTAATGCCTATAGTTAGCCCAAAAATTAAATGGATATCAAATAAAATGCCCCAAAGTCTACAAATTACATGATTTTATGTACCATTGCCATGAGAACAGTCTAATATGCCCACAAAAATTATCATTCTTAATCTTTTAAAGTGTTTTAACAGATAACAGATACAACACCTTTTTTTTCACAGGCATGTTTTATAAAACAACTTCTTTAAATCTACACAGAAAAATATCCACAACTGCACAAAACAACATAGAATACCCAAAAAAAAAATCCCAGCAACAAAACCAACATGACTAAAGCTACACATACTCCAGTATCCAACCGTAACATACATCATATTATCAAACAAAAATGACAAACAGGAGAAAAAGAAAGAAGTGTCCTTTGGGGAAGAAACTCACTTGTGTCAAAACTAAAGTTGAACGGAGGTACAGGACTTGTTTCTCTGGAGTCTGAATCACTTCAACAGAAATTCAATAATTATAATCATAATAATAACAACAACAATAACAACAACGATGAAGATGATGATGGTTATGATGATAAAAACAATAATACATCATCTTCGTAAACACAAAATCTTGCAATTTCTTGCAGTACATATGCTTGCACATATTTGTCAGGGCTACCTAAAAGTTAAAATAATGTATTAGTGAAGCAATATAAGGTGGGAATAAAGCCACACACACACACACACACACACACACACACACACACACAATGCACACACACAATGTTGGCATTGCTTCTAGTCCTCACAAAACAATAGACATGTTGATTTTTTTAAAATAATAAAAATTTTAAAAGCTTACGACCATTCTGCTATGAGATAAAATATAACTACAAAATAAATTAAGACAACAACAACAACAAAATTTTAATTTACGCACAAGGTCGACAGGCGAATAGCAGAAGCAGAAGCTGGCGTCTTGAGGTTTCTTTTATTGGCACTAGCTGGTGGTGCAGATTTCTCTCCCTTGTTAGAGTGCGGGGTTCCGTCCCCTGTTCTGTTGTCTTTGCCTTTGTCTGTGAAAAACACACATGGTAGGCTACAGATGATTTGATACATGTATATTCTCCACTCAGAACAAATCTTGGCCACTTATCAGTGAGTTCAGTCTGTGTATGCAAAAATTAGCTAAATTTATGTGTGTCTATAGTGTATATTTGTTTCTTTCTTCTTCATCTTAACGTCTTTCCATTTTAAATGTTATTAGACAAAAAATGGGAAAAGAAAAGAGAGAAAGAGGAAGGTGCATGTGTGCGAGCATGTGTGTGTGTGAGTATGTAAGTACATAATGTCCAAGAAGCAAATCAACATTTACAAGACTTTGTTTTTGCATGAAATTCAGGCTGCTCTTCCCAAGGGCAGTGTGTCACCACAAGAGGAGCACCACCCACTTCTTATTTTCCTGTCTGAATGTGTATTTCTTTCCCTATCAGTGTGGGGTTTTTTCCTACAGAATTTTGTAGGGGAAACCTCTCTTGCTGCCATGGGTTCTTTTACATGTGCTGAATGCATGTTGCACATGAGGCCTCAGCTTATCATCTCATCCACCCAGACTAGCACTCAAGGTCTAGAGGATGGGGGGGGAAAGTTTCAGGCACAAACTGTGATCAAACCCACACTCCTTACTTTCTAGGCAGGTGTGTTACCACTAGACCACTGATCCACAATTTACGCTGACATAATCTAAGCGTAACAGTGACACTGAATCCTACACATTCTGTGCTAATGACGTACAACTGATCTGTGCAGGCATGCCAGTGAGCGACTTACACCAGGTCTTTTTCAACCACAAAGCAGTATTTAAGTGTCTGCAGAGGATACTTGATTGTTAACTGCTGTTTGAAATAGGAAACTGACTCCTCGTGAAAGATATCTGTTCATAGCAGTGTGTCATGATGTGTGTTGTGTTGTGTGTGTGTGTGTGTGTGTGTGTGTGTGTGTGTGTGTGTGTGTGTGTGTGTGTGTTCATGTGTGTGAGTGCATCTGTGTGTCTTTGTGCCTGTGCTTATATATGTGTTGCATGAGTGAGTGAGTGAGGGAGTTTTTTTTATTATTTTTATTTTATTCTTTTATATTGAGTATAATGGAATAAGCACTAATGTGCTTTTTTTACATCCAGTCCCCGTGTGTATGCGGTTTTGCAAATTGTGTCATCTGTTCCCACTGGCACACAATGGCCTACTCTTTTGAAAAGCGGAACAGGATTTAACATATATACGCAAGATGTTCTGCATGCGTTCGCACACGAGGCCTCGGTTTATAGTCTCATCCGAAAGACTATGAATGTGTGTGTTTGTGTGTGTGTGTGTGTGTGTTTTGTGTGTGTGTGTGTGTGTGTGTTTTGTGTGTGTGTGTGTGTCTATAGTCTCATCTGAAAGACTATGAATGTGTTGTTTGTGTGTTTTGTGTGTGTGTGTGTGTGTGTGTGTGTGTGTGCATGTGTGTGAGTGAAATCTGTGCGTCTTTGTATCTGTGCTTATATGTGTTGCATGAGTGAGTGAGTGAGTGAGGGTTTTTTTTATTATTTTTATTTTATTCTTTTATATCGAGGATAATGGAATAAGCGCTTATGTGCTTTTTTTTACATCCAGTCCCCGTGTGTATGCGGTTTTGCAAACTGTGTCATCTGTTCCCACCGGCACACAATGGCCTACTCTTATGAAAAGCGGAACAGGATTTAACATATGTGCAAGACATTCTCTGTGTGTTCGCACACAGGGCTTCGGTTTATAGTCTCATCCGAGGGACTTTTGGGGAGAGTGGAGTCGGCACTGATGTTAACTCCAGGAGAAAATACCCCCTTGACCGGAAATCGAACCCGGGTCATCAGATTGCGAGCACAATGTTCTGACCACTAGGCTATCCCGTCCGAGTGAGTGAGTGGGAGTGTGTCAATGTGAGTCAGTGTGTGTGTGTGTGTGTGTGGGGGGGGGGGGGGGGGGGGGAGGGGGGGATGGGGGGGGATGGATGGGTGGTTGTGGATACAATTGATCATATCCTGTGATTTAATAGATAACCTTTTATTTTGCTTCATTAAAGGAGGCTTTTAGAGTTCCAATGTCCTATCAAACATGGAAAGTAAACAAGACCACACCAGACAATAATGAATATGTGTAAACTTGTCAGTTTTGTTATATTCATTATGAGACTAGCTCAAGAAAATAAGAAAGCGCAAAACAGACAGATCTATGTTAAATACTGTATCTGTGTACTGAACAGAGATGATTGATCCTCTTCAGTCAGAGATCTAATGATAAAATCACAAAATTCAAAGCACATGCAACAATGGTTTGTTTATGACAAAATGCGCTGCAGTGTAATAATAAAGTTCCTGACAAATTAGTTGGTGCAATAACTGGCAATGCCTAAGTAGGAAGTATATTTTAAATAACTGAAATGCTCAGTGTGACACAGAAACAGAAAAAAAACTTCACTTGAAGTATCCAAGTTCAATTTCACTTAATCACCAACCAAATGCTCTCAGAGTGATTTGTTGTGAAACATTTGATTAGCAGAATAAAGAATAAACAAGAATAAGCATCAAAGATTCTTTAGTATCTTTAAATGAGAAAAGTTATTTTAAAAAGCAATGATTCTGTAAAAATTGTCAGATTTTTCCCTTCCAGAATAAAGATTTCCTGGTCCATGTCTCTTTCATGTTCAAAGCAAGAAACATAAAATTTACAAAATAAAACAATGAATCACAAAATGCCAGAGTTAACAACAAAAAACTAGGAGTTCTCCACAGGCACACTTTTACCTGCAACAGCATACAAATTCATAAAACCAGAAAAGTCTCCTTTTACTGTTTTTCAATCTTTGCTTTTGTATGCAAACAGTTTATCAGCTTTTCATAACATTTATGATCTAGTCTTCTTTACTTTTGGTACCAAATTCATTACACAATCTTGCAAGTACAATATTCTGGGAGATAAGGATCTCTCACTCACTTTTTAGCTCACCCACTCTATCACTCACTGATTCAGCCGATGAATCAACCAACCAACCCCTTAACAAACCAATCAATCAATCATGCATTCACCAACTCCAACCTGGAACAGAAGATCTTGCTTTGGGTTTGGGCTGCATGGACATATCATCGTCATTGTCATCGCTGTTATCAGTTCTGTCATCTCCTCCTCCCGGACCAGGGGCAGCTAAGTCTGCAGTGGTGTCCCAATCAGAGTCAGAATCACTGAGGTTAGCTTTCCCTCCCCTCGTGCCTTTGGCACTGTTTGTGGCAGGAAGAAACTGCAGAAAATGCAAATATACATAGAAAATATTATCAGAACTGAAAACATGAAGAACTGAACATGTTATACCCACAGAGAAAATATCAGATTTGTTGATACTGTCAATGTACATGAAATTTAAATTGTCTGGGAGAAAAGCAAACAAGCAAACAAACAAACCCAAATCCCAATACTCTCACACAGAAAATATCACCAGACCTGACAATTTGAAATGACTGAGTGATATATATATATATATATGTGTGTGTGTGTGTGTGTGTGTGTGTGTGTGTGTGTGTGTGTGTGTGTGTGTGTGTGTTGAAAATAGAAAATTGATGATGATACATTTGACATGGTGGTGATGTCCCTAAAATTATATTTAAATATTTAATTCCCATCACAGACTTCTCATTATTTTAAGGAATACAACTAAAAACACAACTAGATGGCTGCACTTCCTAAGACCATACCATTTACTACGCTGAAAGCACAGCTAACTCTTGGGGTTACTATTGACTGTTTTCAATTGTATAAAGAAAATGTTCGCTTGCACAATGGAATTCGAACTACTTTGAAGAACTGGATACGCACGATATATGCGTGCACTGAAAATACGCGTAAAATGAAAGATTTTGACAACAGAACAGAAATTACACGACAAAAGAATGCAACGTACGCTATATAAACCCTTATAATGCTTATTGTTATAGTAGATAAAACGTTTCATCTCAAAATCTAATTTTTAAAAAAGACTCGATTCATACTCGAAATCATAACTTGAATAAGAAGTGTTTAACAAAACACTGAAAGAAAGAATAACTGGGCCTACCATTTTTACACAGAGACGATGAAGTATAAACAATAAAATTAGTCGCGATTGCTTCCGTTCTCACATTGGCATGCACTTGCGCTTGCTTGCCCACAGGGGAGATCACTCTACACAATGTTTTGAAAACGAGAGCATCTTTTTGCTAAAAAGTGGGACAAATAGAAAGCGTATCCAGAAAATGAATACCTGGTATTGCCTGCAATATACTAAAGGTTTATCAAATGATCCAGGGAGGAGTGAAAATCTGGAATGCGGAAAATGTTGCACGTCTCAGCTCTGAAAAATTCAAATCTGAAGGGAAGCTTAGACTGCAAGACCAGTATATGCAAAAACTGGAATGCTGAAATGCATGAAAGGGACTTGTACTATAATTACAAAGGGGAAAAAAAAAAGGGGGGGGGGGGGGGGGGGCCTGCATGAGTATAGAATTTGACACCTCCCTCTCTCTATCAACAATCTATCTTTAAATTTATGTAATGCATTTAGAATAAGAGATATTACAATAGATGTTATAAGGGATTTTTCCCGCTGTGGATTTGCTTGCATTCATTTATTTGTCACAGCTGTACTATTGATTGATTTGATCAGCAACCACTTCATGTACCATGGGAACCTTTGTTTTAATAGAAAAAAAATAAAGAAATTAGTCAACAATTTGCTGTTTATATATACAAAGTTAAATATAACTAATAAATATTGTGCATGGTTTTTTTTTTTTTTTTTGAGGATAATGGAATAAGCTCTTGCGAGCTTTTTTTTTACATCCAGTCAGTATTAAAATAGATGCTGCATTAATAAGGTTATTTTGATCAACATTTTCATCTTCTGGCCTGATGTCCAGGTGCAGGGCCCATGCTTTCCTGAGGCTGTTTCTCGTGATTGTCCTTGCCTCACTGTAGGACACTGGAAGGGCTCACTCACTCACTCACTCAGTCCCATGTCCCAAAGGACGTAGGGGGGACATGAGAGAAGACACAACATAGATCTTTTTCCATGCTTCACGATCCTGTATGGCTAGTAGAAGGTGTTGCAAGGGTTGGGCGGTCCAGTCTTTGACGTTGTCAACCCATGATTTCTTTTGGCGACCTCTTCTTCTCTTGCCTTCAACCGTTCCCTGCAAGATGGTTTTTGCTAAGGTGTTGTGACCAAACCACATCAGTTTTCTCCTCTTATGGTGGGTAGCAGAGGTTCTTGGGGGCCCACACGCTTTTTGATTTCTTCTTTCACATAGTTGTTGGTCTTGTGTTTTATGTATATATTTTCAGGAGTCTTCTGTGGTTCTTGTTCTCGAATGCTTGGATTCTCCTCTCTAGCTCTGCTGACAGGGTCCATGATTCACAGCCATCTAGGAGGATAGATATCACGAGGGATTTGTAGAGGTGATATTTGGTGCAGAAGCTGATGTTGTTGCTTCTGATGATCCTCTCGAGTCTGGCTAGAGCAGATGTTGCTGTTGCAATGCGAGCTTTCACTTCATTGTTTGATGTGCCATCTTTTGTTAGGATGGAGCCTAAGTATTTGAATTGGCTCACCTCTTCCAGTATTTCTACTGCTCGCTGCTCCAAATTGCTGCTTGCCTTGGACAGATGGTCCGCCTCTTCGTTGCCCCCTATACCACAATGGGAAGGGATCCATTGCAGCACCATCATAGTTCTCTGGCCGAGGAGGCTTAGCTCTTGTTTGGTATCTCTTAGGATCTGCTATGTCTCAAGGGCATGGATATTCTGCAGGATGGACTTGCAGTCAGTCAGGAACACTGTGTTGGTAATGTGTCCTCCTGGTTGATGGTTTGGGCCACAAGTAGCAGAGCATAAGCCTCAGTACAGTAATTGGTGGACAGGGTACCCGTGGCCAGACTCCCTGATGGTTCTGTCATCAGGGAATCTGATATACACCCCACTTCCTCCATTTTTTTACAACTTTTTCAGCAGACCCATCTGTGTATTTTCTTGCCTAGGCATTGGGAAGGTATCTGATGTTCAGTGCTATGTGGCACTCTTTGCTCCCAACACTTGGAATGTTGAGTGTGATTGCTGGGGTGTCTATCTGCCAGGCCTTAAAGTCCTGGAGATTCAGTCGGCTTGTTAGTTGCTGACAGAGGATTGTGGTTTTTCCTTTCAAGAGCCTTGATTAGATGGTATTAAAACCAGCTCTGCCTTTCAGAAAGAATAGGTTACTTTATGCCAGTAAGATCAGATGAAAAAATTTTTTAAATGCATGCACACTGTTGTCGTGGTTAGACATCACCCCTGAACAAGGCTGAAGTCAGAATGCAGCTACATTAATGGCAGGCAGAAACAGTTGCACACTCAAAATCTCACCATAGAGGGACATCAGAACTCTAGCACCAACTCCACTCCCCCCCTCCCCCACCAAAAGTCCTTCAGATGAGACTAAAAACCAAGGTCCCATGTGCTAATGCACGCAGAACAGCTTGCACACACATTAAAACCTGTTCCGCTTTTCAGAAGAGTTGGCCATTGTGTGTGCCGGGGGGAACAGATGACAACATTTACAAAACTGCATGTAAAAAAGCACATGAGTGCTTATTCCATTGTCCTCGAAAAAAAAGAATAAATAAATAGCCAAAGAAAAATATTAAAGAATAAAGAAAGAGAAATCAAAATGGAGCAGACAGATGCATAGACAGACAGAGAGAGAATCAAGATAGAGAGACAGGACAGGACAAGAAAGAAGACTGCATTCTATTTTCATCACACACACACACATCTATACACCTGTGAACAAAATAGGGGACTATTTTTTTTCTTTATTTCCATTTTTTTCTTTTAAAAGCTGTATATTTCATTACTTGTCAGTGAATAGTTTTGCAATACCACAAGCACTATTGTCAGAAAAATACATGAACTACAATAAAACAAAACTTCAATATGGCAAAACCCTGAGGTAGTGAGGTAGCTACAT
Organism: Rapana venosa; assembly: GCA_028751875.1. Taxonomy (NCBI): domain Eukaryota; kingdom Metazoa; phylum Mollusca; class Gastropoda; order Neogastropoda; family Muricidae; genus Rapana; species Rapana venosa. The sequence continues at coordinate 27,103,954 of CM054151.1, read as the reverse complement.
TTTATTACAGGTCTTGGCACTTTGCTTTCGTTTTTCTGACTATCAGGACCAGATATACGTTTTGTTTGGAGACGACTTTTTTTCTTGATATATATTTTCATAGATCATAGACCTGTTCTTTGTTGCTTTGTTTTTAGCTGCTTTACATTCTAGATCTGTTCTTTGTTGCTTTATTTTTAGCTGCTTTACATTCTTTTTATTAACAGAGTCAAGTACAGCCTATTGTCTGGCCATTTTCTGCATTATAAACTTAACAATTCTAGATTTGTAAAATTTTTATGAACAAGTTCTTCCACCTATTTGAATTTCTGTAACTCTTATCTATAACAGATGCTGACTAGCTACGTATGGGGTAAAAAGCCCTAGGCACCAGCCAGAAACTCATGACTGACAAAATTCAGTCCAAAAAATATGTCACCAATGATTCTCCATTTGTGCTCTGCACTCTGCTTCAGAAACAACCTTACAAACCTACTTTCCATTCCAAACCATCTTTCAAAATTGTTTTGCATAACACCTATTAATTCTTCATTGTTTTGATTGTATATCATGAAAGCTATTTGAAAATTCCTTACAGACTTGATCAGCATAAATGGAAGACAATAGTTCTTCTTCTAATGATGAAAAAACAGTCTTAAGCTGGGTTTGCTGCATAAAATAAAACTATCTATTCTCACACTTGTGTAAAATTGGTTACATGCAAAAACAATTACAATTTTAGATGACAAATAGCACATATGCTATCAAATCATGCACTTTACAGATACATAGGAACAGATACTTACAAAAACAGACTTCCCCATATTGATTATAAGTACACATGCTTTAATAACAAGTGAATACTTGTACATTTGTATCTGAGCCTACACGGAGAGATAAAAGGTTTTGTCAAGAGATGGATGGACATAACAGAATTAATCAATTTGACTCCTGATCTGACTAACAAACTAATCTCTCTCTCTCTCTCTCTCTCTCTCTCTCTCTCTCTCTCTCTCTCTCTCTCTCTCCCACACACACACACACACACACGAGATAGCTTGGAGGTTAGAATGATGTTCATTGCGCTCATGATCTGCTGACCTAGGTTTGAACTCGTTCAAGAGGATTTTTCCCCTGGAGTTAACATCAGTGACGACTCCACTCCCCGCAAAAGTCCATCAGAAGAGACTATAAACTGAGGTCCTGGGTTCAAATGCATGCAGAACACCTTATGTACATGTTAAAAATTGTCCCACCTTTCAGCCATTTGTACCTGTGGCAAAATTTACAAACCTGCATGTATACGGGGACTAGATGTAAAAAAGCACACGAGTGCTTATTCCATTATCCTTGAAATAAAATAAAAAGGAAAAGGATTTTTTTTTTTTTTAAAAGGAAAACACAAACACACACAGATTTCATGCAAAATTTGGATCTCTATATGAATTCAAAGTAAAAACATTTCATCATCACACTTGGGGGGGAAAAAAAGGACATCACATCTGTTGTAAGTAAAAGTATACATGTGGCAAACTCCCTGTATTTGTTGTTAACTCTGCCATTTTGTAATATATTATTTTCATTCTGTAAATGTTTTAATGCAGGAAAACCTTTACACCTGATGGGAACTTTTACAATTTTACAGAACCATCATTAGTTGCAGTAAATTTCTGTACACAGATTCCTTTTTTTAAAGACATGAAAGCATCTTCCATGCTTCTTTTTGCATATTCTGTGTCCTATTTTTCCAAAGTTTCAGTACATATCACTCTGAGACATATTACTCTAACACACACACACACACACACTTCAAAACCTATCTTATTATTGTAATCACTTTGCCCCTAATTTCTCCTATTTTAGGGTTGTCTGGTATGTGGAAAAACATAAAACATTGAGGACAAGTACAACTAATACACGCACATTCACAGAGCAAGACAGACAGAAAAGACACATCAACAGAACTCTCTTCTTATTACAGAAAAGAAGACAAGAGTTAACCTTTTCCCTACAGGTAACCCGCTACAGGGTAACCAACCATCTACTAACCCTTCCCTCTGTATCACCCACTACTGGGTTACCGTAGCATACTAATGTGCACAGAGCATGCATACTGGGAAAGAGGGGTTCTCTCCCTTAACATAGGATAGTGTTAACCTTTTCCCTATGGGTAGCCCGCTACTGAGCAACCAACCATCTACTAGCCCTTCCCTACATATCACCCACTACTGGGCTACTGTAGCATACTAATGTGCTTAGTGCACGTGTGCTGGGAAAGACAGGTCCTCTCCCATAATGTAGAGATAGTGTTAACTAGAAGACAAAAGGGAGACCAAAACTTAAAACCGTTCAACTTTAACACTCCCATATACATATCTCCTCCACCTATGCCAAAGTCTGCATCTCAGGTGCCCCAGAGCCTGAAGACCCTGAATGCTTTTTCATGTGACACTTCAGTCCACTGTGCCAGGAAAAACTCTCCGGACAGAGCGGACACGTGTAAGGCCGCTCTCCGCTATGCTTGCGCGAGTGGAGGCGCAGGTTGTAGGCGGTGAAGAAGGAGGCACTGCACACCTCGCAGACGAAGGGTTTGGTGTTGGAGTGCAGCTTGCGGTGAGCCGACAGGCAGCTGAAGTAGGTGAAGGAGGCTGAGCATTGCTCGCAGCGGTATGGTCTTTCTCCTGTCAAAGATGAAATGGACGCAAAAAGTTATCACCTGAAAGGAATTTTATAACTAAATTTACAACAACTTGCTAAATGCAGTCTCTCCACTATGAATGTGCAGTCATCACACATCGGTGCTGGCTGAGTGAAAATACTGGCTCTAAAAGCAGTGTCCAATCCCCAATTTTACTTTTTTAAATGTTGCAATTCGCAGATCATGTCTGCCAAAAACCATAAAAGCAAACCTGCCTACCCCAGCAAATGTGAAATAGTATTTGGTCATGCCAAAAAAAAAACATTTTGAAAGCAAAAATAGTTTTTTCAGAGTCTTGGTCTCAATGAGGTAGGAGAATGGGTGCCCATATAACAAGATACTTAAAAACAGCTTTTTTTTTTACACAAGCGAGTCAAGAACACCCTACCCTAAAACACAGGAACTCTCCCCTCCCAAAATGCATACAAGCACACACACACATCTACTAACATACATGCAGCCATCCACACATTCACATGCATGCATGTGCACACGCACACACACACACACACACCAGAAAGAAAAAAAAACACCACTATCCCTATCACCAATGCACTCCCCAATAACAACACAAAATAACAACACAAACAACCAACTGTTCCTAGATTAAAAGTTCCAAAACAGTTTTCCTCAAATTCCTCAATAGTTTCCTTCAACAAAATGCTCAAACTCCTCATCACAAACACACACACAGGCAACCTCACCTGTGTGCTTGCGGACATGTTTGTTGAGCATAGCCTTGGTACGAGCGGCGTAGGAACAATGAGAGCACTGGAAAGGCCGGTCATCAGAGTGGGACATCATGTGGGATTTGAGGTCCCCGGTGGTCTTGTAGGCCTTGCCACACTGACTGCACTTGAAGGGTCTCTCTGTCGTGTGCCGCTGAATGTGGATGGCTAGGTGAGCCTGTGGGCATGGTCAGGTTTTGATGTCAACGTTTTAGAACTGTAGTTTGAATGACATATAGTAACCATAATGATGATGTGCTAGTCTGAGTGACATATATTATTAATCATAATGATGGATGGGTTTTTTTTCACTGTTGCTTGCATGTTAAAAAAAACTATTTAATTAAAAACCTATCTATCTTTCCTGAAGGAGTATGACAGCTAGTTAGGAGTAGTGGAGTGTGAGTGGTGCAAAAAATACACATCACACACCTGAGGCTTCATTGACATACTGGGTTATACATTTTTTGTTTGTTTCTCGGCTAGAGCTCTGAGGTTCACCAATGGTGGGATTTTTTGTATGTGAACAGTTTTACCCACCATTAAGGTAGCCACATTCTGACTTTGAGGATATAGTGATGATGATGACGGCAGTAGCAAAAAGATCAAGAAGACCGAAAGAATAGCAAGTAGAAGAAGAAAAGAAAGAGGATGAAGAGTAACAACTCCTACAATGTCAAGAAGAAAAAGATCGATAATAAAAATCGTCACCATCATGACACTATCCTACACTGCACACTACACTGCACTCAACCCCACCACACCACACTCTCAGTCTTAATAATAAAAATAGTGTATGGAATTTATAAAGCGCTGAATCTTGTAAAGCAACAAATCCCTTGTACACGTACCTACTTCTCCCCTCCTGCCGCCCCCCCCACCCCCCCGAAAAAAACCTCAAATAGTTCCAACTGCTCTACATCAAACTACAGACAATCAAATAGTTCCAACTGCTCTACATCAAACTACAGACAATCAAATCTAATCAAATGGCTCCAACTGCTCCAAATCAACTTACAGACAATCAAACAGCTCCAGCTGCTCCACATCAAATCAGAAACAATCAAATTCAACCAAAATCGAACAAAAGACAAGACCTTGGAGGGGAACCCGGCACCACAGACGTGACACAGCTCCTGGGAGAGAAGGTGATGCTGCAGCTGATGACGCTTCAGTCGACTCTTGTCGATAAAGCTCTCTGGGCACTCTGGGCACTGAAACGGCGTCTCCCCTGCACGATCACCAGCAACAAAACATACAAGATAACGAACAATTTTTGTTTAAACTTTGGGTGGGTTCTTCTGTGGTCAAAAAAATGGTGTGACGTGATGTAAAGTGTGTTGTGGGTGTAGTGTGGTGTTGGTGTGATGAGACATAAACAAAATGGTGTGATGGTGATGTGCTGCGCTGTAGTGTGACATAGGTGTAGAATGGTATGTCGTTTAGAAGTAATAATTCCTTCTCCCACCTGCCTTGAAGATAGGGACATCAGAGGCTATTTCACAGGGATATCAGGGGCTCAGTCATAGGGATATCAGGGATTCTTTCATAGAAATATCAAGGGCTCTTTCAAAGGGATATTACATGAGGCTGTTTTGAGGAATATCAAGTGGTCTTTCAAAGGGATATGAAGGGGCTCTTTCATTTAAAAAAAATATATATCACATGCTCTCATAGGCATATCAAGAGGCTCTTTAAAAGAGATATCAATGGGCATTTCATAGGGAAATCAGGTGCTCTTACATGGGAATATAATTATAAGGAGCTCTTTCAGTACAAGTTGCTTCCCTTTGTTCATGAAATTATGTGCCAAAAATACATCTGCTTTCTAAAACATGCTCTGTTTCTGTCTTTAAATAATTTGTTCTTTTTTCTTTGTCAGCTCTCTTTTCCTAACGTTCTGCCTTTCTGCTACATTTCTTTTGTTATCCTGCTTTCTTTCATTTTTTTTCTTATTCTAAATCCATAACATGTCATTGGTACTGTTAAGGTTGTGATTTTGTTTTGCATTTGAAAAAGAATTCAACAGACATATTTTTTATACTGTTTGTTTTGTTAGTTCTAATTCAGTGGAATTGACAAGCAGAGACTTCTTTGATGTACCTTGTAAGTCTCTTATGAACTGTTGGTCAATGTTTGCGTTACTGATGTTTATTTCAGTAGAGTTATAGCAGTGACTTATCTGACATTAGTCAATTAGTGTCTTGTAAGTTGTTTTACTCTCAAAATTTAGCAAAACAAATCAGTTTTTGTTTTCTACAGTGTGACAGTGCCAATATGACCTCTATTGTATGCTAGACTATAAATGCTATGTAACGAACTGGTGGAATGTGGTATATGAATGGTTTTGGTGCATTGTAATGGCAGGATTGGGGTACGTTTTTCATGTATTTGTGTTACAGTAATCCACAGTGATTGTGGTGATGTAGCTGTGGTGGTGTGGTCTGGTGTGATATGAAAGCAAGTATACAGTATGCACACATACCCAAATGAACATACACACACATACACAGACTCTCTCTCTCTCTCCTTCCTTCCCTCCCTCTCACATGCCTCAACCTACCTGTATGTCTTCGCTTATGTATGGCAAGAATGTGCTCAGAGCGGAAAGCTTGGCCACACTCACAGCACACAAAGTTCTGATGACTGTGCACGCCCACATGCGATGTCAGCTTACTCAGCGACGTGAAGGAAGCCGTGCACTCTGAACAACTGTAGGGTTTTTCAACCTGTAGTAACAAACCATTTTTAAAGTGGAATATTATTATGAAATAGAAAAGAATATGCAACTAGCAAACGCTTATTTAAATACCATCAACAATAAAAACGCTCACATATACTCCCCGAAGTCAGAATGTGGCTACCTTGATAATGGGCAAACAGTCACATACGCAAAATCTCACCACTGATGAACCTTGGGGCTCCGGCCAAGACATGAAAAAAAAGTCACACAATAAATCTGTATAAATGCCAGTTTGAGTGCTAATCCCATAAAAATATTTAACAAACTTGTGCATCAGACATTGCTCAATAAAAATGAAGACTGATCTGTAGTCGTCAAAGCTTATCTGGTACAACACAGCTTTTGGATTCCTGAAAATTCTTCTTTATGACGTGTTAACACTCAAAAAGTTGACAACTGCCGATGACTGTGTGGGTCTTCAAATGAATTCAATCAGCAATGATACAAACAATATTCCACTTTGATCAAATCATTCAGTGCCAGAGGAATATCATATATTAATGCAGTTCAATAAATTTATTGCCCTCTTCTTTAAAAAACAACAACAAAAACACCTTATCATATGTGGGTGCTTAAGCTTAACAGTCCACTGACTGCACACTCAGTCAGTCGATTAATTTTCAAGACTACTTAGCAGTGATTTTTTAAAAAATACTAGTGAAAGGCTTAAACTAAAGGGAGGCAATGTTACATTGGAGAGATTCATAGTCTCCAAAATCAGAACTAGAACAGAAAAAAAAACTTTCTTTGATTTAACAACAGAGAGTTAGTTCCATATCTCCTGCTCGCACGAAATAAATCACACTATCTTTGGAAAAGATTTATTACGATTTATGGTACATATGCTGCTTGGATGTGATTGCATTCTTGCCTTTGCAAGAAGCTAGATGTTCACACACACACACTATCAGTTTGACCATAATACATATTAATATAATAATTATAGTATGCAAAGGAGAGTTACCATGTGTTCAGAACCATGGTGCATCTTGATGTGGCGTGTCAGCGCCTTCATCCCCAGGCAACTCTTGCCGCACAAATGGCACACAGAGCTGCGCATGTCTTCATGCCAGCTCTCATGCAGGTCCAAGCTAGCAGAGGACTTGAACTTGGCCCCACACTGTTCGCAGCTGAAAGGCCGCTCATCCCTGTGGCTTCTTTTGTGTTTGGTCAGCTGGGTTTTGAACCTGAAAGTAGCACCACACTTGTCACACTTGTTGATTCTGGGCCACTGCTTTGTGTGTTCTCTCTGCTTATGACCCTCCAGACCTCTTTTGGATTTGAACGTTCTTGCACAAAAACTGCAGCTGAGTGATGGTTCTGTTGTATCTTCTTCCTGGGGGGAGTTTTCACCAGTGCAGACATCTGTGTTTTGTGGTGGTTGTATCTTTCCTGAAACAGTGGTAGGCTGATCAGACTGTGATGTGCTTTTAAAAGTTTCCTGAGTCCCATCAAGCCTTTGATTAGAGTGAGATTTCATGTGTAGAGTCAAGCTCCTTTTGAACTTAAATGACTTTTGACAAACTTCACATGTGACAGATTGTTCTCTATCACCTGGCTTAGACTGATTATAAGTTTTCTTCAACTGACCAGGTAGATGATTGGATTTTTTCAAATACTGACCACAGTCACGACTATTGGGAGGTTGGTCATTTTTAGACCATCTTTTGTTGCTGGGTTTCCTCTTTTTAGTGTGAGCGACCCCAAACTGCTTGCTTGAGGAAGCGTTAACAGAGCTGTGAAATTTCTGTCTGTGCACTCCTAACGACACAGATGACTTGAAACATTTCTGACAAAATTCACAACAGTGACGTTTGTTACTGTGAATGCAAGTGTGAGATTCAAGATCACTTTTGGACAGGAAAGACTTCTTACAAGTTAAACACTCAAACTGAGTCCCCCCTTTTGTTACTTTATGTTTCACTGGTTGTGGTTTTTCTTTCATTTGATGCACTCTCTGTGAGTGATGTACCAAAGCCTCTGAAGAAGAGAAGACCTGACCACACACTTCACATCCATGTGTCTGCTTCTGTCCCTTGACCCCACCCACTGTTTCATATACACTTTCTTCATGTGATATGATTGTTGTATCGTTACATGTAACAGTACCACCAGCCGAGTCACAACTGTGAGTCTGTCTTGGCTCAGCAGATTGTGACTCTGTATCTGTGTCCTCATCACCGTCTTCTTCGTCATCATGCCTTACACTGACTTGACTACGGGTTCTTTTGTCAACCCCAGATTCTGCTTTTACACACACACTTGCAGCATTTGAAGGTCCGATGTCACCTGAGCTTAGACTTTTCACCTCAGGTGTTGTCAGGTTGTAGATATCAGTTGCAGGCAGTGAGGTCACTTTGCAGACAGACATGACGACATTATCAAGGTGCCTGTGTTGCCCACACATCAGAGACACTGACAGCATACCCTGGCAGTACACACACTCCACATCCCACCGCTTCTGATGGTGACTCTCATACCTGTCAACACAAACAGTATCATGGTTAGTATTTCATTGAAAATGTATGATTACTGTGGATGGGGGAGGGGTTGGGGGGGGGGGGTTGGAGGGTTGGGGGGGTTCCACAAATCAAATCTGTCAGCTACTAATGGTGCAAATGTCTGTATTTCACTTACCACTCCTGTCACTCAAGTCAAGAAATCTTATACACGTTTATGATTTAATAGAATTGTAAAACAGTTCTGAAACTTTGATCCAAGTCACAGTTTCTTTGATTTGTTTGTGTGCACGTTTTGATTTTTTTTATAATTGTTTTAGTTAATGTATATATTTTCAGCTGTGAGCACCAATAACAAGTTTCATTTGTCAACTTCCTCATTATTATCCTTGAATCAAAGACAATCACTATCAAAATAATAGAATAGACCCACAATAACTTTAAACGGTGTGTGTGTGTGTGTGTGTGTGTGCGCGCGCGTGTGTGTATGTGCGTATGTGCGTGTGTGCGTGCGTGTATGTGTACGTGCATTGGTGCAAGCATTTACATGGGCATGCCTGCTTGAGTGTGTATATGAGATATTCAGGCAAGAGTGCTTAAAAGCTAATCTGTACTCACAACTTAAAAGCTGACAAGTGATTGGCAGATAGAGTTGAATTCAATATTTAAAATAATCTTACCATTTCAAAAGCAGGCATGCAGTTTCTGAGTCCGAGTGAAGTCCTTCAGCCTTTCTGATCTGGTGCCAACGATCCCATGCTTCCTTCCCTAATCGAACTGCACACTCTTCTTTCATGTCACTGTGGTCCATGGCTGGTCCTTCCAGTTCCACGCATCCTTCCATGTCTTCTGCCGCAGTTGATTCTTTCCTCTGCAGCTAAAACAGTACTGTCAGCTGAGGGACCTGCATGACAATCACGTTTGCTTGTTCAGTTTTTGACTTGTGCAGCTAGAGAGCTGGGAGAACTTTGCTGATCCTCCTCCATAGTGGAAAGCCTCTCTCCCTGGGAAGAGCTGTATCCTGAAAGGAAACATAAAATAGAACATTTTATAAAGAGAACATTTTATTCATTTATTTTTGTTGTTGTTGTTCCTTGGCTAGAGCTCCAAGGTTCACCAATGGTGAGATTTTTGCGTATGTGATTTAGCCCCGCCCCCTTCCCCCACATTATACATCACCACGCTGTTTAGGCAGCCACATTCTGTCTGAACAAGACATCTGTCTGCATGCTTTTTTATTTTAATTTGTCATCTGACATCCGTTTCTACTGTACCAGCACAAAATGGCCTACTCTTCCGAAAGATAGAACTGGCTTTTAACGTTGTGCAAGATGGTCTATGTGCTTTCGCACATGAGGCCTTGGTTTAAACTAGTTTCACCACATAGTCTCATGTGAAGGACTTTGACATTCAGCTTGATTTTTTTCATCAAACTGGGAAGAAAGGGCAAGGCTGGGAACATAACGCAGAACCTCATGGTTAACTTACTGACAGGCCAACGTTTTGATCATCCTGCCACCGCCTTTCTTATTCATACTTTAAAAGTTTGTTTGTAACATTATGTGTTGATTTTGATGCAAAAATGTTTACGTACAGTGTTTAAATCACAATTAAATTCACATTAGTGTGCATGTGTCTTTGTTTTAACGTCTAGATCAACTAAAACAAAGTTATATTAAACAGGCATTGTAGTGTATGAGTGGTATTGTGTTATGTATTTGATTGTACTGCTTTTGAATTGTTCTTATAATATAAAATGCTTTGTGCTTTCCTTATAGTATAAAGGGAAGGGAAAGCACTCAAAAGTTTCCATTCTTAATTTATTAATATTAAATTAATTATTATTTTAAAATATAAGTAGAGCCTCTGTCAGAACAAAAGTCAAAAGAAGTAAATATATATTGAGTTTTGCTGTACTGTGATTCATTATATATAGCACTTTCCAGTTTCATGACAGACTGAATGAAATTCAGGCTGCTCTCCCCTGGGGAAACCATGTACCTACAACTAGTACAAGAACAGGGCAACCTTTTTTCCTTCAAATTTCCTGTCTGCATACCTGTGTGCTTAGTGGCATATCATATGGGACTGTCTACTGCTGACAGTACATAAATTTATGACATGGCAGATAATATAATATTCAATTGAGATATTTCAGTACATGTACTGTTCCGTTATACTGTCCAGAACAAGATATACATCAGTATACATGATTATTGACTTTTGTTGATTGCTTGTCAATGAAATTAAATTGAAGGTAGATAAGACTTTTTCCAGCCGGTCGGACAATTAAGTGTTATATTTGACTGATATATATTATAATACATTTATCTGGTGATGATGCATGCCAGTAATTTGAGTAAAGTTGTTTGATAAAATGTGTCTTTGATAAAAATAAAAAATAAAAGTGTGTATATGTATGTGTGTGTCACTGTGTGTGTGTGTTTATCATTTTATAAATACAAACAAGCTGCTTACCATTGGATTTAGAAATTGATTAAATTACCATGAAAAGAAAGGACTGGACAAGGGCAAACTTATGCAGCTTAACATTACTCATAATGTAAACTTGTATAATATTACTACTTATGCAGCTTAACATTATTCATATTGTAAACTTGTATAATATTACCAAGTAATTTACGAAATAAAATATAACATAAATAACAAACTAATAAATCATAAACTTAGTCCATTTTTAAGACTTGTACAAGAAGCAAAGTTAGCAAACAGTCTGGTGGGTTTTTCTCTACTTTTAGATAGAAAAAACTTGCTCAGAAAGCTGGCAGCTGAATCAGTCAATCCACTCAATGGCATATGTTTGTTTCAAGTACTGAACTAGTAGTAGATAAGTTCTGAATTCATAATGATAATTAATCTGGAGTACAGTAGTAAGATGCCAGTGACAGGACAGACCATTCAAGTTTTCACAGCTCAAGCTGTCTGCTGCACCAATTCCCCCCCTACCGTTAAAATTAGCTCCGACTCCATTCCCCTCAGATTCTTTGGACAGTATTATACCCCTGCGCAATGACTGTTTCGACAATAGGCCTACCCCAGCCAGATGACTGAAACGCGCGCACGAGAGAGAGAGAGAGAGAGAGAGAGAGAATGCAGGGGGGGGGGGGGGGGGGGGGGGGGGGGGGGGGGGGGGGGGGCTCTGCAAGCTTAATCTTTCTGCAACTCTAAACAAGCCATATTTTACATACACCTCACTTTTACTTACAAATAACCAGCCAAAATGAATGCTTAAAAGCGAGGAAATGTAGATGCTTCCCAAATTACAGTTCAGCTCACTCTGCAGACTGCACTCTTGCACAGTTCCGAAAGTGCCTTTCTTCAAATTGTCTGATTTTTTTCTTACACATAGGGTACTTTATTCGCATTTGGCGGTTGAATTTTTGCCCCAAACGTACAAAACAGAAACACTAAACCGACCTGAAGATGGTTCTTGGTAGACTTTTCATAAGGCTAAGAGGAGAGAAAATCACTCTATGATCACTGATCTTGAATAAACTAGGTTAATTGCCTGGCCCTTCTTTTGAAAATGTCTTGCTATCAACACAGATGAACCCCCCCCCCCCCCCCCCCAGAGCACACTTGATAACACAGTACACATATCCCAGGCTCTGTGTGTGTGTGTGTGTGTGACAGAGCTAAAAAAAATATTGTATATGATGTCTGTGGTGTGTGTACGCAGAGAAAGATGGTGTGTATGTGTCACTGAGTACATGCGGATCTGTATGTTGAAGAAACTAAAACGTTGGCCATTATACTTTTCAAATTCAAATTCAAAAAGTTGGGTTTTTAATCACAGACACAGAGAAATTCCGGTGGGTCACGAGCCACACATAAAAACAATAAACATGTAAACATGATATCATACAAAACAACCACACACTATCCGAACATCAGCACGCATCCATCATAAGATTTTTGTTTAATTTTTTATAAAAAAAAGCACCCACAAATCAGCGATACCCCAGCCATTCATAAACTCGCCCAAGAAAAATCACGAATACGCATGTGCGCACCAGTAACCCCATGCATCCGCACACTTACACACACACACACACACACACATAGAGAGAGAGAGAGAGGGGGGGGGGGGGGAACATTCGCACACATGGGGGCGCATTTTTATGACATAAGCCAAAATTGTTATACCATGCTATATAAGACAAATATCAATTAAATTAATACTCTGTTCTATTAAGATAGTGAACACAGTCTAAATGATAACACGCCCACGCATTTTTATGACATGAATCAAATTGGTATAACATGTATGATAAGACAAATATCAATGAAATTCATGCTCTATTCTATTAAAATATTCAACACAATTTAAACTAATAAAAGGTAGCCTTTCCCATGCTTCAAAATGTCCCATACCTTTTCTATCTGAGCTCTGTATCTCCCTTGCGACCATCCCCCACCCCACTCTCTCTGTCTCGTCTGTCTTCTCTCTCTCTCTTCTCTCTCTCTCTCTCTCTCTCTCTCTCTCTCTGTCTGTCTGTCTCTCTCTGTGTCTCTGTCTATCTGTCTGTCTCTGTCTGTCTCTGTCTCTCTTCTCTCTCTCTCTCTCTCTCTCTCTCTCTCTCTCTCTCTCTCTCTCTATCTACTATCTATCTATCTATCTATCTCTGTCTCTATCTAACTATCTATTGCAGCACATCTTGCACACGTTAACTCAATGGAGTGGCCATATTGTGGTGACGCCTGATTTGGGCTATATTTGAAAAATTCAGCAGACTTACCCAACATAATAATGACATACACATTATACATCATTGAAAAGCATATAATGTTAACTTTTGAGATTGTTTCACAGTTTTTTAATAGATGACTGTATTAATTTTTTTTACAAATTTTCAAAACATGTCACTGAATGCTGAAAAATAAAAAGTTTTGAAAATTAGGGCTGGTATCTTACATGGCTTGGACTGTTCATCAACTAGTCCCCCTGAAGCAATGTGATGATTTTTCACCAAAGTAAAGTTCCCTGAAGCTGGCTGAATCCATCTGATGTCACTTTTTGTACAACAGATTTTTTTTTAAATCATAACACTGGAGAATCTGAAATCCCAAAGATATCACTTGTTGACATGGCAAACAAAATTAGCCAACAGACAAAAACCAGGCAAGCCTATGGTCAAGGAAAGCAACTGTGTTTAGAAAAATGATTGCCCAACAGGCCAGAGTACTTTCCCTTGAGTTAAACATCACTTTGTGTTGTTTTCTTAAATTCGTAAGTCTGCCGATTCTTAAGCTTCCGCACGTCACAGTAAAGGAAAGGAGTGAACCTCAATGAGTTAAATCCTGTTCCACTTTTCGGAAGAGTAGGCCATTGTATGCTGGTGGGAACAGATGACAGAATTTACAAAACGGCATACACATGGGGGGGAGGCACCTGGTCGAGTAGTTTAGGTGGTCAACTCGTGATCCAGAGGTCGCAGGTTCGATCCCCGCTCGGCTCGGTGTTGTGTCCTTGGGAAAGACACTTTACTCCTATTTTCCTCACTCCACCCAGGTGTACAAGTGGGTACCAGCTCTGCTGGGGAAGTATCTGGCGACAGACTGGCGTCCTGTCACAGGGGTGGTGAAAAACCATCAGTTCCTTAACGCTACAGAAACCGGGATAAGCTCCGGCTCTATGGGCCTTCTGGCTCGAAAGAACATACAATACTCATACACTCACACAGTAAAAAACAAAGGAAAGAAAACAACTAAAAATACAAAAAACAAAAAACACACACCAAAAACCAAAATAAAAACAAACAAAAGAGAAAAAACAAAAGAAAAACAAACAAAAACCCAAACTTGTAAAGTAATAAAAAAACACTTACACATTGTAAATAAGATACACATATTTGTTACACGCAACAATAAGATATTGAAATAAAACATTCACTAGAACTCAAGTACAGTCAACAAACCCAATAAAATATTGAAATGACAAAGTATGAATGGTCCTTCATCAGGATACCCAACAGCTATA
>CM054151.1:27044346-27084346 GCA_028751875.1 Rapana venosa | reverse complement strand
GCCCAAATTTTTTGCCACTTTCTGGTTACAATTTTTTTTAAACTACATTTTTTGTTTTTGCAGTCAGGCCCCTGGGGCCAAAAAAATTAAGGAGTGGAAAAAACCAGATGAAAAAGGAATCGGTAGATATTCTGTAAAATTTTTAACTTTTCATTTTAAGACCCCCGGGTTTTTTTTGAAAAAAAAAGATTTTGGGGAAGGGCCCTTTTTCATTCACAAGATTTGTTTTGGGCCCCATTTAAATTGGTTTTTTTATCTAAAACCATTTCCCTAGGTATTTTGTTTTCACGCTCAAACCTTTACCCCATAAATGTAAAAAAATTTGGGTTATAAGATGGGGGTTTTTTTGGGGAAAATCAATAACCATTTTCTTTGGTCTTTTAAAGGGTTAAAGGGTTCGAGACCGTTCTTTTTTGGCCCGGAGCAAAACCCCCTCAAAATTGTTTTAAAAAGCATGGCATGGGAATTAGCAGATCTTCCTAGAAGAGTCATCAGAATTTTAATTTTTTTGATTAACCCGGTTTAAAAAATCAGTCCCGGCGTCATTAAAAGCAAAGGGTTTAAAAAAATGGGGGGGAAAAACCCTTGCCTTGGGGAGAACCAGGGGAAGTTGATCTTTGGGGGTAGATTGGCTTTTTGAAATCAAACAAAAATGTGTCCCGGGCTGTAAAAAAATCATTATCCAGAGAGTAAGCCGAGGTCAGACATTTATTGAGAGCAGTTTGATTGCTAAGAGATGGGGCTGAATGGTATTAAAGGCAGAGAAGAAGTCAATGAAAAGTATACGAACAAAAGAGTAAGATTTTTCTGGGTGGGAATAGGCATCATGCAGCAAGGTAATTGTACCATCAGTTGTGCTTTTCTTGGCTTTGTATGCATATTGAAGAGGATCTAGATATGAATAAGTGGAGAAAAGAAGCCGTTTCAGAATGATTATTTCAAAACATTTAATTACTGTTGGGGTAAGAGCTACTGGTCTGTAATCATTTAAAGAGCTGGGGTGAATATTTTTTGGAACAGGACAAATTATTTATTTTTTTCAGAGGCTTGGAACACGGCATGCTTTTAAGGGCAGAGAAAACAAATCACCAAAAACATGACACAGCTTTTCCGCACAAGATTTTAAAAACCGCCCACAAATACCACCCACACCCACAGCCTTCCTCACATGCAATGTTTTAAATACTGATTTCACATACGTAGAATGAACACTAAAATCTTCATCATCTGGATCATTAGCACAGACACTTTTTCGCAGGTTAAAAAGAACAGATTCAAGCTCATGTTTATGATCATGTTCAAGGTGGCAGTAGAAATTATTTAGTTCATCAGAAAAAAGCCTTTTGTTCCTCTAGTGGCATTGACTGTGTTGACAGCTTTGAGTTTACTTGCCCTGAAACCTTTCCCTTCATTTGCCAAATGGTCTTTCTGAAACTGTTCTTCAACTTTCTCTTTATAAGAACTTTTACGCCCTCGAATTTCTTTTGGGAGTTTCTTTTGAATTGTTCTGCAGGTCATTCTATTGCCACTCTGAAATGCTAGTTTCTTTTTGTTAAGAGAGTATAGTAGGGGAATGCAGCAGTTTTGTGTATGTGTGTTATTTTTTGTTGTGCTCGATTTTTTTGTTAAAGGATTCTGTTCTCTGGCAAGACCTCAAGGTTCAACAATAGTGAAGATGTTGCGTATGTGACTTTTTACCCACCGAAATATGAATATAGACCATTGAAGGGCTATCTTGGTGGTGGCGGGAAGCTGAGCTCTAATTTGGGCCGTCAGACCTCATGTGCAACTCTCAAGCCACCAGGCATCATCATCATCATCATCATCGTTCTTCTTCTTATTATCAGTATGACTGTTTAGGCTACATGATTAGAGGGTTGGATGCTTTTTATAAATGTTGTTAATAATATTTGCAAAATTCCCTCTCTCTCTCTCTCTCTCTCTCTCTCTCTCTCTCTCTCTCTCTCTCCAGTCAGCTTTTAAAACTTATATGCTTACATTAGTTATGTACTTTACATTTTGCATGATTTGATTTTCCCCCTTTTTCTTGGAACAAAATTGTGTTCTTTGTTGTTTGGTTGAGAGGTTTGTTGTTGTTGTTGGTTGGTTTTTTAAAAAAAAAATGTTCTTTTGCCCAGAGGGCTGGTTGTAGAAAGGCATGTTTGCTTATGCCATAACCCCCTTTCAATTCAATTCAATTCAATTCCCCCCCCCCCCCCCCCCCCCCCCCCCCCTCTCTCTCTCTCCATGGTCACTGAAATAGACAGAGAACCGTCAATAATAGGCTACCTGTACTGCGATATCCACAGACTCATTTCTGAGCCATGAGGACCAAAGGTTGGACCCTTGGTCTTGGACCCTTGGACGGGGGGGGGGGGGGGGGGGGGGGGGGGGGGGGGGGGACGTGGATATGATCCAAAGGCTGCGTCCTGCAATCAGCATGGGCTACACTGTCCATGTTCTGCAGAGGAATTTGAATATATTGCTGCAATCATGTAGGTTTGTTTACTTTCTCTATTTCCTTTCCTTGTTTACATTCATGATCCAGCCAATTTCGCCGACATTCTCCATTAACTCTCCATTATCTTCGAAATAAAAGAACAAATTAAAAAAAACAAAATTTCGCCCAAAACTGGGAGGTGCACGTGCACTGAACACATACGTGGATGAATAAAGAATAAATAAATAAATAACATTTCGCCCCAAACTGGGAGGTGCACGTGCACTGAACACATACGTAGATTGTGGAGGGAAATTTGAGAATAATAGGTCTACCAGACATTCTTTTCGCCAAAATACTTTCAATCTATGTTCTTATTTCAATGCTATTATTCTCAGAGATTACTTTTAAATATTTACAATTTAGATAGCAACTGTTCTGACCACACAAACTTTGAATACGACTGTTCGGGCCACAACAGAGCAGACGACGCTCGGTGATCTGAAGTGTCTTAAAACCACTAGCCTAGCTAAGTAACCAAAGTTTTGGGATTGCTACTTTGAAATCAAAATAAGTTTGTGTTGTACACTTTTTTGCTTTAACGACTAGAGTATGAATAAAACTAACACTGCGCACACCACAGTTTAATCAAAGCATGTCATATGTATGTCTGGTTGGGTCGTGGGGCGTTCCGTAGCTTAACCTATTTACGGGATAGCCTGGTGGAAATGTAGTTTTGTGTGTGTGTGTGTCTTTCGAGATTATGATACGTATCAATCTGCCTGTCAGTATTGTAATTGCTCTTCATGGGATAATTAAAGTGTTTTTGACTTGACTAGAGTGATGCGCACTGCGCTGGTGATCTGCTGACCCAGGTTCGAATCTCGTTCAAGAGGATTTTCCCTCTGGATTTAACATTAGTGCCGACTCCAGGTCCTGTGTGCGAACGCACGCAGAACATCTTGCACACACGTTAAAACCCGCCCCACTTTTCGAAGTAGGCCATTGTGTGCCAGTGGGAACGGATGACAAAATTTGCAAAAAATGCATACACATGGGGACTGGGTGTAAAAGAGCACACCATCATCCTCGAAATAAAATAATTAAATACATAAAAATTTATTTATTCATAAATGAATTTTAAAAACAACAACCCTTGGGGTCTCCAAGAATAAGAATGCACAATTAGCCTGCTCATCACAGTTGGGAATCACTGTGAATATACAATCACACACTCAGTTAGAAGTTTGCATGACTATGTGGCTGTTTCCAAGTACCTCGCAAAAATTATAGTGAGCCATAATACGATTTTAGAATGGTTAAAAAAAAATCCTTTATTGGAGAATGCAGCTTATAATGAATGAAGACAATCTCACATAGCACTTCAAGGCAGTACACATTGTAAATTAGGTCTTGGCACTTTGCTTTCATTTACAACTGACCAGGTTTTGGCCTGAACAAGAATCAGTGTGTGTCATAGAGCTTCTTTTGTTTTGTTGAATTCCGGTTAGGCCTATTATAGTTTGTGACCTCAGCTTTATCCGCCCTTGTGGCATTTCAGCTGACGGACTTTGATCCCAAATCTGCGTCTTCCAAGCATTTCCAGCTTCTTGTTCTTAGACCGACGAGGTCGCCTCACCATACGAGTATGCTTTCGAAAGGAAGCATACCCTTATTAAGAGCAACATCTCTCAGTAGAGGGATATCTTGGACTGCTGATAGTGATACACTGGCGTCGTCTTTCTGTCGACTTTAGCAGGAGGAGGTAACTGTTCCCCTTAGTGAGAGGCTTAGAGGCATTAGTTGCCACCTTATGTAATAACTCTAATCGGTTGTATGCTGGTACAACAAGTGCTGTTACTATCTTAGTAATAATACCGTGATCTATTAATCACTGACATCCCATATTTCAGATGTAGAAGGGAGAGATTGTGTGATGCCAAATGTCTGAAATCATACCAAACAAAACCCTTTGATTAATTAGATACTAAGTTTATTCACATGGTTATAAATATTACCTTTAATTATCATGTTTGAACAATAGTTGTGTAATTTATAGAAAACAAATCTCAGCTCTGTGTGTGTGACAGAAGATTGAAATGGGATTGTTACTAATGTTTTAAAAGAGTGTTGTAGAGAAAGAGGGGGTAGGGAGGGGGGATATAAAATTTCAATACTTAAATTTTTTTGTTTGTTTCTTGGCTAGAGCTCCAAGGTTCACCAATGGTGAGACTTTGCATAGGCCCTTATATGACTGATTTTCCCATAATTAAGGTGGCAGCATTTTGACATTGGGCTAATGATGATTCGTAATCATATCATATGTTTTGAATCAATTGAATGAGAACAGTAACCTCACACTCTGTACACATGTAGAATGTAGATTGTACAATTGTTTGTACATGTAGAGAAAACACTTAAAATACACTTAAAACCATGGTGCACAAGTGCATATCTCGCCATATGTGTATACATGGAAGTTGGAATTCCCTCCTCCCACTTCCTCAGAATACACACAGACACCCCCCCCCCCCCCCCCCCCCCCACACACACCAAACACAACACGTGTCTAATATCACTTATGTGTACAGACGTTAAATTGAAGAACAACACACACACACGCACCTCTCCTCACACACACATACCTCCACACACACACACACACACACATTACTATATATATATATATATAAAAATATATAATAATATATATATATATATATATATATATATACTCCATTGCACTCACACACACACACACACAAACACACACACACACACACACACACACACACACACACACACACACACTGATAATGATTTACGGTGACACAAATGGTGAAACTCAGAACAGCGACACACTCATAATTCGATGTAGAAGATGAGCAGTGACCAAGGCAGGGTGCACTTGATCAGGGAATTTGTGAATGTGACTTCCTTTATTCTGTTGCATGGTGGTCAGGGAGAATGAAAGGTACTGTGGAAATCCTGCCAGATTTGAAATTTAATGACAGACCTCAAGTCATGACTCTTGGCTTTTCCTCATATGTTCCAGGTGTAAAGGCAAAAGATAACATTTATATTGCTCATTCAAGTGTGTGTGTGTGTGTTTTTTATGTTGTTTTTTTTAAAGTAGCTCAAGTGTGAAGTGGATGATACTCGACTGTGCAGTGGCCACAGTTTTGAGACAGTATTGGTCTGGACTCCACTCTCCCGAAAAGTCCTTCAGATGAGACTATAAACCGAGGCCCCGTGTGCGATCGCATGCAAAACATCTTGCGCACATGTTAAATCCTGTTCCACTTTTCGTAAGAGTAGGCCATTGTGTGCCAGTGGGAACGGATGACAAAATTTACAAAACTGCATACACACGGGGACTGGATGTAAAAAAGCACACAAGTGCTTATTCCATTATCCTCGATATAAAAGAATAATTTAAAAAAAAAAATCCAGGTAAGACTTGAAAAGTCCAATGTATAAGCAGCAGACTGCATAAAGTACCAAACTCAAAAGTCAATCACTTAATGACAATTGCATTTGTACAGGGTTTTTTTCCAGGCAACTGTTGAAATGTCTCTGCAAGATGCCAAGAGATCAAACTCATAACTTCCCACTGGTAGCTCCCAGCCAGTTGGTCACTATGTCAGTGCAGTCATTCAGTGTAATGATGCATGTCTAGGGGAAGGGGAGTGGCAATGTTTGTTTTCTTACCTTTTGTTGTTGTTTTCTTTTTTATCTGTTTGTTTACTTTTCTCCATGGCATGGGTTAATAACCAGGAAGGGTTTTATGGTTGCAGTGTATGAGAACTAGCCTCGACCTAAAGAGCTCAGGAACCCACACGACTTTGCATTAGCACCACCCCAGTCTTCTGTACCAGGATAGAGAGTCCACTTCTTGTTAGATAATCACAGTTTGTACCTGCTTCAAGATGACTGGTGTAGTAAATAACAGCTAATGCAGGTGAGGAATGCTGCTTTTTCTTGTCTGGAGCTTTGAATTGATTTGTGTCTGTATTGTATGTTGATGTCACTTTTGTCAGTGACTCATCTCACTTTGTTATAGATGCAAAACATTAAAATCAAAATGTTTGTAAGTAAATTTGATGAACTGTGTAGAAGAAAAGCTTCACTCTTGTGTATTTCGAGTTCACAAATACTGAAATAGTCTTATTGAAGTTTGTTGTGTATGCAATTTGATGTATTGATCATTATAAATGTACATATATCTTCTGACAGTTATGAAATTAAATCGCAGATATCTTTGTTGCTAAATTATGTGCAACTTTTTGCTTGTTAACTGAAAGACACATGTAATTGTAACTTAATGTAGCATCGTAAACTTAAACGCTTTAAGTAAGCTAATAACAGGGTATTAGAAGAGAGGTTACTTTGCTAGTTATCAAGACATCCTCCAAATGTCTGAAACAGAAATTTTTTTTTAAAAAGGAGCTTAGTTGAGCACTATCAGATGAATGTACAGATCTATTCTGAGTGCCTTTTTAGTCTTAATATGTTATGTACACAAAAGTCAAGTGGATGTGACTGTGCAGGTACATTTATAATCATGTTTGGATGTGATAATTATATGTAAATTTAATTTGTAAAGGGTTTCTGTGTTATTGGGTTAGGTTACAAAAATCTTTTTTTTCTGTTAATGTTATTATTTATTATTGAAAAGTTGAATAATCAGATTTAAATCAAATTTGTATGGAATATAATGATAGTTTAATACTGACTCTGTTTTTAGTTATGTGTGGGATCAGACTTTAAGAACCAAAATGATAAGGGGAGATACATTGGAAAGATACAGTATTGACTTTTCAGTTTTTAGATGTTACACTTACAGTGGTAAATCATACACAGACCTCTGTCTGCCAAGAAATCCACTGTTCAAAGAAATGTTTTACCACATGTATGTAGTATAGCTCAATGCTGGATGAAGCCTTTGGCGCATTCTGAGTGTCTTTGTGTGTACACAGTCCATGAAATATTGGAAGGGCTGGGATTATTTTTATGCAGACTTAATCATTTACCAGGACTTGCACACAAAAGGAGTAGAAAGGCATGCAAGGCTGCACATGTTGATTTGGGAGACGGTAAAGAAAATCACGCTTTCAATTCACCCAGCATTGCAAGATTCAAACCTGCAATCTTACAAGACCATTTGGACTGAAAACTTGTGGCCTTGTCCTTGCTGTTGGAAAACAGAAAAGAAGAAGAAGACCCTTAAACTAGTTAAAGTGACAAAAGAGCCCTCTCCTTACCTGCCCATAGATTTGAATGAAACCTGATAGATGTTTCCCATTGAAAGGCAAAGACCAGAAAAAAGAGGGGGTGGGAAGTAGTTTGTAATGGGAGGTTGGGGTGTGGAGCTGAAATTGATAGCAGTGTATAAATTTGTTTAAGATTGTTGAAACCAGAACACACCAGACATTTTGGTCCATCACTCTTAATGTATATATATGCATGCTTAAGTGAAACTGTGCAAACAATAAGGTTACGCTGTGTGCTGTGTGAGATGTGAACAGTTTGTGTTTTACTTGTAAATGTGTGTTATTGTGTGCCTGGAGGCAAAGTGTAGTATACATACATACTTATGCAGACAGAATGTGAGTAAGTCATGTATTTATACATCAGTGTGTGTGTATGTTGTGCGAGCATACCTCTGTGTGTGTGTGGATGGGTACTTGGAAGCGGGGGCATGTGTGTTTCAGTAGGAATGAGGAATGTTTAGAACTGTCGTTACATCAAAAGAATATTTTCATAGATCTGCAAGTGTTGATTGATGATCTTGAGGTATGTCAGGCAGTTGTGATCTCTTTTTACTGAGCATGATGTTGTTAGGATTGGAACAATCAAACATTTACTTTTTTGTATGAAAAGTGGTGTATTTTTTAATTAATAAATCAGTCATGTGTTTGTGTGGTTTTTTTCTTTTTTTAAATTACATTATTAGTCATGTCTTTTCAGAAAAAAGGTATTTGTTAAAATCCTGGGGTAAGGAAATTAAACTATAAAAAAAGAAAAAAGATTTTGCAGTGTTTTTAATCTTACTTTTTAGCCAATTATAAGTGATAGACACCGTATCTGATTGGATACGAGCATTGTTCCATCTCCTGGCTCAACTTAAGTGCAGACCTGCCAGTGCTTTGATTCCTTTTTGTGTATAAATACGCATGCAGTAGATGAAATTGGTACATTAGAGATCCAGTAATTCATGTCAGCCTCCGATGGCTTATGCAAGCACAAACATACCCTGCATGCTTCCTACACCTGGAGAGTGCTGGGCTCCTTTAGATTCAACTTACCAAAGGCCTGAAAAATTCAGTGCAGTGTCCTAAAGACACCTCAGGGAGTTAAGGGAGAAGAAAGATAGAAATTGACTGGAATGTTCATTGTTAGTAGAGCGCTGCTTTTTAGCACATGAATTTTCGTAATTGTGTGATTCATGTTTTTATGCAGTTACGCTGAAGAGAAATAAAAGGGGGAACACAAAAGCAAGTCTTTAAATTAAAGGAAAAGGAGGTTCGGCCTCGCCTTCGTCATTCCTGGCGCTGTCTTATGATGTATGATTCAACTCACAAGCCTGAACCTGTGAGTGTCAACATGGAGAGAAACAATGCGGTGGAATTTCTGCTGGGAGGCATGGCAACCTGTGCTGCTGGCTTCTTTACCAATCCCTTGGAAGTGGTCAAAACACGCATGCAGCTGCAAGGGGAACTGAAGGTAAGGCCTTTCCCCATTACTGTTTGTTTGATTTGTGTGTGTGTGTGTCTTCGTGTTAACGTCTAACCACTAGAAAGTGGTTTTAGGCAGGACTTGGGGAGGAGAAAGAGAGAGAGGCAAGTATGAGTGTGTGTGTTTGTAAAGTTAAATGAAGGAAAACAGAAAAAAAGTGGGAAATCTGCCGTACTTCTAGAAATAATCTGCATGTGTGTGTGCGTGCGCACGCATGCAGGTGCATGCTTGTGTGCGTGCATGCAAGTGTGCATACATGCGTGTGTGTGTGTGTCTCTGTGTGTGTGTCACTCTGTGTGTTTGTGTTTGTGTGTGAATGAATCAGTTGAGAAATATTAATGACTGTCTTTTTTGTTTGCGTTTCAGTTACTTAGTAGACATCAGAGCAAGTAGTTGATGTTGATAGCTTTTAAATCTGATTAATTTTCTTTGGTAGTATCTAAATATATGTTCAGCAAGACATGAATTAATTAAGATTTTGTGTGTGTGTGTTGTGTGTGACTGAGAAGGAGCAGGTAGGTGAAATAGATCAAGAGGATAAACTTTCAGAAAATTAAAATTTTTGTCCATTGCAAAGAAAAAAAAAAGTTCATGTCATACTTCACAATGTTAAAAACTACAAGAAAAAAAAAAAAAGAGTGCCACTATGAATGGAAACAGGAGTTAGACGAAAAGGGTCAGATTGGACATTGATAAAAACAATTCTTAATGTAAATATTTTGATATTTTAGGGGCATCCCTGAAGTCAGAATGTGGCTACCTTAAATGAATACACAAATCTCGCGATTGTTGAACCCTAGCTGAGGAACAAAAAAAAGAGAGAAAAGATACTTTAGGTCTATAAAACAATGTTGTTTTGTTAATGTGTGTAGCCTTGCTATCAGTATTGTGTTGACGCTGCCCTTAGCTGAAAGACACAATGTTCTTTAGAGGTCAGGAGAAGGGAGAGAGGTAATGTTCAGGTAGGAGTAGGAGTGGGGGTGGGAAGGGGTGGGGGTGTGAGGGGAAGCTAGATAAACTTTAGTGCAGAAATACCACTACCCAGATTTGAAAGCTGATATAGCCTCTGTTAAAAGATACCATTGTTAAATATCCAGGTTACCTATTTTCAGTTTTAGTGTTGTTACTTGTATGCTGTAGTATTCATGGTTTTTCACCTGTGTCTTTTGTGTGTGTATGTGTGTGTGTGTTTGTGTGTGCATGTTTGTATGTGTGAGCATATAATTATCATATTTGTGTGTGTGTACGAGGGGAGGGTGGAGGAGATTGTGACCATGAACAGGTTCATGTTCACCCCAAAGCATGAGCTTGATACATTGTAAGCATGACCACAACCATAGAAAAAAGTGTTAAACTGTATGAATGTAGCTTGCATTTTGTATACTATGTAATATTCATATGATGTGTATTATTGTACAGGCTAGCGGTCAGTACAGTGTCCACTATAGAAATGCCTTCCATGCCTTCTGGACCATAGCACGCAATGATGGGCCCACAGCCCTGCAAAGTGGCCTGGTTCCAGCCATGTATTACCAGTTCTTCATGAATGGAGTTCGCCTGGGCATGTATCAGGTCAGCGCATTTTATCCCTTACTTGTGTATGTTTAGTTGGTTGGTTAGTGTGTGTGTGTAATATATATATATATATATATATATATATATATATACACATATATATATAATTATTTATGTGTGTGATGATTTTTTTTCATTGTTTATCTACATGTGAGCTAGATACATAAAAAAATATATGAACCAACCCATCTTTCACCAACCTTGGATATTATATATAATATATATATATATTTAATATATATATATATATATATATGTATAAAGTTCTGTCTGTGAATTTCAGCATTGCCCTTGTGTTTTGAAATTTGCAAGTGTGATATTTCAGTGCACAGTTTAACGTTTTGAATAACTGCATTCATAGCTCAGAAGAATGATTCCCATTTATCAAGATGTGCCTTTAAATTTTTTTTTTTTTTTCTCTGGTTTTTGTTGTTTTTTAAATAAACAGTTGACATGGAAAAATATAAAAACCAGCTGCCACTCAGTGACTCAAGAGTTTTGAGGCCTAAAAAATTCACAATACATTTATTAATTAGTTTCCAAATTTGAAAGGTGACTTGAGGAAAAAAAATGTTCTTGTAACTTATACAAACAGGTCTTTGAAGGTCCTTGAAAGGTCCTTGATTTTCATTCACAAAGGTTTGTGTGTATCCTGGAGAAGTTGTATGTGATCTGTCATTGACGGAATGTAATTTCAGCTGGTGAAGTTGAACGACAGTTAGTTGGCATGACGAGATCAGCTGGACTCAGTAAACAAAGTATCAGCAATCATAATTATACTACTTTTAATTTGAAAATAAGAAGGAAGGTGGCAGGACAGTATAGACGTTCACTTGCCCAACAGGTAAACCGTAAGGTTCAGGGTTTGATACCTGGTCATGCCCTTTCTTGTTATTTTAAAGGGGTGTCGTTTCTTGTTCTTCGGTCATCGTTGCTATGATTTTACTTTTCAAGTGTGGCAGTGTTTCGTTTAAAAAAAGTTATTTTAAAAGATGTGTAACATAAAATTGAACGGCATGGAATTTCAGGTGCTGATCAACATGGGTTTTACGAAGAACAAGGATGGGGAGCTCAGCATACCACGCAGCATCGCAGCAGGAGCATTGGCTGGCTGTCTGGGGGCCTCCTTCGCCAGTCCTTTCTACATGGTGGGTAGTGTGTGGTGCCTCAGGCCAAATCATTGACTTTGTTCTCTTCTAACCGACAGTTGTTTCTGTGGTTTTTTATGACTTTGTTCTCTTCAAACTGACAGTTGTTTCTGTGGTTTTTCATGACTTTGTTCTCTTCAAACTGACATTTGTTTCTGTGGGGTTTTTCATGACTTTGGTCTCTTCAAACCGACAGTTGTTTCTGTGGTTTTTCATGACTTTGTTCTCTTCAAACCGACAGTTGTTTCTGTGGTTTTTTATGACTTTGTTCTCTTCATGTTCTCTTCAAACCGACAGTTGTTTCTGTGGTTTTTCATGACTTTGTTCTCTTCAAACCGACAGTTGTTTCTGTGGTTTTTCACGACTTTGTTCTCTTCAAACCGACAGTTGTTTCTGTGATTTTTCATGATTTGTTCTCTTCATGTTCTCTTCAAACCGACAGTTGTTTCTGTGTTTTTTCATGACTTTGTTCTCTTCAAACCGACAGTTGTTTCTGTGGGGTTTTTCATGACTTTGTTCTCTTCAAACCGACAGTTGTTTCTGTGGTTTTCGTGACTTTGTTCTCTTCAAACTGACAGTTGTTTCTGTGGTTTTTCATGACTTTGTTCTCTTCAAACCGACAGTTGTTTCTGTGGTTTTTCATGACTTTGTTCTCTTCAAACTGACAGTTGTTTGTGTGGTTTTTCATGACTTTGTTCTCTTCAAACCGACAGTTGTTTCTGTGGTTTTTCATGACTTTGTTCTCTTCATGTTCTCTTCAAACCGACAGTTGTTTCTGTGGTTTTTCATGACTTTGTTCTCTTCAAAGGGACAGTTGTTTCTGTGGTTTTTCATGACTTTGTTCTCTTCATGTTCTCTTCAAACCGACAGTTGTTTCTGTGGTTTTTCATGACTTTGTTCTCTTCAAACTGACAGTTGTTTCTGTGGTTTTTCATGACTTTATTCACTTCAAACCGACAGTCGTTTCTGTGGTTTTTCATGACTTTGTTCTCTTCAAACCGACAGTTGTTTCTGTGTTTTTTTTCATGACTTTGTTCTCTTCAAACCGACAGTTGTTTCTGTGGTTTTTTTCATGACTTTGTTCTCTTCAAACCGACAGTTGTTTCTGTGGCTTTTCATGACTTTGTTCTCTTCAAACCGACAGTTAATTCTGTGGTTTCCCCTACATTCAGCTACTCTCAGCTGCTATCCATTCCATCCC
The DNA here is from genome assembly GCA_028751875.1 of Rapana venosa. Taxonomy (NCBI): domain Eukaryota; kingdom Metazoa; phylum Mollusca; class Gastropoda; order Neogastropoda; family Muricidae; genus Rapana; species Rapana venosa. The sequence goes on along the minus strand of CM054151.1, from coordinate 27,071,244 downwards.
AATACCATCCAGATGGGGCTAGGTGATGCTAATTATAGCAGGAAATGACCACACATGGACTTGGTAGAAGGAAGGGGTGAGCTAGATTTAGCACTGGACCCTTGACTGAGTTCTGCTGGATGTGTGTGTTGTGTGTAATGGAAAGGAAGGAAGGAAGGTGGCAGGATGGTTAAGACGTTTGCCTGCCAGCAAGTAAGCCGTGAGGTTCTGGGTTCGATTCCCAGCCTCGCCCTTTCTTCCCAATTTGACCAAAAAAATCGAACTGAATGTCAAAGTCTTTCGGATGAGACTATAAACCGAGGCCCCGTGTGCGAATGCATGCAGAACATCTTGCGCACATGTTAAATCCTGTTCCGCTTTTCGAAAGAGTAGGCCATTGTGTGCTGGTGGGAACAGATGACAGAATTGACAAAACCGCATATACACGGGGGACTGGATGTAAAAAAAGCACATAAGCGCTTATTCCATTATCCTCGATATATTTATAAAAAAAAAAAGGTCATCTGAGCGCTTTGATTTGTTGCTTTATTCAAGATTCTGCGCTATAATAAATTCCATACATTATTATTATAATTATTATTATTATTATTTTTATTATGATGAACGGCTGTGTTGGTTTTCCTTTCAGGTGAAGACCCACCTGCAGGCTCAGGCGGTGAAGGAGATAGCGGTGGGCTTCCAGCACTCGCACAGCAGCATGTCTGAAGGCCTCAGGAGCATCTACTCCGAGCACGGCATGCAGGGCCTGTGGCGAGGGGTCAGCGGAGCCGCTGGCAGGGTCACCGTTGGCTCGGCGGCTCAGCTCTCCTCGTTCTCTGCTGCCAAGGAGTATGTGGTGAAGACGAAGGTCAGGGAACAGGGCTGGTTTACTGAATGCTTATTGACTGTATTATTTTCATATCGGAACTATCCCACCTTCACTAACCCATGTCCTATCACCCTGCTAAAGTATATGACCTATGTGAGTGTGTGTGTGTGCTTTTGAAAAACATTTGACTGTTGAAATTTTATTTAATAGATTTTGTCTGCATCGCACCATGTTTGGAAATATCTGTTTGCTTAAACTATTGATTATTTATCATTGATTGCATGACTGTGTAAGATTAGGTTGAATGCATGCGCTTTGATTTGTCTTTGCAAGATATAGTGCTATATAAGTTCCATTTATTATTATTATTATTATTATTATTGGTTGGGTTTTGTGTGTGTGTGTGTGGTTATTTTGTGTTTTTTGTTTTGAAACAGAGGGTGAAGCTTATTACAGGATTAATAAAAAAAGAAAGTTGTTAAAAGAGTTATGACAAGAGTAACCAAAAAAAAAAAAGAAAGAAATGTTGTGGTTGAAAGAAGATGTGCATTGAATAAAGCATGGGGACTGTTGAAAGTGATACACGTTCAAGAGTTTCCGTCATGCTTCCTGGAGGGTGGAGGATTACAAACTGTTTGAACTGGAGAAACTCAACACTGTTTCATCAAAAAAATGTTTAGAATTTCAACATCAGAAGTAGATCACCTGCATCAAATTAGCCATGTACTTATTTATTTGTTTATTTATTTATTTTATTCTTTTATATTGAGAATTTCATGTACTTTTTTTACATCCAGTCCCCGTGTGTATGCGGTTTTGTAAATTCTGTCATCTGTTCCCACCGGCACACAATGGCCTACTCTTAAGAAAAGTGGAACAGGATTTAACGTGTGCGCAAGATGTTCTGTGAGCGTTTGCACATGGGGCCTCGGTTTATAGTCTCATCTGAAAGACTTGGAGAGAGTGGAGTCTGCACTGATGTTAACTCCAGGGGAAAATATCCCCTTGAACGGGAATCAAACGCGGGTTGTCAGATTGCCAGCGCAATGTTCTAACCACTGGGCTGTCCCGTCCCCTTAATGAAAGTGTGTGAGAAAGCAATGCTATGAGTGGTCTGAAAGCAAAACAGGTTTTAACCTTTTTCCTATGGGTAACCCGCTATAGAATAACCAACCATTTACTAATCCTTCCCTCCGTATCACCCACTACTGGGTTACAGAAGCATACAAATGCGCACAGTCCATGTGTACTGGGAAAGAGGGGTTCTCTCCCTTAACATAGGGCTAGTGTTAAGAAATATCAGCTAGTTTGTTGAGTTTTGACAATGAGAGAAGGGTCTTTCTTGATTTACAATTGAATCTGTTTACAATAATTAAAACCTGAGAGAAGTTGAAGAAATGTGAAGGAATAAGTGTTTGTTGTAAGTTCTTAAAGTGGGAACATTCCATGATAAATTGAAATTTGCACACAGACCTATTTTACACTACAGTTTGAACAAAACAACGCCTACCAGCTGCCGGATGTGAAGGCTGTGCTCTTCATTGCTGTTGAGCACAATATAAGCTTTTAGCTTGTTGCTGCTCTGTCGTATGTGTGCACATGTATGATTTTCTTTGAATATAATTTTGTTTAAACCAACAGACCTATCACATTTTGAACGTACTTCTTCCTGTGGAATATTTTGAAACCGTCGAACTTCAGTAAGAAACTTCTGATAACTGCAGCAAGATTTGATCATCTGACAAGTGATACTCTGACCACAAAAAAACATTTCTTTAAAAGCTATTTTCAGTGCCCGCACAAAGTTTAAGATCTGTCTGCGCTAGACAGGCTGAAGCAGTAGTGACAGCCACAGAGACATCATTGTGTATATGTGTTCATTGTGTATATGTGTGTGTGTGCAGATTTTCCCTGAAAATAGCTGGCTCAACGCCTTCCTGGCCAGCATGCTCAGCGGTGTAGCGGTGACGTTTTTCATGACCCCCTTCGATGTCGTCTCCACCCGACTCTACAACCAAGGCTTGGATGCAGGTGGGCGGGGCTTGCTCTACACCGGAGTGGTGGACGCCTTTATCAAAATTTTTCGCACTGAGGGGTTGTGGGGCTTTTACAAAGGCTGGTCAGCAAGCTACTTTCGCCTAGGGCCTCACACCGTTCTTAGTCTGGTCTTCTGGGATGAATTCCGAAAACTGTACCTTAGTATCAGCTAAGTGAGTAGCGATGCTTGTCGGCAACTGGAGGGACTGTTCTCATTCATCGGCCAGGTGAGCACTTAGCGTAGAGTATCCAGACTGAGTTAAGCAGTGTATTGTTTCCAGGTGTTAAAAAAAAAAAATGTAAATAATTTATATTTCATGGCCTTGTGTTGAGTGTTTTAGAGGGGGGAGAAGCATGAAGCAGGTTTGTGGGGTTAAATTCACTCTTTTTACATGAAAATGTGCACTTGTATACAGTAACTTTCTGTGTTCTCTCTTTCTGATGCATTTCTCTTGTCTGCCCTGTCTTCTCTCTCTCTCTCTTTTTCTCTCTCTCTCTCTCTCTCTCTCTCTCTCTCTCTCTCTCTCTCTCTCTCTCTCTCTCTCTTTCTCTCCCCCTCTGTGTCTTTGTCTGTCTCTCTTCCTCTCTCTCTCTCTCCCTTTCTCTCTCTCTATCTCTGTCTCTCTCCCTCTCTCCCTACTGTCCTCCCTCCCACTCTTTGTCCCAGTTCGAGAAGAATTATGTCTGCGTATATGGTCCATGGCAGAGATGCACAGAAAGCTAGTATGAATGTGGCAGCATTACAAAGTGCCCTTGTCACTGCAAGCAATAAAGATCACCCTTCGTTCAGATTAAAAGAGAATAACTGCATACAGTGCACAACTATACGTGAATGATTTTAATGTCATATTTCTAAATGCAGCTTTGCACTTTGAAGAAGAGGGGGAAAAAGCATATTGTATTTGATTTTCCTGTATTGGGTATGAATTTTTTTTTTGGTTTTTAAGAGTGACTGTGTCGAGATTAAGTACAAGCCTTCTGCTGGTTTTATTGCTGTTACTGTGTTTGCACATGGATGGTAAATCTGAAGTGTTGTTGGCACAGTCAGCAAAAGCAAAATACGTGTCGGAAGATATCTTTGGTAATGTGTGGTATTATTTGCCTCTGATCAGACAACCCTTTACTTCATGAAATCAGGGAACATTATAAGTTTTCATCTGGTAATCAGTTGGGGTGTTTTGATGGTGATGGATGTTTGACTTAGGGTTTTTAATTTTAAAAAATATTAAAAAAATAAAATATGTCTTATCTTTCCTCTCATGCCTCTTTAACATTTAAAAAAATATTGTGTGTGTGCATGTGTGTGTTCTTGACCGTTTTTTATTTCCATTTGCGTATGACAGAGAATGATTATTAAACTTAGAATCAGTATGGAAGCAGTTGTGGATTTGTAACTCTATTCCTTGTATTGAACCTTTACATGATGTTCAGATGATTAATTGTTTATGTGAAGTTGAATAGAGAATGTGATTTGCATAGTACTGTGTTATAAATCTGGTGGTGTTCAGTGTGAGGAATCCGTAACGATCATAGTGTTCAACATCAAAATTATTTTATCTTTTGTGTGTGTGTGTGTGGTGTATTTGGGTTTGTGTGTGTGTGTGTGCGTGTGTGTGCGCGCATGTTTTGTAGTGTAATTATAGCAAATGATAAAAAGATGCATTTGCAGGTATGTGCCTTTTTTTGCTGTGCTGCTGTCAGCACATATTGTATCTACCTTTCCTTCACAGCAGCCATGGTGACATTGGTTTGCAATGAAATCCTGGGTACTGCCTAATTTCTCTGAGTATTAATGGACAATCAGATTCTGAACTGTGTGCAAACTTTGCTGCATTTTATAAATCTTTGCATTTACAAGAAAACTTAAACTGTTACTACGGTGTTCAAACCATGTAGGATATAATGTGTTCATGAGAGAATAGTGAGCAGTCTGTGAAGAGTGTTTTGAGCGATGCCTGAAGATGAATTAAGGATAAAGAGTATTGCAAGAATAGAGTGTGTATAATGTGTAGGCAAATAAACTCGAAAGGCCTACTAGATACTTTTTCTATATCTTTGTAATCTACGGAGTAATAAAAGTAATACTGCATGTTCACAGTTATGCTATGTATTGATCTCATTGATAGAAGGAAGTAAAACAGGCTTTGAGGAAAAGCAGGGTTACTCAAGTCAAGTCAAAAGTACTTTGATCATCTCATGAAGGGCAATTACAACACTGACAGGCACATAATTGATAAGTTTTTATCTGCCAATTTCTGTTTCCAAGTAGAAAAAAGGAATTGTATGAATGATAATAATAAAAAAAACAACAACAACCCAACCACCTGAAATAGAAAAGTATGAGTATTATGAATGGAAAAAGGCAAAGAGCTTTTCTGTTGGGCATTATCCTTTCCTTTATTTGAAGAAAATGAAAATTGGTGGATGCTGTGAACATTATAGCATGTTTTCCTTAGCTGGAAAAATATGGTGCTGTTAATCAAAGCATGAAACTCCTGCCTGAAAGTGTAAGCTGAGTCACAAGTATATGGATAATGTTGGGACTGTGTCTTTTGCTTGGAAATGTAATTTGCACCTGTTGTGGTCAACTACACTTATTTCTTACTAGAATTCTGTAACGTACTTGGATTTAGAGCTGGTAAAGTTTCACTTAAAAAAAATTGTTTTCTTATATACAGAAATCCTTCATTAGGGCCAACACACCTTGTTTTTGTTGTTGTTTGTTTTTTTAATGCTTTTTATTGGTAGAATTCTGTAATATGTTAAGTTTAACTTGGATTACATTTTAAAATTTGTTTGTATATCTATTTCTTTTTTTTTCACAAGTAGTAGATGTTTTTGGTACAGTTTTCACTCACCATTGAAAATCTATTTCTCTTTGTTGATTTGAATATCACTTGATGCTCCACCTCAATCATTCATTGCTGGAATGAGAGTAAAGAGATCAATTTTTTTTCTTCTAAATAGATTGATCGTTGGTGAGAGAGACATTACAGGAATGGACTAGATCATCACTTATTCTTTACCATCAAATTTTGCCCACCTTTAATTGGAGAGAAGTACTCTGCATCTCTCAGTCCAGTAGACCGTTGCAGTATCACTGAAGATTTTGCGTCCAGCTTCCTCCTCTCCTTGCGGATTTCAGCTTTCCATAGCAAGTCATTCCACTCAAGGCCAGTAAACTCTAATAATAGACCAGGACAATGCAGAAATCATTTTCTAGTAAAGATAGCTGATCAGGACAATGAATCAGTCCGTTTCTATCAAGATGATAGACCAGGACAATGTAGGGACCGGTCTCTAAATGATAGATCAAGATGGTGCCTGAATCAGTTTGTAGCAAGGTAATAATGAAGACAATAAACAAACTGTACCAAGGTAAATAGATCGGGGCAAAAACATGAAGCAATTTGTTGCAAGGTAATAGATAAACCAGGACAATGAGGGTAAAGAGGTGAAACGAAACTGTGAACCAGTAGCTCAGGAATTGTGGCAGGTCGGGATCCTTCTTTGTCTCAGTTGATGGAATCGCTTACCGTCTATAAAATACAGTGTAAACTGAAAGTTGACATCTATAGACAGAAAGTTGGCCATTGGAGAAAAACATCTTCTTTTTTTTCTCCCTATTTTTTTCTGCTGTTATTGTTGAGTTTGTGATGTGCTGTTGCTGAGTTTTTTTTGTTTGTTTTTTGTTTGTTTGGGGGTTGTTGTTTTGTTGGAATTTTTTTTTTGGGGGGTGGGGGGTAGAGGGGAGGTGTTTGTTTTTTTCTTCTGAATTATTGTAGATGACAAGAGTGTTTAAAACTCAGGTGCCTTTTACTCAGGGCAAGGGAGGGAGTGGTATTGTGACTTTCTTGGTGAACACTAGAGCTTTAAAGAGAGAGAGTGAGTTGGACCATAGGAAGTGTAGCCTTTTAGAGGACCATTTGTTTTGCGCCCCTATCTTCAGGCAACAAGTCCACCTGGTCTCAGAAGTTGCAGCTAACATAGTTTATTTTGTGCTGTCTTTCAATATTAGCGGTGATGGTGATGATGATGATGATGATGACTAGATTTTTTTGTTATGAAAGTTGAAGAGATTCTGACTATTTTCATAGACATATGAAGTATGTTCTGTGTGTGTGTGTGTGTGTGTGGTGTGTGTATGTGTGTGTGTGTGTGTAGTATGATACTTTCATTTAGTTAAAAAAAAAAAAAAGATTGATTCCTTGATTATTGTTGGCATCTGTTTTTACATGAATTTGCACGTGTGTGTGTGTTTGTGTGTGTGTTCATGTATGTTTGTATACACAAATGCTATGGCATTCTAATTGCTGCACTTATATAATGTCTTATTATACATTTTTGTACATCTTATTATTCTATACATGTCAGTATGAATATATGCATTTTTTTGGGTGTTATTGCTTGAAAGAGAAATGTATAGATCTAATACATTCTTGGTGTTCAATTGTCCACATGTAGAATTGTTCTGGCAATTGTTTTTTGTGTTTTGTTTTGGAATAACTCTTTAAGAAAAAAAACAACAAACAAAATTGGGAAGGACTGAAGGTACATTGAGGAGCCAAGCTGGTTGATATGGTGTTGGATGTTATGCCTGGATGTATGTTAAGAGTGTTGTAAAACTTCTCGGATTGTCCAGGAAAGGGAGGGGAAGGATGGGATGGAGTGGGGGCTGGGGGGTGGTAAAGAATACCTTTGTGTGGTCCTGAAAAAATAAATTTATGAATGCTTCTCATTTTTGAAAGATATTTGATTGCATATATTGAAGGAAGTTGTCATAATGAGTATTTTATTGAAAAATGACTATCATTCTATTATGCATTTTCTTATGACCACTTCATATCATTGTGAGAGATATTTGGATGCATACATGTTATTGTGATGGAAGTTGTTTTTGCGCGTGTGAGTGCTATTGAACATGACTGTCAGTCTAAACGGCATTTGTCCATCCAAAAAGGGACATTGGAAAAAATACCAAAGATGAATTTGTTTTGAACACATTCGTATGTTGCAGGATTGTATGTTTTTGTTGGACTTGTTGAACATGTGTGAATCAGTCAGGTATCTTGCTTTTTTGTTGTTGGTTTGTTTTGTTTTGGTATGGTTTGGTTTATTTGTTTGTGTGTCTGTTGTTGGGGTTTTTGTTTGTTTGTTGTTGGGTTTTTAGGTGTGTTTTTTAAATTTGGTTTTGTTTTGTTGTTGTTGTTTTTCTTTTTTTTTTTGGGTGGGATGCATTTTGTTTCTCAAGCAGTAGGATTAGTTATTGTTGCTATTACTGCTGCTGCTTCTGTTGGTCTTTTTTGTTATTGTTGTTTAGAAAAGCCCTGTGTGTACAGTTTGTTTTTTTAGTTTGTTTTTAATGATGTATAAATGTGCTTTTTTGTGGGTAGTTGTATATATGAAGCTATCTAGATTTTAATGGTTTTCTTTCTTAAATAGTAGCGTAAAGGCTGTATCCTGTAAACTGTGTCAATATCTTATTTTGTTTACTTATCTAAAAAAAACGTTTACTTCTTTTTTACAGAACCAGTGGCAAAAGTATTGTATTGTGTAGGCCTATGGTCCCTTATGGGGGGTGTATTGGGTTTCTGGTTTTAATCCTTGGTTAAAAAAGAAGTTGTACTTTTTAAAGCCCTCTTTGTGAGTTATCATTACTGCTTTTGATTTACTGATGCCTAAGCCTCTCACCATTTTTTTCAAATGTGGGTTGGGATTTTTGCTTCCCTCTATTATTATTACGCTTACTGTGTTTATATGTTTTCTTTGTCCTTGTTCCCTCTGTAAATAACTCTAAGCTGAAAAAAACTTAAGTTGGGTCTATTTTTAGTCTCTTGTAACCGCTTTCAGTTATAGATATTTAAGCCTTTCAACGTTTTTTCTTTAGATTCATGTCATTATTGTTGGATTATCTTTTTTCTCTGTTTGTGCATGTTTTAGTTTAGTTTATTCTTATATTTTTAGTTTTAGTTTATTCTTTTATTTCCAGGATAATGGAATAAGCGCTCGTGTGGTTTTTCTCATCCAGTCCCCATGTGTATGCAGTTTTGTAAATTTTGTCATCTGTTCCCACCGGCACACACAATGACCTACTCTTCCGAAAAGCAGGACGGGTTTTAACGTGTGCGCAAGATGTTCTGCATTCTGATATGTGTAATTTCTGATGTTGTGTGTGTGTGTGTGTTCTCCTGTCATTAGTAGTTGCAGTATTAAGCAGTCGACAGTACTCTAGAAGTATGTATTCTGAGTCACTTTCTTATGATTCAGTTTTAGTTCCTTTCCAAATCATTGCATGTGGCTGCCTCTAGGAACATATTTACATGTGTTTGATAATATTTGATAGTACTTTAGTGGGTAAATAGATCTGTACATTTGATTTGTCAAAAGTTTTGTTCTCAAGCTATAATCAGTGTGGAGGGCTTTTGTAATAACCAATAGTAGTTGGGTCAGTATTGTCAAATAATTGATTGTCAATTTTGTCTTGTGAGGTTTTTTTTCTTTATCTTTTTGTTTTTTGTTGTGTGTGTTTAGTTGATTAGAAACTATTTTTGTTATGTTTGGTTTGTTTCTTTGCTTTTAAGTAATGAAGAAATTGTTGTTGACACAGAGGATTTTACAGAACATGGCACACACTTTGTTTTGGGTATATATGAAATTCTGGTGGTCATTGTTTTGATTTGACACCTCTGTGTTTTGATTTGACACCCCTGCAGTCAGGCAAGTTTAGACCCCAGAGCAAAGAGAATTTTACTAGATGTTCAGAACATAACAATAGCATTCCTAGCTTGAATATTACCGTTATGGTTGTAACCATTGATTAGCAGCATTCCTAGTTTATGACAAAATTATTTTGTCATGATTTTATCTTCCACTAGTCATTGAGAATGATGTTTGATTGTGTGAGTGTGTGTGCGTGGTGCATGCGTGCCTGCGTGTGTGTGTGTGTGTATGTGTGTGTGTGTGTGTGTGTGAGAGACTGTGTCTGTGTGGGTTTTGGTAAGTTCAAACAGTGTAATTTACATGTACACATGGTGCCATTGCGTTAATGTTTGACTAACGCACACAAACTCACCTCTAGGACCATTCATTAGTTTTACATGGCTGTAGCATTTTGGGGATGAAGGGAATAAATTCATTAACAGCTGTTGTAAGCAGCATGGATGAATGAAATGTCACAGACATGTTAGGATATTCGGTTGAAAACCGGTGGTCAGTGGTACTGGTTTTAACTCAATTTGTCAACTTGCATTCCATTTCCAGTGAAAAACAAAATAAGCAACCAACCAAAAATTAAAACCAAAAAAACACCCCCCCTCCCCTCCGGATCCACAGCAAAGAGCAAATTCTTTCCACTTTTGACTTTTAATGAGTCTGTTGAAGAACAGAGATATTGGTGTTTGTGTTCAAATTCATTTAACGTCTTTTTTTTTGGTGGTGTTTGTGTTTGTGCAGTGATATGTTGCTGTTGTTGGGTGGTTGTTTTTTTCTTCTTAATTTTAGTTCCAAAAAATGGGGGTGGGGGGGGGGGGGGGGGGGGGGGGGGGTAATCGGGGTTTTTTGGGAGGTGGCAGCAGGAATAGCTGTTGTCAGATTGTCTATGTGGCATCATAATTTTTTTTTCAAACAGAATGTGACACAATGTGGCCATCTTATTTTGCCTCTATCTGGTCATCCTCCTCAGTGTGAATCAACATTAAGTATGGTTTTGAGCTCGTTGGTTTTGAATGAGAGGCATGAACATTGCAACAAAGAGCCAGAATGTCATGGGTGCAGCAAAGTTTGTCACTTACAATCGCCAAGTCATTGCTGACAGTCATCAGAAACTCTTTGGTTGTTTTTTTTAACAGTGTGGTGAAGATTAGTCTGTTAGTGGTTTCGTGGATGCGTTTGACTTTGTCAGATAATACTGCTGCATTCTGGTAGATATTTAACAGTTCATATCCTGTTGTTATTCAAAGATGGATTTCATGGTATGATAGGGAGTTATGAAGTCATCAGCATGTATGGGACAATAGTGGTGTCACCTTGGGCAGAGGACATATCAGTTTAAAAACACTTTTTTGACTTGAGTCATTTTGGCCACAATGCTCTAGAGAAGACTCAAGGCCAGTCCAAAAGCTCACCTGGACTAGCAGCAACTGTCTTTTGTAAGATTTGAGTTTATCTGAAGGGTTGTGTATACATACTGTCTATTTCCTGTTGTCACGGATACAATTTTGTTGCAGAAATAGTTGAAATAATCAAACACAAATTGACCGTGCAATATGTGGAGTTTTGAAAACAACAATCATGCTCTTTTATTTCATCAGTTCTGTTTGCACTCTAGTCCGGTTTTTATCATAAAAGCAAACAAAAAACAATGTTGTGTTCCACGCTGGGTAGGATTGGGATTGAAACTTTGAACAGAGTGACAATTAGGAAAAACAGTCTGTAAGAGATGGTTGCCAAACTGAGTTGAAAATGCATATGTACATCAGTACTGTCAGGTTGTGTGCCTTTATTTTATTTTTTTTCATTTGTCTTTTTTTTTCTTCAGTCTGGTCCATCTGTGCCAATTGATGTATACATGAGATCTCATGGGATTTATCAGTCCTGATTGGGGATGAGTCATGTAGAGATGAGATCTTGCTCCTTTGACAGTTTTATCTTTATGTGGTTGTTTATGCATATATACAGCGGTACACATAAATGCACATGCATGTGTTCATTTTTTTTTAATCAGTGTGTGTGTGTGTGCGCACGTACTGCTTTGTCAATTGATGTCAAATGAAAGTTGAATAGCAGAGGACTGCAGACTGAGGGTGTCTAAGGATGAAGTAAGCAATGCAGAAACAGGACAGATCCAAGCTAGTGAACTGTCAGAATAATGTCACAGGGATGGGGGATTTTCTAGAAAGCTGTGGTATGCGTGTGACTATGGCAGTGTTGCCTGCTCTCCATTTCGGTTGTATGATCTCCATACCTAAGACTTGTCACTCTCTTGATAGGAGAACTTGGTTTAAAAAAGGCACTTACATCTTAGGATGATATTGGAAAGTTCTTCCACTTTTTTAGATTTGTTGTTATAACACTGAGGTTTTCAGGGTTTCTATCTTTCTTCTTCTGTTGGTGTTATTGGTTTGATTATTTTTTGTTGCTGTTTAAAAAAAAAAAATTCCATTATGTGAGATCCATTTAAGGAGACCGGTGTTTATTTTCTGATGCCATAGTCTAACTACTGAATTTTTTCCTCATCTTAATCTTAAAAGAAAAATCGTACTTAACGTATAGGTAGATAACTATTATGACATAACTGAAGTGGCAAAGGAACTTTTTAAGTGAGATTTCTTTATGTGCTAATTGTTACCTGAGTGGGGGTGTACTGTTAGAGCTAATGGCTCAGAAATAATGTATGTTTCCTCAATAAACCAAACATGGTGTACTGTTCACGCTAATGTTGCTGATGGATTATTGGTAAATTGGGTTGTTCAATTGTCCACAAATTTGGATATCATGTTGCTTAAGAACCAGAGAAGGTTGAAATGTATAAAAAAACAACAACAAAACGTTTCATTTGCTGGCATGTTGTGGAGTAATATAAATAATTGTATGTTGTTATCAGATACAAGGTATCCAGATAGTCTACATAAATATTTAATAAAGAGTGTAAGTAATTTAACAAATTTCTTATAGATATTTAATAAAGAGTGTAAGTAATTTAACATATTTCTTATAGATATTCCAAATTTCACTTTCTTTTGGCATAAAAAGTACACGGAGTTGCAGATGATAGGGTGGTTTTTTTGTTGTTGCTTTTTGTTTTGTTTTTTGTTTGTTGTTTTTTGCAATGTTTTTTGTTTCGTTGATTGTAACAGTTGCATTGGTTCTGCTTTTTTCATCATTGTAAAGTCATCGACTGTTTGTTTTTTTCATACATAGAAGTGAGATACTCAGCTCTGTGGTCTGCAGTGTGTTTGTTTTGATGAACATGATACTTTACTGTGCTATTCCTACATTGTAATGTTGAAGTGTTTGTTGTGGCAAGGCTTGGTGGAGATTGAATCGTCTTGGCATCGCCACATACTCTGAATCAGCGCTGTGATGTACTGTAGTGTTGTGGCTTGTGATCATATAATGTGACTGATTGACTGATTGTGGATTGCTAGCAGTTAGTTGTCAGCTGGAATGGGAATTTGTTGTTGTTGCTTAGCTTATGTATGTGTGATATGATTGAGATTTGTAGACAGACTTTTTTTACACAGTTTTTAATCTTCCTCTCTCTCTCTGTCTCTTCTTTGTCTCTGTCTGTCTCTCTGTCTCTCTCTGTGTCTCTGTCTTTCTCAAAATAACAGTTAAAGAAGAGCAAACAGGTCTCTGGAGTGAGTTATTTTCTTAGTTTTATTCACTCTTTGATTTTCAGCTTGTGAGCTGTGAAGCTTTAAAAGAAAAGTGAAGGTTTTGCATTGTTTTGCTCGTTTTTTGTTTTGTTTGGAGGCTGTTTGTTTGGGAGGTTTGTTTGGGTTTTTGTTGTTGTTGTTGTTGGTTTCTTTTCCTTTTAAGGAGAACCTGGCCTCCTCACAGTATCTTATGTGTTATAGACTTGACATTGACCTTTTTGTCCAGAAAATGGAAATGCATGTATTGAATCATTGTAATGTTTGGACCAGTCAGACATCACTGCTGTGCTGTTATTTCTGCACGATGAATTGCATGTACATTTTATCCCTGGGGAGAGCAGCCGTGAATTTCACGCAGGGAAATCTGCCGTGACTTAAAAGTGGTTTGAAATGAAATAAAATTGTTTGCATATTTGGGGATGGGGGTTGGAAGGCGGAGGGCCTATTTTTGTGTTTTGGTGCCATTCATTGTTGTAATTGTCTTGGGGTTTTTTTTGGTTTTTTTATGTGCAAAGTTCCACTGTGCAAACTTGAGTTTTCAAAGTGTGCAGATACGAGTTATTTCAGTCAGTCTCCCATTTTAAGTTTTCACTCTTTCTTTCATAAACGTTGGCATTAATAATGGATGATTGCTGAAATTCTGTTTGGTTATTCAGTTTGGTGTTTTTCACTTTGCATTTTATTCTGTTTAATTGTCAGCCTGGTTTTTATTTGGGATGTATGTTTTGGGTTTTTTAATTCTTAAGTTTGTTGCTTTCTGGGAACCTTTGTACATATATATGAGGATGCAGCTGTACTTGTCATTACAATGGATGTTTGGTAACCACAACGAATGAAGCAGGCATTGCCCTGTTTTGTTGGAACAGAAGGAGTATTTTAGACTTTAGCATGGTGTGTGTAATCAGCATTTTTTTCCCCCTTCAGTTAGAATGAATGATGTTCAAGATGTGATGTTGAATGTATGTTCCTTAATCAGTGCATGTTTTTAAGCCACATATGACTCGGTAGGAATTGTAGCTATTGTCTTACCCAGGGATGAGGCTATTGCAGTTGCAGAATTGCACATATGTTTCATGAGTTGAGGTCGCATGAGGGTTTTGCACAGTTTGTAATATAGTTCTTTTGATTTGGTGGTTTTACTGGGGATAGGGTTTTTTCGTTGTTTTTTTAAAAAGATTTCCTATTGCATTTTAGCAGCTGAGGTATGTGAAGGAAATGGTTCTCAAATTCTTTCCCTCATACTGGAGAATAGTTTCTTGCCATTTCTGTTTTGTTTTGTTGTATTTTGTTTTCTGCATTAGAAGTAGCAAGTTTTCAGTCTCCTAGTCAACATATGAATACTATGAATATGTTTAAGGTCCAAGAAATTCATAACAGAACTAACGTGGGTTTTTACATGTCGAAGCAAGACTTGGTTTCTTACATCTTTTGCCATAGTATCACTGTAAAACATGGTTTTTAAGGATTATTGGACCATCTTTCCATAGGCTGTCTAATTTTGAGGTTTTCTGTGCAAAAAATCTTTGATTTTTGGTGTTAGTGAAGTTCTGTGAATGCAGTGGTTTTTCTCTCTTTGTTTATGATCTGTTTCATTGCGATATATTGTCTATGATTAGTGTGGTTGCGATGTGTTGACAGCAGGTATTGGAAGTGATTTTTTTCCCGCCATTTGAGTTGTTTAGATGGAGTTTTTAAGTGATCACTATTAAGAATTGTGAAGTGTTTGCTGCGTATGTTCTAAACTACTCTGTAGTTTGTCTTGTGCACCTCATACACAGAACCGGTTATTGGAATAAAAGAGCACCAATAATACTACTGCAGCTTTAATTTGTAACAACATTGGGAGAACATAGATAAAACATTTTTGTTTTTGCAAGATCTTGAGGACAATCCCAAGATTGTCACCACACAAGACAAATCCATGAACAAAATAATATGTATATATATATATATATATATATATATATATATATATATATATATATATATATTGGGAAAGCTTTTGAAACCATGCAGAAAACAATATTGAGCAGGCTAAAACATAATTACATTACATCCTTACATACCAAACAACATCACAGATTGAGAGATACACAGTACAGCGCTTGCTTTTGACAGTATGAATACCCCTCATTTTGCAGGAAGAAAATAACAGTTGGAGAAGATTGTAAAGTCTTGCCGTAAACTATCCTGACATTAGTTCAGTAACATGAGTTAGTGAGGTGTAGGGAGGGAAGTAGTGGCCTTTTCAGATCATTAAAAATGATATGCAGTGACTTTGAAATATCGCCTTTCTGTCTGTGTTGGCAGTTTTATTTGAGAGTGTGTGTGTGTGTGTGTCTGTCTGTCTGTCTGTCTCTCTCTCTCTCTCAAATGGGGGACGGGATAACCTAGTGGTTAGAACATATGCGCTTGCAATCTGACGACCCAGGTTCGATTCCTGTTCAAGGGGATATTTTCCTCTGGAGTTAATATCAGTGCAGACTCCACTCTCCTCAACAGTCTTTTGGATGAGACTATAAACCGAGGTATCGTGTGCGAAAGCACGGAGAACATCTTGCGCGCACGTTAACTCCTGTTCCGCTTTTCGTAAGAGTAGTCCATTGTGTGCCGGTGGGAACAGATGACATAATTTACAAAAATCCGCATACACACTAGGACTGGATGTAAAAACGCACATGAATGCTTATTCCATTATCCTCGATTATGAGAATAAATATCTAAATCTCTCTTTCTCAATATATATAAATATATATATATATACCTCTATATATATTATGTTCCCTAACCTACATGTCACAACTATTTAAACTTATTTCTAAGCTAAAATTACAAATTCGATAGAATTATCTGTCAAATTTTAAAGCCTTAAAATTTTAAGAACACAAAATGGCGTACGTTTCTATACCTACCATCTTTTAGGAAAGGTTTGTTAAGTTTTGTGTTGAAAGTAATCTCGTTTTGACTAGACAACAATAAAGTGTTTGAGTTCTGGTTCTGATATTCATATATTTTTAGGTGGATGATTTCTCTCGATCTCGCCTCTCACCCTCAAAACAACTCCCCCCGCCCCACCAAAAAAAAAAAAGCCCTAGCCAAACAACCCCGCAACCCAAACAGAAAAACCCTCCAACAGCGAAAAAACAAAAACAACAAAAACCGCACATCAGACACAATACTGAGTTTGCAGAGCAAATACGCTAGTTTCATCACTGTATAGACATGAAAAAGTGGCAGACACACCGGTATCATCACTAAAAAGACTAGAAATAATGGCAACTACACTGGTTTCATTACATAAAAGACTAGAAATGATAGCAAGAACATTGGTTTCATCATTAGAAGACTAGAAATAATGGCAAACACACCGGTTTCATCACTAAAAGACGAGGGATAATGGCAAATACACCGATGTCATCACTAAATGACGAGATAATGGCCAATACACCGGTTTCATCACTAAAAGACAAGGGATAATTGGAAATACACCGATTTCATGACATTAAAGTTTAGAAGTCACAAAAGCAAGACAGAGTGAGACCATGATATGGCTTTCTGGCTGTTTATGTTTGGTCTGTGTTGTTTGCCTGTCAACATGCGTGCCTCTGTGTGCGTGCGCGCGCGTGTGTGTAGGCATGGATGCCCTTAAAAGAAAGACTGCGGGAGTTTATGGACTGTGCCCCTCAAAAAAGGGCCATATTTACAATCAATAGATTGTCATCTTTCACAAAATTGAAACGAGAGAGAGAGAGTATGCAATTAAAAGGAAAAGAGAAAATTATGATGAATGGGAAAATGTAAAATTAAAAAAAAAAATAATGGCGAGACAGCGATTTCAAAAAGACTTCTTAGTGATCAAGAAGGGAGACAGGACTTTGCCATGGAGAGACAGCGATTCAAAAAAGACCTCTTCGACTTAGTGATGATGAAGAAAGGTGGACAGGCCTTTGCTGCGAAGCGACAACGATTCAAAAAGACCTCTACTTGGTGATAAAGAGAGACAGGACTTTGCCCTGGAGAGACGCACCGATTCATAAAGCACAGGGCACAAATCCAACATAACTCGGTCAAAGAGGGCTATTTAGCACACCCCTTCCATTTGCCTAGTCTAAGTGTGGTCAGTTTCTGCTATAGTTAGCACCAGCTGGACTGGGCTGGGATGGAATTGAGAGCAGCTGAAATTAGGGGCAACTGGCAGCTGTGAAAGACCTCTTGGTCATAAAGAAGAGAGACAGGACTTTGGCGTGTAGATACAGAGCGATTCATTTTGACCTCTTGGTGATGAGGAAGAGAGAGACAGGATGTTGCCATGAAGAATCAAAGCGATTCATTAAGACCTCCTGGTGATGATGTGAAGAGAGACAGGATTTTGCCCAGGAGAAACAGCGATTCATTAAGACTTTGCTGATAAAGACAGAGAGGACTTTGTCCTGGAGAGATACACAGCGATTCATTAAGACTTTGCTGATAAAGACAGAGAGGACTTTGTCCTGGAGAGATACACAGCGATTCATTAAGACTTTGCTGATAAAGAGAGAGAGGACTTTGCCCTGGAGAGATATAGAGCGATTCATTAAGACTTTGCTGATAAAGACAGAGAGGACTTTGTCCTGGAGAGATACACAGCGATTCATTAAGACTTTGCTGATAAAGAGAGAGAGGACTTTGCCCTGCCTGGAGAGACAAAGCGATTCTTGTAGAACTCATGGTGATGAAGAAGAGAGAGAGGAATCTGCCGTGTAGGTAGATACAGAACGATTCATTCTTTAAGACCTCTTGGCGGTGAAGAAGAGAGACAGGACTTTGCCCTGAAGAGAGACAAAACGATTCTTGAAGAACTTCATGGTGATGAAGAAGAAAGAAGAAGAAGAAGAAGAAGAGAGAGAGAGAGAGAGAGAGAGAGAGAGAGAGAGAGAGAGAGAGAGAGAGAGAGAGAGGAATCTGTCGTGTAGATAGATACAGAACGATTTATTCATTTAAGACCTCTTGGCCACGAAGAAGGGAGACAGGACTTTGCCCTGGAAAGATACAAAGCGATTCAAAAAGACTTCTTGGTGATAAAGAGAGAGAGAGGAATCTGCCGTTTAGATACAGAACGATTCATTCTTTAAGACCTCTTGGCCACGAAGAAGGGAGACAGGACTTTGCCCTGGAAAGAGACAAAGCGATTCAAAAAGACTTCTGGGTGATAAAAAGAGAGAGAGAGAGGAATCTGCTGTGTAGATAGATAGACACACAACGATTCATTCATTCTTTAAGACCTCTTGGCCACGAAGAAAGGAGGGGGAGACAGGACTTTGGCGCGGCAGGCGTGGAGAGATACAGAGCGATTCTTTAAGACCTCTTGGCGGTGAAGAAAGAGAGACAGGACTTTGCCCTTAACACAGCAATTCATCTATGAAGACCTCTTGGCCACGAAGAAGGGGAGACAGGACCTTGGCGCGGCAGGCGTGGAGGAGGAAGGCCAGGAGGGCCAGCAGGACCACCAGGCAGTACAGGACGAAGATGCCCGCCACGCTGTCCATGTCCAGCCGCTGCCCCTCGCCCAGGCTGCTGCCCGCCCCCGCGCCCTTGGCCTCGCACACCCCGCTCCCCTGCCACCACTTCTTCCGCCACTGCTGCAGCAACCCCGCCTCCTGCAGCTTCAGAATGCTGCACACACACATGCATACATGCATATTTTGGTTGGCCTACAGCATCATCTATCCACTCTCTTCAACGCATACAAAACTCTGCAGCTCGACTGGTCCTAAGAAAGAAAAAATCTGAACACATCACTCCTCCTCTGCGATCTCTTCACTGGCTGCCTGTCTCACAAAGACTGGAGTATAAAATCACTACCCTCTGTTTCAAATGTCTCAACAAATCTGCACCCTCTTATCTCTGTAACTGTCTTCATCTGTACACTCCATCCCGTTCCCTTCGTTCAGCCGCAGATACTTTGTGCCTTCGAACACCCAGATTCAAACAAACCACTGTTGGCCGTCGCCCCTTCTCTGTTTCTGGTCCATCCACCTGGAATGACCTCCCTCTTTCACTTCGCCAAAAGCCTTCACTTGATACCTTCAAATCCAGTCTCAAAACACACTTATTTCCTACCTGAGACTTTGCCCCCAAATATCTGTCCCTAATTTTCAACAGCATCTTTCACCTTCTAAGTGTTGTTCCGAGTGTGTGTGTGTGTGTGTGTGTGTGTGTGTGTGTGTGCGTGTGTGTGCGTGCATGCGTGCATATGTGCGCGCGCATGGTTTTTGAAATCTGTTGTTCATTATGTTTAAGGCGAGTTGCATGCCTGTAAATGATTGAGTGCAAGCGCTTCGATTTTTTTTATTTTTACAAGATTCAGCGCTATATAAATTCCATATATTATTATTATTATTATACACACACACGCACGCTTACGCACGCACGCACACACACATACACACACACACACACACACACACGCACAGACAGACAGACACACACACACGCTTTGATTTGTTGCTGATCGCTTTGATTTTTGTTGCTTTACAAGATTCAGCGCTATATATAAATTCCAGACATTATCATTATTATACATACATACATGCATACATACATAGGCTCGTAACGTGCACGCAGGTAAGGGCGCGCGCGCGCGCGCACATACACACGAACTCAACACACGCCCGTGCTCACACACACACTCGGACGCGCGCGTGCACACACGCACGCACGCAAAAAAAGCAAATGCATTGCTTATTCAATGTACCATCTGGAAATAAAAATTTGACTTGATTTGACTTGACTTGACTTGAATTGACGCATGCACGCATGCACGCTTCACACACACACACACACACACACTCGCATGCAAGCACGCAGACACGCACGCTCGCAGACTCGTGCGCGTGCTGATGACAAAAGTGATAAAAAGGTATACACACAGGGCCTGGATGTAAACGAAAAAAATCACATGAGCGCTTATTCCATTGCCCTCCAAATAAAAGAATGAAGAAAAGTACACACAACACAACACAACACACTACACACACAACACACATACACACCACAACACACCTCATCACACACACACACACACACACACACACACACACACACACACTCACACACACTTTATTTTTATTTATATAAATTATATCGATCTAGCGAAAAAGGACAACATCAATTTAGTATCTTCTCATGCCAAAATTCATTTGGAAGACAAATATCCTAATCACTTAAAAGTATACACAGATGGCTCAGTATTAGATAATAATGCTGGTGCTGCTTATATTATACCAGATCTAAAAACTGAAAACCACTTTCATCTTGGAGAAGGTATATCAATATTTTCAGCAGAGCTAATCGCAATATTGATGGCCCT
Source organism: Rapana venosa (assembly GCA_028751875.1). NCBI lineage: Eukaryota > Metazoa > Mollusca > Gastropoda > Neogastropoda > Muricidae > Rapana > Rapana venosa. The sequence goes on along the minus strand of CM054151.1, from coordinate 27,050,675 downwards.
AAATTTTCTCATCAGTCTTCCTAAAACAATCTTTCAAATACTTTTTTTGTGTAGACTCCAAATCAGTAATTTATGCAATTAATTTTTTTCAAACAAATGTTAGATCTGAAGTCGTCATTGAAATATGCCATTTGATTCATCTTTTATCATCAAACGGCTCAGAAATAACTTTCTGTTGGATTCCATCGCACTATTTAGCAGTCTGTCACTTATGTATGACTTTTTTAGATCGCTTATGCATAGTCCAGTTGGTTTGTTATTGTAATTGCTTGGACTTAAAAGACGCTCTAGTCCAGAAATTATGTTTTTGAGCTTGTTAGATTAAAAAAAAATTATCATTATCCTTTTTTCTTTGCTATATGCCTCCTGTTTGTTGCATTCCTATTGTTTATCTTGTTTGTTTCATAGAAGGGGGCTAGAGATATTGTGTTTGTAATTGGGTTTTGGCTGTTGTTGGGTGTTTCTCGCTCTTGTTTTAAGGGTTGAGCTTTTTTCTTTTGGGGAGGGGGGGGGGGGGGGGGGGGGGGGGGGAGGGTTGCTTCCTGGGTTTCTTTTGAGGGCAGGGGAGGGGGTTACACACATTAAGATAGGTGTGTGTTTTTTCACGTGAAATTCAGTAGTTGAAATTTTATTTATATTTTTCATTGGAATTACTGATTTTGTTAGAAATTGTTAAAGTTGCATTTTCCTGTTGTATTGTAGTTCAATAGGTTAGTAATGTAACGGTGGTTTTGGGTTTAAAAAAAATTTGGTTGTTGTTTTTCTATATTTTTTATTTTTAAATTTTGTTTATCATTTCCCATGCTTTGATCCCCTGAAATTCCTTCTCCTGTACAGTACCAACTACACCCTCCTCCCTTGACACTCATACACCCTCCTTCTCCCCCTCTACCCACACAAAAAAACCCAAACCACTAAACCAGACACAACACACAACTAACTAACTAACTAACTAACTAACTAACTAACTAACTAACTAACTAAACTAACTAACCAACTAACATCTTGTTGAAAGCGTTCTTGAACGGCGCCTTGTCGGGCAGCACGAAGCCCAGGCCGTTGGCGCTGAAGACTTTGCGGGCCATGTGCAGGTTCTTGCAATCCTGCCGGTACAGGAACTCCAGCTGGCTGATGTCGTACAGGAAGACGCTCCCACCTTGGTTGACGTAGTCCATCACCTCCTCCCTCGTCTTCACCGTAGGCCCTTGTCTCAGCCGATGACCTATGTGGCCGTAGGTTCCGAACTTCGCCGTCTGTCCGTTATCAGTGAATGTGAGATTGATTGTGTGTGGGTGTGGTGTAGTGTGTAGTGTAGTGTAGTGTAGTGTAGTGTGGTGTAGTGTAGTGTGTAGTGTGTGTTTGTGTGTAGTGTGTGTAGTGTGTGTGTAGTGTGTGTGTGTGTGTGTGTGTAGTGTGTAGTGCATGTGTGTGTAGTGTAGTGTGTAGTGTGTGTGGGGGGGGGGGGGGGGATTGGTGGGTTTTTATTTATGATGGTGCTGTTATTGTCAGTATTGGTGATAGTGGTGGTGGTAGTGGTGGTGGGGGTGTTGTTGCTGCAGCTGCTTCTACTAATACTAGTGGTGGTGGTGGTGGTGGTGCTACTACTACTACTACTGATACTACTACTACTGCTACTACTACTACTTCTACTACTACTACTACTACTACTACTACTACTACTACTACTACTACTACTACTACTACTACTACTACTCTACTACTACTACTTCTACTACTACTACTACTACTACTAATGCTGCTGCTGCTGCTGCTACTGCTGCTACTGCTACTGCTGCTGCTGCTGCTACTACTACTACTACTACTACTACTACTACTACTACTACTACTACTACTACTACTACTACTACTTCTTACTTCTTCTTCTTCTTCTTCTCTCTTCTTCTTCTCTTCTGCTGCTGCTGCTGCTGCTGCTGCTGCTGCTGCTGCTGACTACTACTACTTACTACTACTACTACTACTACTACTACTGCCGCCACTGCTGCTGCTCCTGCTGCTACTGCTACGACGACGACGACGACGACGACGACCACCACCACCACCACCACCACACCACCACCACCACCACCACCACCACCACCACCACCACCACCACCACTGCTGCTGCTGCTACTATTAATACTACTTCTGCAATTTCTACCCCTGGTGTTGGTGTTGCTACTACTGCTGCTATTACCATCGCAACCATCCTCCTTATTACTTCAGCCATCGTCTCATCACACCATCGTCCTCCTCAGCATGATGATCATCGTCATCAATACCCTCCCTCCTCCTCCTCCTCATCATCATCTTCTCAACCGTCACCACACACCACCTCAACCAGTACACCGTCGTTTCATTCATTACCATCAATCATGCCACTTTCTCCACCGCACCATCATCACAATCACCACCAACGTCATCAACGCCACCATTTCATTACACACACCAACTCACCCTACATCGCCACCACCATCGATACTTTACAGACTTTTACAGGCAACACTACTAAACAGCCAAAACAAACAAGTTCCCCCCCCCCCATCTCCCCGAAACACCACCACAAAACCACCTCCACAAACCACCACCACCTCAAAGTTATCTTACAGGCTCCAAGCACACTATTAAACATCCAAAACAGCCCCACCCACCCCTACACCCCACCCCGCACCCCTCCTACTCCGGTGGGAACGGATTACAAAATTTACAAAACTGCATACACACGGGGACTGGATGGAAAAAAGCACACGCGTGCTTATTCCATTATCCTCGAAATAAAAGAATGAATAAATAAATAAGATAACCCCCCACCCCACCCCAGACACCATCCACTCCCCACCCAAACCACCCAAACCCTTACTCCCCACTCTAACCCCCTCCCCCCCCCACCCCCACACCCCAAAACACCCTCCCACTCCCCACCCACCACCCCAAACCCCTTACTTCCCCACCTCTACCCCCTCCCTCCCCACCCACCCCAAAACACCTCCACTCCCACACCCCCCCGAACCCCTTACTCCCCACCTCTAACCTCCCTCCCCACCACACCCAAAGCACCCTCCACTCCCCACCCAACCCACCCCAAACCCCTTACTTCCCACCTTTAACCTTCCTCCCCCACCCACCCCAAAACACCCTCCCACTCCCCACACCCACCCAAACCATTGTTCCTCACCTCTAAACCTCCCACCCACCCCACCAAACCACCCCAAACCCCTCCCCACTCCCACACCCACCCCAAACCCCTTACTTCCCCACCTCTAACCTCCCGCCCCATCCCACCCACACCCACACCCAAACACCCTCCCACTCCCCACCCAACCCACCCCAAACCCCTTACTTCCCCACCTCTAACCTCCCTCCCTCCCCCACCCCACCCCCAAAACACCCTCCCATCCCACCCAACCCACCCAAACCCTTACTCCCCCACCTCTAACCTCCCTCCCTCCCCCACCCCACCCCCAAAACACCCTCCCACTCCCCACCCAACCCACCCCAAACTCCTTACTTCCCCACCTCTAACCTCCCTCTCCCCCCCACCCCCCACCCCCAAAACACCCTCTCACTCCCAAAACCCACCCCACCCTAAACCCCTTACCTCCCCACCTCTAACCTCCTTCCCTCCCCCACCCACACCAACCCAGAACACCCTCCCATCCCACCCCAACCCACCCCCAACCCCCTACTTCCCACTCTAACCTCCCTCTCCCCACCCCAACCCCAAAGCACCTCCCACTTCCCACAACCCACCTCAAACCCCTTGTTCCTCACCTCAACTTCCTTCTCCCCAACCCCACACCCCGAAAACACCCTCCCACTCCCACCCAACCACCCCAAACCCCTTACTTCCCCACCTCTAACCTCCCTCCCTTCCCCCCACCCCACACCACCCCAAAAAACACCCTCCCACTCCCCCACCCAACCCACCACCCTCACCTTACTTCCCACCGCTAACTCCGTCCCCATCCCACCCCACCCACCCCAACCTCAAAACATCTCTCCCACTCCCCACCAACCCACCCAAACCCTTACTTCCCCATCTCTAACCTCCCTCCCCCACCCCACTCTAACTCCACCCCACCCCACCCCATAAAACACCCTCCCACTCCCTACCCAACCCCCCAACCCTCACCCTTACTTCCCACCTCTAACCTCCGTCCCCTATCCCACCCCACACTCCAAACCTCAAACACCTTCCAACTCCTACCCCCCAACCCTAACCCTGACTACCCACACCCCCACCCCCAAACACCTCCCACTCCCCACCCGACCCCACCCTACCCACCAACCCTCACCCTGGGCTACCCACACCCCACACCAAAACACCCTCCCACTACCACCCGACCCCACCCTACCACCGAACCCTCACCCTGACTACCACAAACCCCCCCCCAAAAACACCCTCCCACTCCCACCCGACCCACCCTACCCACCCAACCCTCACCTGATACCCACACCACCCCAAAACACCCTCCACTCCCACCCGACCCCACCCTCCACCCAACCTTCACCTGATACCCACACCCACACCCCAAAAACACCCTCCATACCCACCGACCCCACCCTACCCACCCCAACCCTCACCCTAACTAAGTAACCCCCTCTATTCCCCCCCCCCCCCCCCACACACACACGCACACGCACACCGTTGCCAGTCAGATCCAAAGGTCCCTGAAGGTGGAGTCCCAGTTGGTGCCTGCCACGGTCATGGGCTGCTGGTCCGAGGCCAGGACGTCCTGCAGGGAGTCTATGAGGTCCCGGGACTTGAGGACGGTCAGCTGGGAGGCCAGGGTGGCGGTGTACATGGACAGGATCAGGATGGTGAAGATCCACCAGCAGCCCAGCACCATGCGGGCTGAGCTCCTCCGGGGATGGTGACCTACCCCTAAAGGGGTTTGGGTTAGGGGTTGGGGTAGGGGTTGAGGGTTGGGTTAGGGGTTGAGGTGGTGGGTGAGGGTGGGGGTGGAGGGTGGTGGGTGAGGGTTGGGGGTTGGGGGTTAAGGGGGTGGGTGGGTTGGGGGTTGAGGTGGTGGTGAGGGTTGGGGGGTTGGGGTTGGGGTGTGAGGGTGGGGCGTTGGGGTTAAGGTGTGGTGGGTGAGGGTGGTGGGTGGGTTGGGTTGGGGGTTGGTGTGGTGAGGGTGGGGGTTGAGGTGGTGGGTGAGGTTGGGGGTTGGGGGTTGATGGTGGTGGGTGAGGGTTGGGGGTTGAGGTGGTGGGTGAGGGTTGTGGTTGGGGTTGAGGTGGTGGGTGAGGGTGGGGGTTGAGGTGGTGGGTGAGGGTTGTGGTTGGGGGTTAAGGTGGTGGGGGAGGGTGGGGGTTGAGGTGGTGGGTGAGGGTGGGGGTTGAGGTGGTGGGTGAGGGTGGGGGTTGAGGTGGTGGGTGTGGGTTGGGGGTTGGGGTTGAGGTGGTGGGTGAGGGTGGGGTTGGGGTTTGAGGTGGTGGGTGAGGGTTGGGGTTGGGGTTGAGGTGGTGGGCTGAGGGTTGAGGGTGGGGGTTTGGGTGAGGTGGTGGGTGAGGGTTGGGTGTTGGGGGTTGAGGTGGTGGGCGAGGGTTGGGTTGAGGTGGTGGGTGAGGTTGGGTTGAGGTGGTGGGTTGAGGTGGGTGAGGTGGTGGTGAGGGTTGGGGGTTGAGGTGGTGGGCGAGGGGTTGAGGTTGAGGGTGGGGTGGGTGGGGGTTGGGTTGAGGTGGTGGGTGGGGGTTGGGGTTTGAGGTGGTGGGTGAGGGTTGAAGGGTGGTGGTTGGGTTGGGGCAGAAAGGGTTTTAAGATAAGAGACAGGGCAAGTCTGGAATAAGTCTTTTGGTTTTTTTTTCATTGTGTAGAAATGCGTGAACTTTTTAGTTAATTTTTTTACATCAGAAAAAAAGTACCCTTCCAATGTTTCCTGCGTGGAAAATTGAATCAGATCCTAAAAAAGATACGTTGGGTACACATTTTCTTGGACTCAGTAATTTTTTTAAAAACTTACAAGCCTTTGAGTCAAAAACTAAAACACTTAACTTAAAAAAAATATAACCAGAAATACAATTTTTTTTACATCGCTGATATTCATCGTTCAAACTGGTAGAGTGCTATAAGACTATACTACCCTTTGTGCACCACACAAGAGCTGAAAATAATTCCCACTCACACCAGGCTGTCTCAAACTGAAGAACCCTTCTTCAGTCTTTTGCTGTTTTTCTCCTTTTGCAAAACAAACTAAAGGTAAAAGGTGTCCCATAACCTATGCGGTCGTAGAGGAGCGAGGCCTCAGAGATCTCACTTTCCAGGCGCCAGCATAATGAGGGCAGCGCCCATCTCCTCTCCCTCGCTGCTTTACCATCCCTGAACCTAA
>CM054151.1:27039346-27041846 GCA_028751875.1 Rapana venosa | reverse complement strand
CCCTCCCTGCCCAAACTCCTGTTTGTCTCTTTTTCTTTCAATCTGCATTTATCCTGTCTGTCTGTCAGTATCCCCCCTCCCCTTGTTTCTCTCTGTCTTTCTGTGACTGACTGCGACTCTGTCATGCCTGTGACACTAGCCAGTAAAATATCACAGAAAAAAAGATAATAATAATAATGAATGGAATTTATATAGCGCTGTATCTTGCACAGACAAATCAAAGCGCTTGCACTCAACTCATTCTTACACAGCCATGCAACCAATAGCAAGTAATAGTTCTAACAAGTTCAAATGTACACACACACACACACACACACACACACACACACACACACACACACACACACACACACCACACACACACACACACACACACACACACATTCTCCCCAAAAGTCCTTCGGATGAGACTATGAACCGAGGCCCCGTGTGCGAACGCACGCAGAACATCTTGCGCACGCGTTAAATCCTGTTCCGCTTTTCGTAAGAGTAGGCCATTGTGTGCCGGTGGGAACAGATGACAGAATTTACAAAACCGCATACACACGGGGACTGGATGTAAAAAAGCACATAAGTGCTTATTCCATTATCCTCGATATAAAAGATTAAAGTTTTTAAAAAATAAAAATATTAAATAACCCACACACAGAGGTTATACACTTTGGCAGGGTGATGGGATTTTTTTGGCTGTTGAAAAGCAGGGACAGCTATGAAATGAAACAGGAGAGGAAAATCTTAGGTTTGAAACCAAGTTATATAATAATTATGTCTGACATAAAAGAGGAGCTGAACTTAGACACACAGAATCTAAGAAATGTCAACAGTACACACATACACACTCCACAACTGCAACTGTATCCGGGAAGATGATTCCCTTAGGGCCCTCCTCACCTTTGAACAGAATCCACCCCCCCCCCCCTCTGTGTGTGTGTTTATTTATTTATTTATTTATTTATTTATTCTTTTATATCGAGGATAATGGAATAAGCACTCATGTGCTTTTTTACATCCAGTCCCCGTGTGTATGCGGTTTTGTAAATTCTGTCATCTGTTCCCACCGGCACACAATGGCCTACTCTTACGAAAAGTGGAACAGGATTTAACGTGTGCGCAAGATGTTCTGCTATAGTCTCATCCGAAGGACTTTTGGGGAGAGTGGAGTCTGCACTGGTGTTAACTCCAGGGGAAACTATCCTCTTGAACCGCAATCAAAGCCCGGTCGTCAGATTGTGAGCGCAATGTTCTGACCACTAGGCTATCCCGTCCCCCCCCCCCCCCCTCCGTGTGTGTGTGTGTGTGTGTGTGTGTGTGTGTGTGTGTGTGTGTGTGTGTGTGTGGTGTGTATGTGTATGTGTATGTGTGTGTGTGTATGTGTATGTGTGTGTTATGTGTGTGTGTGTGTGTATGTGTGTATGTGTATGTTGTGTGTGTGTGTGTGTGTGTAGGGAGGGTAGCCTTGTGGTTAGAGTGTTGTGCTCGTGATCTGATGGCCCGGGATCGAGCCACCACAGAAGTACCCGTTTTTAGGGAATTTACACCCTGGAGTACTGAACCCACTTCCCTAAAACGCAAAACTTTTTGCATATACGTTAAAAACTGTCTCACGTTTCGGAAGAATAGGCCATTGTGTGCCGGCAGGAACGGATTAACCCCCCCAAAAAAACCAACAACAAAAACAACAAAACACACACCAAAAAATTACGAACAAAAACGCATGCACGCAGGTGTCATGTTTAGGCACCATTCCCGAAGTCGAATAAATATGGTTTGTGTAGAATGACGCGGTGTGATGTGGAATAATAATAATGTAGCAATTATATAACTTACTCTCTGTTAAGTGAAAAAGCGACTGATATAAACCAACAGTCATAGCAATAAACCAATAAGAACAGCATTCTTCTTCTTCTTCTTCTTCTTCTTCTTCTTCTTCTTCTTCTTCTTTTCCTCCTCTGCTTCCTCAGTATATTTACACAGCAGTAAACCAATTGACACAGAAGGCGTTGAAGGCTACCTCAAGTCCTTCGCGCGCGTGCGCGTGCGAGCATGTACAGAGAGAGAGAGCGAGAGAGAGAGACAGAGACAGAGACAGGCAGACAGACAGACAAACAGATTGATACACGTACAGACGGGCAGACAAACACAGAGAGACAGACAGAGACAAAGAGAAAAAGAAACATGTGCAGAGGCACAGTCATAGACAGGCAGAGGCAGACATCGGTGGGAACGGATGAAAAAAATTTACAAAACTGCATACACACGGGGACTGGATGAAAAAAGACACACGGGTGCTTATTTATCTAAGCGCTTTGATTTGGTTGCTTTACGAGATTCAGCGCTATATAAATTCCATACATTATTTATTATTATTATCCTCGAAATAAAAGAATAAATAAAAACAAATAAAAAATCTTGATGATAAAAATGCAATTCCAAAACAACAAGCAAAAAGCAGACAGCTTCTAACCCCTCGCTTCACCATGCCAACCATGCCATTCCAGGT
>CM054151.1:27019346-27034346 GCA_028751875.1 Rapana venosa | reverse complement strand
CACCAACCACCACCACCACCACCACCACCACCACCACCACCACGGCGACAAACGCTCGTATGCACACAGCCGATCCTAACACGGCGGAAAAGCTGTCAGCCTCCTGCTGCTGCAGTTCACTCCATCAATTCATTATCTCTCTGTGCTGGTCCTAGTCCCAGCTCTTTCGCCCTGTGGTAACAGATTTTTTTAAACTTTCGCCTCGTCCCTAGAGGAATTAAGCTGTAACTATTAATCACAGACCTGAAAGCAACAGCCTAGCCTCTGCAGTGATGGAAGGTGTCAGGGTGGTTAAGACGTTCGCCTGCCAACATGTAAACCGTGAGGTTCTGGGTTCGATTCCCAGCCTCGCCCTTTCTTCCCAGTTTGACCCCCCCAAAAAAAATCGAACTGAATGTCAAAGTCCTTCGGATGAGACTATACACCGAGGCCCCGTGTGCGAACGCATGCAGAACATCTTGCGCACACGTGAAATCCTGTTCCGCTGTTCGAAAGAGTAGGCCATTGTGTGCCGGTGGGAACAGATGACAAAATTTACAAAAACCACATACACACGGGGACTGGATGTGAAAAAGCACAGGAGTGCTTATTCCATTATCCTCGAAAAAATAAAAGTCATCTGAGCGCTTTGATTTGTTGCTTTACAAGATGCAGCGCTATATAAATTCCATACATTATTATTATTATTATTATTATTATTATTATTATTATTATTATTATTATTATTATTATTATTATTATTATTATTATTATTATTATTATTATTATTATTATAGCGTTAGAAACGGACCACAGTAATTTGACATGGACAATTGTAAATATGGAATTTACAACCCTTATGAACATTTTCTCATTTCACTTTCGAAAAACTATGTTACTATAAAGTACTGGATTTTATTTTTTATTTATCTATATTTCATTATTTTATTTCGAAGATAATGGAATAAGCGCTCATGCGCTTTTTTGCATCCAGTCCCCGTGTATATGCAGTTTTGTAAGTTTTGTCATCCGCTCCCACCGGCACACAATGGCCTACTCTTCAGAAAGGCGGAACGGGTTTTAACGTGTGCGCAAGATAATCTGCGTGCGTTCGCACACAGGACCTTGGTTTGTAGTCTCATCTCAAGCTTCAAGCAATCAAGCCTACATGGAAAGAGAAGAAACATAGATTTGCCATTTTTTTTTTAGTCCGGTGATAATATTGATACTAAGATATGACTTCATTGTATTGCTTGATTATCTTGTTGCTGCGGTTACTTTTCACTTTAGGGCTTTGAATCGCCAACTTTCTACATAGAAAGGAATAGAGGTATCTCTCACTTTGAAACTACATCGTCCAAAATGTAACTCTGGTGAACTTGGAGATAAATTTCATCATCAAATCTTTAAAATAATGCCAGGGGTTTTCCCCAAAGGAATATCACTGTAAACGTTTGACAAATCTCCTACAGATCGTCCATTTGATTTTAAATGTGACACCTTTTTGCATAATATTTAAGATAAGCAAAAACATATTTAAGTGATATCCCTTTTGAAAGTATCAATGGGAATATCTTTAGTGTAAATGTTGTCATCCTTTCCCAGAAATGTCCTACTCTTCCGAAAGGCGAAAGAGGTTTTAATGTGTGTGCAGGATGTTCTGCATGGCATTGTGTTCGCACACAGGACCTCTTGGTTTATAATCTAATCTTAAGGTGTGTGTATGTGTGTAATCCCGATAATTCTGACAACCATTTAGTAATCTATTTAGTTCACTTTATGAGAAACACGACCCCCTCCCCCACCCCTCTTTGTGAAAAAGAATAAAGCCTTTCTTCACCTTTATTAAGCGCACAGGGCTAACAAAAAGAAATCGAACATAAAATGCATGGTAAAGATTATTTGTCAAGAACAAAACAAACAGCTTTATACAAACAGCCACGATCCCAAGGTGAATTCAATATTGCATTGAGTTTACTTTGTTTCACTGCAGCAAATAAGAGAAAGAAATCTTTTCGAGCATTAGAGTCTTCTACACAACAATTAACATTGATTTTGAGGCTATAAATAGTCTGGAAAAAATAACTCGAACTGTAGTCTTCAGAAACTGATAAAATAACTTTCACTAGAAAAAAAATCTCATTTCACAAGCATCACTAACAACACATTATTTTACAAGCAACCAAACAAGAGAAAACGATCTTAACGGACTTGAACAGCATTGTTGTGCTTCTAAAAGTATATTTTCCAGATTTGTTATACCACCAGTGACAGTTTTGTGTGTGTGTGTTTGAACAGCCTGAAGAAATCAAAACAGTCACTATCAAGACATCTTGATGGCATTGTTAACAAAATATTGACAACTGGTGACAACTGCTATTAGTGACACTAATACACATAGTCTACAGAAAGATGTTATTACTCCCTCTGAATTTCAACAAGCAAGATTTATACTCCTTTTTTAAAAATAAATCAGGTGGCTCGACTAATTCCCATAATCACAGACCAATGTCTATAGTGTGTGTTATACCTAAACCACATGAAAGGCATTTTGAAAATGTTCTTCCGTTAACCCCCTTTTGGCGTATGGAGGATTGCAGACATTTCAGGTACGCACACACACACACACACACACAACACACACACACACACACACACACACAACACACACACACACACACACACACACACACACACACACACACACACACACCACACACACACACACAACACACACAACACGAGCCAAGAAATATTTTCCATGGACACCTCTAACTCCCCCCCACCCCATCACATCACTCCCCCCACACCTCCAACTTCCACCCACCCCACCACATCACCCCCTTCCCCCCACACCCCCACACCCACACTTACGCGTGTTAAACCCCTGTAACCTTACCACACACACGAGCCAAGTCACATTTCCCATGGATGTACACACACACACACACACACACACACACACACACACACACACACACACACACCACACACACACACACACACACACACACACACCCCCCCCACCTCCAACTCCCACCCCCACCACCCCACCACATCACCCCCTTCCCCCCCCACACACACCTCCCATCCCCCACACCCACACTTATGCGCGTTAAAACACCCTGTAACCTTACCACAGACACCAGCCAAGTCATGTTCCCCATGGATGTACACCCCCCACCCCGCCACACACACACACATCTCCAACTCCCACCCCCACCCCATCACATCACCCCCCTTCCCCCCCTCACACACACACCTCCACCCCATCCCACCACCCACACTTATGCGCGTTAAACACCCTGTAACCTCACCACAGACACCAGCCAAGTCATGTTCCCCAAGGATGTACAGATCAGCAGAGCCTGGACGTGAGGCCTGGGTTGCAGAACTGTCAGCACGGATGGCAGCGATGACATGACAGATGACACGTTCTCCACTGTCACTGTCACAGTGTCTATCAGCGACACTGACAGGCAGGTGATCAGGTCTGTACGGAAACCTATGGCTGAGAACCAAAAAAATGATTGACATGAATGAGATGAATGAAAGGGATAGCAGTGGGGAAATGTGGGATGGTCGTGGTAGGGTTCTTTTCTGTCGTTAATGAATAAGATAAAGAATGGGGAAATGTGGGATGATAGAGGTGGTCTTTTCTGTCGTTAATGAATGAACGAGATAAAGAATGGGGAAATACGGGATGGTGGAGGTGGTCTTTTCTGTCGTTAATAAATGAAATAGATAAAGAATGGGGAAAGGTGGGATGGTGGAGATGGTCTTTTCTGTCGTTAATGAATGAAAGAAATAAAGAATGGGGAAAGGTGGGATGGTCGTGGTGGTCTTTTCTTTCATTAATTAATGAAAGAGATAAGAATGGGGAAATGTGGGATGATAGACGTGGTCTTTTCTGTCCTTAATGAAAGGGATAACACACACACACACACACACCTCAGGAATTATCAAACCACACAAAAAACACCCAGTATACCCACACCCACTGAATGGCATTGTTAACGAAATATTGACAGCTGGTGACAACTGCTTTAAGTGACACTAATAATAATAATAATAATAATAATAATAATAATAATAATAATAAATTTCACCAGCAAGACCAAACTCTCAACTTAACAGCTTTGTTTCCAGATACACAGAGATTAAATGATAAAAAACAACAACATCGTGTACAGTGTCTACCTTTCAGACAGTACAGTCTGCAGACAGATGTTGTCACTCCCCTATAAACGGGATAGCCTAGTGGTTAGAACATTGCGTCTCGCAATCTGACGACCCGGGTTCGATTCCCGTTCAAGAGGATATTTTGCCCTGGAGTTAACATTAGTGCAGACTCCACTCTCCCCAAAAGTCCTTCAGATGAGACTATAAACCGAGGCCCCGTGCGCGAACGCACGCAGAACATCTTGCGCACATGTTAAATCCTGTTCCGCTTTTCGTAAGAGTAGGCCATTGTGTGCCGGTGGGAACAGATGACAGAATTTACAAAAACCGCATACACACGGGGACTGGATGTAAAAAAGCACATGAGTGCTTATTCCATTATCCTCGATATAAAAGAATAAAAATAATCATAAATTTCACCAGCAAGACCAAACTCTCAACTAAAACAACTTTGTTTCCAGATACACAGAGATTAAATTAATCATAACAACAACAACAACAAAACATCGTGTACCCTGTCTACCTTTCAGGACAGGCTCAAAAACTAATCACAGACAAGTAAGTAAAAAAACCCATCAGGGTACTCACGGAAGCTGTGATCAGCAGCAATCACCACCTCGGTCCACCCCAGTTTGTAAATAATGTCGCACACAGCCGAAACCCAGAGAGAACACTCATGGCGGAATGGGGACAAGGGGTGTCGCTGGGAGGAAAAGGAGGAGGAGGAGGAGGAAGAAGAGGAGGAGGAGGAGGAAAAAGAGGAGGAGGAGGAGGAGGAGGAGGAAGAAGAGGAGGAGGAAGAGGAGGAAGAAGAGGAGGAGGAAGAGGAGGAAGAAGAGGAAGAGGTATCCTCCTTGTTTTTGGTGGAAGGAGAACCTTCGTGCCCACCTCTTTTATCATCAGCGGGTGGGGGTGAGGGTGAGGGTGAGGGTGTGGGTGTGTGTGGGGGTGGGCAGGAGTAGGGGGTGAGGATGAGGAGGGGACGGGGGGGAGGGGTCATGCTGTGACAGGCGCTGGACGTCAGCCCCTTGAGCTGGCACCTCCCGCAGTCTGCAATAGTGAGGATGATATCAATAATGATAACAACTATAACAACAACAACAATCATCATCGTCGTCGTCATCATCGTCGTCGTCGTCGTCATCATCATCATCATCGTCGTCGTCGTCGTCATCGTCATAATCGTCATCGTCATCATCGGCGTCGTCGTCGTCGTCGTCGTCGTCGTCGTCGTCGTCATCATCATCATCATCATCATCATCATCATCATCAAACAACACTAATATTATTAACAATAACAACTACATAAACATCAAAAACAGGGATGGTGACGACGACGACGACGACGACTATGATGATGATGATGATGATGATGATGAGATGATAACAACAACGACGGCAACGTCGGCGACAATAACGACAGCAGCAATGACAAAGGCACAACCATCAACTCTGTTCTATTCAGTTAAATACACAATTGATTTCTGGAGAAAAACTTTGTGGGGTACTAGGTACATGTATCATACTGAACAAATTATACAGGGAAAAGAACGCGGAAACATATTCTGCTAATAAACGTGTAACAGAAGAAAGGTGACAGGACAAAAATTCAGACGTTCACCTGCCCAATAAGTTAACCGTGAGGTTCTGGGTTTGGTTCCCAGCCTTGCTCTTTCTTTATACACACTCACATAAAAATCACAAACACACACAAGACCAAAAACAACAAAAAAAACCCCACAAAACCCCAAACCACCCTATTATACACACTAATATAAATCACAAACACAAACAAAACCAAAAACAACACAAAAAACCCACAAACCCAAAACCACCAAATGATACACACTCATATAAATCACAAACACACACAAGACCAAAAACAACAAAAAACCCACAAAACCCTAGCCACCAAATCATACACACTCACATAAATCACGAACACACACACAAGACAAAAAACAACCAAAAACCCCCCACAAACCCCAAACCACCAAATGATACACACTCATATAAATCACGAAAACACACACAAGAACCCCCACCCCCACCCCACCCCCCACCCCTAAAAAGGGAGAAAAAACAACAAAAACATACCACCAAATTATACGCACTCACAGAAATCAGCCCAACACCCGGATTCGAACAGCGCCAGAAAAGAGCAGATTGCAAGGCACCACTTTTTGACACCAACTTTCCCATCCTGTTAGCTATCACCACACGGCTACAGAGGCCCACACACACACATATATACACACACTCCCTCCCCGTCTCTCTCTCTCTGTCTCTCTCTGAATCTCTCTTTCTCTTGTGAGGACAGCTTAGACTCTGCCTCTGCCTCTGCGGGCATCCTGCAGGTAGACTAGCCTGTTGCTGCGAGTTCAGTCGGCACTGGTCCTACATGTTTGCTCTAACTCTTGGCGTCGATACCGTTACAGGTCTTTCGAAGACAATGGTTTACGGCACAGGGTCGGTGTGTGTGTGTGTGTGTGTGTGTGTGTGTGTGTGTGTGTGTGTGTGTGTGAGCGTGTGTGTGTGTGTGTGCGTGTTGGGGTTGTGTGTGTGTGTGTGTGTGTGTTGTGTGTGTGTGTTGTGTTTGTTTGTGTGTGTGTGTGTGTGTGTTCTGAGAGAGAGAAAAGAGAGACATAAAACAGACAGGTTTATTGTGGTAAGCGTAGAGAGAGAGAGAGAAGAGAGAGAGAGAGAGAGAGAGAGAGAGAGAGAGAGAGAGAGAGAGAGAGAGAGAGAGAGAGAGAGAATGAGAAAAATAATGACACAGGTTTATTGTGAAAAGCTTTCAAGCCAATTCATTATGGGACAGTAGGAAAGGGAACCGACACAAATAAGCATATTTAACTAAGAAGACAATAACAATTCCCATCTGCCCAAATAATCATCATGACATGGATCATGGGCGTTTAACAGCTGCAACAAACACAAAGTATTGAAGACTATGATTAATGTAAATTTAGCAGGGCGAAAGCAATAAGCAAACTCTATTGCTGATAACGCTTTACGAGACATTCAGCAGCGTCTCACGCGATTCATGGATAGCCCTTCGGATGAGACTATAAACCGAAGCCCCGTGTGCGAACGCATGCAGAACATCTTGCGCACACGTTAAATCCTGTTCCGCTTTTCGAAAGAGTAGGCCATTGTGTGCCAGTGGGAAGAGATGACGGAATTTACAAAACCACATACACACGGGGACTGGATGTAAAAAAGCACATGAGTGCTTATTCCATTACCCTCGATATATATATATATATATATATATATATATATATATATATATATATATATATATATGTCATCTGAGCGCTTTGATTTGTTGCTTTACAAGATTCAGCGCTATATAAATTCCATACATTATTATTATTATTATTATTATTATTATTATTATTATAGATCTACCCCACAGAGACAGTGGAGAACAAAAGGCATTCGCGGTATGTTAATCAACAATAAACCATCGCGTAAGGTGTGTACAATTTAAGGATTGTTCTGACTCAGGTGTGATGCCACCCGTACTCCCGACACCATACAGAAACAGGTATGGGGAGAGAGAGAGAGAGAGAGAGAGAGAGAGAGAGAGAGAGAGAGAGAAGAGAGAGAGAGAGAAGGAGAGAGAGAGAGAGAGAGAGAGAGAGAGAGAGAGAATTTGTCTGACTCTGGTGGTTTGTTATGGGATGATATATTTCAGCTTTAACTGGTGTAAAGACAAGTCTATACTATACTATTAATCAACCGAAGTATCATTTGATTCTAATGAAAGAATACACCGGCACATTCACATGAAATCTTCTCTTATCTGGCACTACATCCTCATTCTATCTTGGCTGTCTACCTACCTGTCTGCCTACCTGTCTCTCTGTCTCTTTCTCTTGTCTCTGTCTGCCTATCTGTCTCTGTGTGTCTGTGTGTCTGTGTGTCTATCTGTCTGTCTATCTATCTGCCTGCTCTCTCTCTCTCTCTCTCTCTCTCTCTCTCTCTCTCTCTCTCTCTCTCTCTCTCTCTCTCTCTCTCTCTCTCTCCCTCTCTCTCTCTTTCCTTGTTCTTTGGAAGTACTTTCTCTTTTTGTCGTTTCCTTTACTCTTTTCGTTTCGATATTTGTGTTTTGGGATTAAAAAAAACCTTTTCAAACATATTCCTTGTGCTTTGGTGCTTATACCCTCCCCCACCCCCTCCTCCGTTTGAGAGCTGGATGATAAAAGTCATTGTACTTAATCTACTATCCTTGCAAATAAAATTTCACATTTCGTACTTCGTATAAAACTCTCTCTCTCTCTCTCCCTCTCTCTCTCTCTCTCTCTCTCTCCCCCCCTCTCTCTCTCTCTCTCTCTCTCTCCTCTCTTCTCTCTCTCCTCTCTCTCAATTTAGCCTTATACTTATATATAGCCTTTGAAGTAAGAGATATTAATATGTTGTCGTAAGATCGTAAGAAGTTTTCTTTCCCCCTGCCGGTGAGACTATAAACCGAGGTCCCGTATGCGAACACACGCAGAGCATCATGCGCACACTTAAAACGCGTTCCGCTTTTTGGAAGAGTAGGCCATTGTGTGGCGGTGGGAACGAATGACAAAAATGTCCAAAACTGCATACACACGGGGACTGGATGAAAAAAGCACATAGTTCTTATTCCATTATCCTCCATATAAAGGAATAAATAGAAAATATCCATGGAAATCTCTCTCTCTCTCTCTCTCTCTCTCTCTCTCTCTCTCTCTCTCTCCTTTCCTCTCTCTCAATTTTGCTTTATATTTATATAAAGCCTTTAAAGTAAGAGATATGTTGTCGTAAGACCGTAAGGTTTTTCTTTTCTTCTCTCCGCCTGAGGATTAGTTTGCATTTGTTTGTCACCCCTGTACTTCACCCTACAGTCGTATCATTATTCAGTGTATTGATCAGTAACCCCCTTCATGTATGGACTTTTATGAATACATTCTTTCAAAGTTCAGAGTTCTCTCTCTCTCTCTTTCTAATATCAAATATATAGATTTACATTTTTTTAAAAAAGTTATCATTATTTTTTTATTTTATAAATTTAAGTTTACTTGAAACTAGTAGCTCTGATATTTAAAGATAGTCAAGGGCTGGATAACAAAAGAAAGTATGGCAATACTTATCTGTAACCGTTGGAAATAAAGATTCTCTCTCTCATATCTTAGTTTCTTAAGTCATATTTTTTGTAACTGATTTTTATTGTGGTGGTTGTGGTTATACAATAACATTTTGGTTTTTTGTGCTTCCTTATTTTTCTCACTAAAATACTAAGCAGCTCGGCATCCCCCCTTCATGTATGGGCCAATGGCCTTTTTGTGAATAAATCTTTCGAGTTCGAGTTCGAGTTCGAGTTCGAGTTCTCTCTCTCTCTCTCTCTCTCTCTCTCTCTCTCTCTCTCTCTCTCTCTCTCTCTCTCTCTCTCTCTCTCTCTCTCTCTCTCTCTCTCTCTGTCTCTCTCTGTCTGTCTGTCTGTCTGTCTCAAAACAGCCGAACACAGCCACTCAAACCTATACAGACGGACTATCCCTGAATGGGAAAATGAAACAGTAGCTACCAGACGAAGGAGAAATCGAAGTAACTGACTGGACTAACCCCCCCAAAAAAAACGAACACAAAGAACCCTTGCAGACAGTGTTTGAGATGACACATTTACCGTGAAATTACTCCTAAAAGCGAGACAAGTGTTTTGAAAGTAGGGGGAAAACCCCCCCACAAGATTTCATGGATGAGAAGCACTTTGATGCAATGACAGGCATTTTGTTTGGGAAATACATCACTCAACCAAATATACTGTTAATCACTTGATCAATTTACCTAATCAGCAAGCAAGCAAGCAGATTTGAAAAACAAACCAAGCAAAAATAAGCTGCCCACCCACCCAAAACAAAACTGATCTATTTTATTTATTCATTTTATTCATTCATTTATTTATTCTTTTATATCGAGGATAATGGAATAAGCACTCACGTGCTTTTGTACATTCAGTCCCCGTGTGTATGCGCTTTTGTAAATTTTGTCATCTGTTCCCACCGGCACACAATGGCCTACTCTTTCGAAAAGCGGAACAGGATTTCACGTGTG
The DNA here is from genome assembly GCA_028751875.1 of Rapana venosa. Taxonomy (NCBI): domain Eukaryota; kingdom Metazoa; phylum Mollusca; class Gastropoda; order Neogastropoda; family Muricidae; genus Rapana; species Rapana venosa. The sequence goes on along the minus strand of CM054151.1, from coordinate 27,024,101 downwards.
CGCAAGATGTTCTGCATGTGTTCGCACACGGTGCCTCGGTTTATAGACTCATCCGAAGGACTGAAAAGGATCTAAAAAGGTTATGTCTGTCTGTCTGTTTTTCTTTGTTTTCTTCTCTTTGCCTGTCTGTCTTTTTGTCTGTCTGTCGTCTGTCTGTCTCTGTCTCTCTGTCTGTCTGTCTTTGCCCTGCTGTCTCGTCTCTTCCTCTCGCTGTCTGTCTCTGTCTGTCTCTCTCTTCTCTCTCTCTCTTCTCTCTCTTCTCTCTCAGAAGAGCAGCGTGTATGTATTTTTTTCGCATTCTTTCTTTCTTTCTTTTTTCCTCTTTCTTTCTTTCCTTCTTGAGGTGTCTGTCTTCTTCTTTTCTTTTCTTCTTCTTTCTTCCTTCTTTTTTCCTCTTTTCTCTGTCTTTTTCTTTTTTCTTTCCATTCCTTTTCCTTCTTTGTTTCTTTCCTTCTTTCTTCCTTTCCTTCCTTTCCTTCCTTCCTTCCTTCTTCTTCCTTCCTTCCTTCCTTTCTTTCTTTCTTTTTCTTTTCTGTTTCTCCTTTCCGTTTCTTTCTTTCTTTCTTGTCTTTCTTTCTTTCTTTCTTTCTTTTTCTTTCTTTCTTTCTTTCTTTCTTTTCTTTCTTCTTTCTTTCTTTCTTTCTTCTTTCTTTTCCGTTTTGTCTTTCTTCTTTCTCTCTTTCTTGTTCATTCTTTCCGTTTTGTTCTTTCATTCTTTCTTCTTTCTTTCTTTCTTTCTTTCTTTCTTTCTTCCTCTCCTGTATCTCTGTCATTCACACCACTCCTTCGAGGACGAATAATAAGCAACCAATGCTCTTTTTGAAGAGCCCAAGGGCCACAATCAATGACTCAGGAGGGTAGATAACTCATGAAAAGCAGCCTTTCTTATGTGACGCTTTACAGGCCTGAGAACTACCACACGTGTGTGTGTTTGGTGGCTGCCTAACCTAAAGTTTCTGCGATCAATAGCTAGTGCATGTCAACACCAGAAAGGTTTTCCTATATAAGTGTGTCAATCAATCAATCAATCAATCAATCAATCAATCAATCAATCACATTTATTCAGTTTTTGCAGGTCATAAGACCCATATGAACACAATATGAAAAGCAACCATGGAGCAGTCGAGGTGATATAATACAGTAAGCACATAGTCTTTGTTGCAGGCAGGGAAAGAGCTACATGTTTCTGATCTTTAGACATTCAATTACATAAACTGCCAGGTTCACAATCAGTTTCTCAGAAGAGTTTTAACACAGCATCTGGACCTTAAAGCCTGATGGAAACATGTGATAATAAAGGGGTATATAACGTTTACGCAAAGCTGCATGTTTTGGGCATATGAGCAAAAAATGACATAAATCTTCAACGACAGATCCGTCACACTGAACACAATAAGGATTTATAGGTGTTTTCTTATAACGTGGAATGCCATTCAGTGGCAGTGTTTTACTTCTTAACAAACAATATATGGCAGAAGAAATAACTCCCAGATCATGGAATGACTATTTCAATGCTCTGTTAAATGTGAAACAGTCATCAGATGACTTGGATTTTGACGGAGATGTACAAACATTTCTAAACACACACAGTTCTGATGACTGTGAAGAATGTAATGAAACACAACTGGACAATGATATTTCAGAAGCAGAAATCCGGAGAGCATTGCGGAAACTGAAAAGTGGTAAAGCTTCAGGTCCTGATGGCTTGTCCTCTGATTTCTTTTTGCATGCCACTGATGTTCACATAAAGTTTCTACTTCCTTTATTTAATAAAGTATTTTCATTTGGACACTACCCTGAGAGTTGGGCACAAGGATTGATTTTTCCTTTGCATAAGAAAGGCAATACCCAAAATGTTGACAACTACAGAGGAATATCCCTTTTGAACGTTATCAGCAAATTGTACAGTATGGTCATAAATGAAAGATTGTATCAGTTTTGTGAGGAATATGACGTAATCCCAGAGGCACAAGCTGGCTTTCGGAAGGGCTATAGCACAATTGATAATGTCTTTACTCTTCAGAGTCTTGTCCAGAAATATCTCACAAAGCAAGGTGGTCGATTCTACACTCTTTTGTAGACTTCTCTAAAGCCTTTGATTGTGTAGATAGAGGAAAGTTGTTGTTTTTGTTATTACATAAAGACATTCATGGAAAAATGTTTTTGACGCCACAAAGTATGTATGAAAGGGTGAAAGCAGCTGTTAAAGCTGGTAACAAAATAACAGAGTATTTTGATTGATTATCTGGTGTGAAACAGGGATGTATTCTGAGCCCCTTGTTGTTTTCAATATTTCTTTCTGAATTAGAAGTTCAAATGAGTTTGTGTGGTGCCCATGGCATAGATGTATTAAACAGCCAGCTCAGCGTATTTCTTTTAATGTATACTGACATTGCTTTGGTGTCAGATTCTGTTGGTGATTTACAAAAGAAAATTAATTGTCTTGAAAGGTACTTCTGCAAATGGGGTCTTAAAGTTAACATGGACAAAACAAAAGTGGTGGCTTTCAAAAACGATGGTTTTTTTTTGAAAAACTGTGAAAAATGGTACTACGCAGGCAAGCAAATCATAACAGAACCCTGTTACAGTTATCTAGGTATCATGTTTGGATCTACTCTGAATTGGTCACGCTGTGTCAATAACTTATCTGGCAAAGCTCTCAGAGCAGTTGCAGGGATTAAAAGATTGTTTTTCAAGCTAAAAATCTACCTGTCACCACCGTATTTAGAATTTTTGACACCAAAGTAAAACCAATTCTGTTGTACGGTTCAGAGATTTGGGGACATAGTAGATTTGACAACATTGAGAAGGTGCATATCAAGATTTGTAAAATGATTTTAGGTGTTGGCAGAGATGTAAAGAATAGCATTGCTTTGGGTGAATGTGGTAGATACCCGATATACAATGATACTTTTACACAAAAGTTAAAATATTGGATCAGACTTCTTGCCATGCCTGAGAATAGATATCCCAAGCAGTGTTACTTCATGTTGCTCAAGCATGATCAGATGGGCAGAAGAAACTGGGTAGCTCACGTAAGATCTTTGTTGTGTTCAAATGGTTTTGGATATGTCTGGGAAATGCAAGATATTGGAGATGTTTCCTTGTTTATCAGAACTTTCAAAACCAGATTTTTTGACATATATCGCCAGAACTGGCATGACTCGTTGATGTCTTATCCTGATTATTTGAATTACCACCCTGATACATGTAGAGCAAATTATGTAGGACTTTTGGTTTCCTTTGAACACCGTCGTATACTATATAAGTGTGTGTGTGTGTGTGTTGGGGGTGTGTTGTTTGAGAGAGAGAGAAAAAGAGAGAGAGAGAAGAGAGAGAGAGAGAGAGAGAGAGAGAGAGAGAGAGAGAGAGAAGAGAGAGAGAGAGAGAGCATGTGTTCTTTTTCATTTTTTTATGTGGTTGTGTCCAGTCCCTATCCTTCTGTGCCCTTGTGAATGGGCGTAAAGCTTATCAATCATAGTAAACCCTTGTCATTGTCATTGAGGGAGAGAGAGAGAGAGGGAGAGAGAGAGAGAGAGAGAGAGAGAGAGAGAGAGAGAGAGAGAGAGAGAGAGAGAGAGAGAGAGAGAGAATGACAAATTCTTTTATTTCGAGGATAATGAATAAGCACCCATGTGCTTTTTTACATCCAGTCCCCGCCCTTAGGGATACATCCTGAAATTAAAATAAGCCAAATACCCATTCACTCACACAGTAAAACAAATACCACATCCCACACCCCCATTCCAAACCAAAAAACCCCACAAACTAAAAAACAACCAAAAAGAGAGAAAGAGATAGACAGACAGACAAACAGGCAGACAAAGAAAACCCGACAGACATATAGACAAAGAGACAGAGGGACAGATGAAGTACACAGACAGACAAACAGACAGAAAAACCAGACAAAGGTCAGGGAAATGATGTGACTGATTGTCTATTCTTGTCATAGTCTGGCGCACGTGCGCGCGGTGTGTGTGTGTGTGTGTGTGTGTGTGTGTGTGTGTGTGCGAGAGAGAGATAGAGAGAGAGAGAGAGAGAGAGAGAGAGAGAGAGAGAGAGAGAGAGAGAGAGAGAGAGAGAGAGAGAGAGCGTGCGTTTATTTTTTATTGTTTTTTATTTTATTCTTTTATTTCGAGAATAATGGAATAAGCTTCCATGTGCTTTTTATCATCCAGTCCCCGTGTGTATGCAGTTTTGTCAATTTTGTCATCCGTTCCCACCGGTACACAATGGCCTACTCTTCCGGAAAGCGGAACGAGTTTTAACGTGTGCGCGAGATGTTCTGCTGAGTGCGTTTCGCCCACGGGACCTCGGTTTATAGTCTCATCCGATCGACTTTTGGGGAGAGTGGGGGTCGGCACTTATGTTAACTCCAGAGGAAAAATCCTCTTGAACGAGAATCGAACGAGAATCGAACCCGGTCAGCAGATAGTGAATACATCACTCTAACCACCAGGCTATCCCGTCCCGTGTGTGTGTGTGTGTGTATGTTTTGTGTGTTGTGTGTGTGTGTGTGTGTGTGTGTGTGTGTGTGTGTGTGTGTGTGTTGTGTTGTGCCGTACGTGAGGTGTTTTCAGTAATGCTGCAAGCGTTTGTGGGTTCACAGTTTTCCTTTCTTTCCTTTTGCTGCCAAGAGGGTTGCACTTGCTTGAAGGGAAGCTGCTTTTGTTTGCTGCCGTTGTGTGCTGACAACTGGGTGTCCTAGTGTCTTCTTCTTGTTCTTCTTATTTTTGTTCTTTTTGTTCTTGTTCT
>CM054151.1:27001846-27004346 GCA_028751875.1 Rapana venosa | reverse complement strand
CTCTCTCTCTCTCTGCTCTGCTCTGCTCTGCTCTCTTTGCTCTCATAATCACAAAGGTTATTAGCAATAACGGGCCGTGGTCGTGGTCTTTCATGGTGGGTGGGTGTGTAGTGTGTATCCAATTTTGTTTCTGCTCACTCTTCCTACTGGCTTTGGGTTGGAGGGGGGGGGGGGGGGAGGGGAGTCATTTATAAAGCGAGCTGTCATCTCTCCCTCCCCCCCACTTTCTCTCCCTCACCCCCTTTCTCCTCCCTTTCCCTTAGGGGGGCGAAAGAAGACAAAAGCGGACAGGGAGGTAGGGGTGGGGGGTGGGGGGGGGATGAAGGGGAGTGGGGAGGGGTGGGGGAGGGGGGGGGCAAGTGGAGGGAGAGGAAGGGGAGTTATGTGTTCGGATCAATTGTTTGTGACGATTGTCTGTTTTTTCTGCTTTTTTTGCATTTTGTTCAGGGTTTTTTGTTTGTTGGTTTGTTTGTCTAGGTTTTTGTTGTTTTTTATCTGTTTGTTTGCCCGCTTGTGTATTTGTATTTAAGTATATATTAGTTGTTTGTTATGCAGCACGATATCGTTTGATTTAAATGTGGATTGCATCAGCCAGCCAGCCAGCCACACATACGCACATACATGCATACATACATACATACATACATACATATATACATACCTACATACATACATAGATACATACATACATATATATATATATATATATATATAATATATAATATATAGATACATACATACATATATATATATATATATACATATATACATCATACATACGATACGTTTTGTGCATAAAAAGTGATAAAACAATTGAGAGGGAGAGAGAGACAGAGAGGGACAGACAGAGACAGACAGACAGAGAGACGGAGACAGACACAGAGAGAGACAGACGAAGGGAGACAGAGAGACAGACAGACAGATAGAGAGACAGAGAGAAACAAAGACAGAGACAGAGAGAGATAGAGACACACACAAAGAGAGAGACAGAGAGCGAGACAGACAGACAGACAGAAAAGGTACGATGGTAATATAAAAGAACGACAATGATTATTTCTTATGTGTACAATTTTTATCTCGGATTGGACTTATCTGCGACTGAAGTTTTAAGTCACTGATTCTTCTTTCTTTCTTTGTTTTTTTTTTCTATCCTTTCTTTCTTTCTGTCTGTCTGTTTTTCTTGTTACTCTTTCTTGCATTTTCCAGTTTGTCTGTCCGTTTGTCTGTTTGTCTTTCTTCTTTGTATTTTTCTCTGCGTGTGTGTGTGTCTGTGTCTGTGTGTCTGTGTGTGTCTGTGTGTGTGTGTCTGTGTGTGTCTGTTTGTTTTGTCTGTCTGTCTGCCTCTCTCTCCCGGGATAGCATGAGGGGGGGGGGGGGGGATAGCCTGGTGGTTAGAATGATGTACTCGTGATCTGCTGACCTGGGTTCGAATCTTGTTCAAGAGGATTTTTCCTCTGGAGTTAACATCAGTGCAGACTTCACTCTCCCCAAAAGTCCTTCGGATGAGACTATAAACCGAGGCCCCGTGTGCGAACGCACGCAGAACAACTTGCGCACACGTTAAAAACCATTCCACTTTTTGGAAGAGGGAAGAGTAGACCATTGTGTGCCGGTGGGAACCCATGACAACATTTACAAAACTAGGAACTGGATGTAGAAAAGCACACGAGTGCTTATTTCATTATCCTCGAAATAAAAAAGAATAAATAAATAAATAATCTCTCTCTCCCCCCCCCCCCCCTCTCTCTCTCCGTCTCTACCCCCCCCCCCCCAACCTCTCTCTCTGTCTCTCTCTGTCCCTCCCTTCCTCCACCCTCTCTCTCTCTATCTCTCATTTTCTCTATGTCTTTCCCTCTCTTTTTCAATAATTATACAAAATTAATGTGTCCGATAGTTGTTGAAAGTCCGAGGCCTTAAAGGAGATGATGAACTGTACCTGAACTGTCCCTCTATAGTTAAGACCAGAACATCTTGTGCACACGTTAAATCCTGTTCCGCTTTTCGAAAGAGTAGGCCATTGTGTGCCGGTGGGAACAGATGACAAAATTTACAAAACCGCATACACACGGGGACTGGATGTTAAATTTTTAAAAAGCGCCTGAGTGCTTATTCCATTATCCTCGATATTTCCAACAACAACAAAAAAAGCGCTTTGATTTGTTGCTTTACAAGATTCAGCGCTATATAAAGTCCATACATTCTTCTTCTTCTTCTTCTTCGCAATTCTTCGCAATTCTTTTTTTTTTCTTCTTCTTCTTCTTCTTCGCATTCTTCTTCTTCTTCTTCTTCTTCATCTTCTTCTTCTTCTTCTTCGCAATTCTTCTTCTTCTTCTCTTCTTCTTCTTCTTCTTCTTCTTCTTCTTCTTCTTCTTCTCTTCTTCTTCTTCTTTCTTCTTCTTCTCCGCATTCTTCTTCTTCTTCTTCTTCTTCTTCTTCTTCTTCTTCTTCTTCTTCTTCTTCTTCTTCTTCTTCTTCTTCTTCTTCTTCGCAATTCTTCGCA
>CM054151.1:26951846-26996846 GCA_028751875.1 Rapana venosa | reverse complement strand
TACCTTTCTTATTCCCCTTGGAACTCACCTATCTGGAAAGCAAGAGGGCACACGGATTTCATACCCGAAGTTTTCCTCCATACACACTAGACCTTGAGTAGTGGTCTGGGTACTAGTCTTTTGAATGAGACGATGAACCGAGATCCAGCGCGCGACACACGTTTAGCGCATGTTAAAGAACCCATGGCATCAATAAATCTATAATTATTTGAAAGATATTTTGTACAAAATATTTAGACTCACATCGAAACAAATATACTTCCACAGGATAATATAAGTGGGGAAAAATAAATAGGTGGCGCCGCTCTCGTGGCGACACCCTGCTTGGAAAGAACAGCCTGAATTTCGCGCAGAGAAATCTGCAGTGACTAAAAATGGTGTACAGTGCAATACAACACAACACAACACAATGTAATGCAATGCAATACAATACAATGCAATGTAATGCAATGCAATACAATACAATGCAATGCATGCTAATTATACAATACAACACAACACATTGCAACACAATACAACACAACACAATACAACACAACACAACATAATACAATACGATAATATGCTTGTTATTTACTATCTGTTTATTTCCTTCTTCTTTCTTATTCATTTATTATTTATTCATTTTTATTTATTTATCTATACCACTTTAAAATCACGGGCAGATTTCTCTCTGTAAAAATTCAAACTGCACTTCCCCCCACAGGAAGGGGTGGGGGGGGGGAGGGGGAGCGCGTCGCCACCAAGTCCTTATGACACTATAAACCGAGGCCCCGTGTGCGAACACACGCAGAACATCTTGCTCACACGTTAAATCCTGTTCCCCTTTTCGTAAGAGTAGGCCATTGTACACGGGTGGGAACAGATGACAGAATTCACAAAAAACCGCATACACACGGGGACTGGATGTTTATAAAAAGGCAGATAAGTGCTTATTCCGTTATCCTCGATATAAAAGAATTATATTAAAAAAAGAAAAGAGCAGCGCCAGTGTTCTTTTCCCCCCTACACTAACACTCTCTCCCTGCCTTATTTTTAAGGGATTGTGTTGATACACCTTTGCATGATCTACTTAAAGCAGAAAACAGTAACAAAAATCACTGCCTGTCTAGATATATATTCCATGCCATCAATAAGAGGAAAAGTTTGTTGTATTAGGATATTTACATCACAAACGAAGACAGGGTTATCGTTTTGTTATGATTTTGAAAAACTATATGTATATTGATTTTATCCAGACATAAGGAAGGTACACTTAGATCAAAATAGTGAATTGTGTTTGATACATGTGTATTTTTATGTATTTGTGCATTGTCTTCATTATTTCTTTCACTGAAAGTGAGCTTGGTATTGTGTATGTTATCCGGGTTTTTGCCCACTCTGTGGCATTGTCAATTTCTTCTGCGCCAACCATGTATTATGGCCTAAGGCTGAGATACATTAAATTTCTGAGTTCTGAGAGTTCTCAGTCATTATATTGTATTGTATTGTGCCAGTGTTCTACCCCCCCCCCCCCCTACACTAACACTCACTCACTCACTGCTTTTCTCTCAGTCATTGTATTGTATTGTATTGTGCCAGTGTTCTCACCCACCCCCCCCCCCCCCCCCCCCCCTACACTAACAATCTCTCACTGCCTTTCTCTCAGTCATTGTATTGTGCGTGCGTAGTGCGCGCGCATGGATTTCTCATTATGTTTAAGGAGAGTTGCATGCCTGTAAATGATTGAGTGCAAGCGCTTCGATTTGTTTGTTTTTTACAAGATTCAGCGCTATATAAATTCCATATATTATTATTATTATTATTATTATTGTATTGTGCCAGTGTTCTTTCTATCCACCCTACACTAACACTCTCTCACTGCCTTTCTCTCAGTCATTGTATTGTATTGTATTGTAATGTGCCAGTGTTCTTTACCCCCTACACTAACACTCACTCACTCACTGCTTTTCTCTCAGTCATTGTATTGTATTGTGCCAGTGTTCTCTTTCCCCCCACCCTACACTAACACTCACTCACTCACTGCTTTTCTCTCAGTCATTGTATTGTATTGTATTGTGCCAGTGTTCTCTTTCCCCCGTACACTAACACTCACTCACTTGCCTTTCTCCCAGTCATTGTATTGTATTGTATTGTGCCAGTGTTCTTTCCACCTTACACTAACACTCACTCACTACCTTTCTCTCAGTCATTCATTTTTTTTTCTTTCTGTGTGTGTGTGTGTGTGTGTGCGTGCGCTTTCGATCTTCGCAGAAGTCTTTGTCCATCGTGGAGCGGTCAGTGCACTCCATGTGGCGCTCCCAGTCCCAGGTTCGATTCCACGCTGTGCGGGACATGTACCTGGTAGGGGCTAACCACCGCTACGTCCAGAACTGGTCCATTCTGCAGTGCCTGGTCATCGTGGCCACCTCGCTCGTGCAGGTCGTCTTCGTTCGGCGTCTCTTCCGCACCTATAACGTCACGCCCTCTGCTAAGCCTCGGGCGTGAATTTTGGAAGGAGGGGTGTGGTGGTGTGTGGTGGTGGTGGTTGTGGTTGGGTGGTGGGGGTAGTGTGGGGGTGGTGGGGGAGGGGGGGTGTGGGGGGTGGTGGGTGGGAGGGGGTTGGTGGAGTGAAGGTTGTGTGTGTAGGGGTGGGGGGAGAGGAGTGAAGGTTGTGTGTGTGGTGATGGGATGGGGGTGGAGTGAAGGTTGTGTGTGTGTGGTGGTGGGTTGGGGTTGGAGGGTTGGGGATGGAGGGTAGGAGGGGGGTAGTGTGTGTAAATGGGAGTTGGGAATTGTCCGTGTGTGTGTGTGTGGGAGGGGTGGGGGGTGGGGTGGTGGTGATGGTGGTGGTGGTGGTGGTGGTGTGTGTGTGTGTGTGTGTGTGTGTGTGAGCGAGAGAGAGAGAGAGAGAGAGAGAGAGAGAGAGAGAGAGAGAGAGAGAGAGAGAGAGAGTGTGTGTGTCTGTGTGTGTGTCTGAGTCTATCTGTGCATGTCCATGTGTCTGTCTGTGCTTGGGGACGGGTGAGCATGCGCGCGCGTGCGTGCATACGTTAGAGAGAGAGAAGAGAGAGAGAGAGAGAGAGAGAGAGAGAGAGAGAGAGAGAGAGAGAGAGAGAGAGAGAGAGAGAGAGAGAGAGAGCGAGTGAGAGAGAGAACAATGTCATGCATCCTTAATTTATTAGTCAGTGATTGCTCATAGGAAACTAATTCACGGTGAAAAGTTATTGACAAAGGAAGGAGGTGATCATAGTGCCTGAAAATATTTTAACCATTATTTTGCAGTAATATCATTATAGCAAGCTGCTCCGAGCAAACTGTGCCTGACATTTTTTGTGTCTTATCAACAGGATTCCTGATAAAATCAATACCGCATAAAATCATTGAGGATAGTTTACAAACCAAGTAGAAAACTTGAATCTAGTTGCTTAACATGAAATAGACCTTAGAACATTTCGATGGAAAAAAGCTACCAAGTGTGTTTTCTTGTGGTGATGGGTTATTGCTCAAGTTACGAAATAAAGTGTAACTGATCTATACAACTTTTTCTTTCGTTATTTTTTTCTCCGCTTTTGTGCACGGTTACTGAGTGGTGTTGGCTGGGATAGTAGCATCTGTAGTCCGACTTTCAAAGATTGAACAGAATCACAGCTCTGTATTTTTCCCCTCAGAGTAAAGGTAAAGGTGCCCCATAACCTATTATGGTCGTAGGGGAGCGAGACATCAGAGGCCTCAGCTTCTCTAGGGGCCAGCATATTGAGGGCAGCGCCAATCTCCTCTCCCTCGCTGCTTTACCTTCCCCTGACCCTAAAGAGGGCAGGTACCCGTTTACAGCTGGGTGAACTGGGGCACTGTACTGAAGCCAAGGCGTGGCAAATGGTCACCCACCTACTTGGTAACCGCGCTCAACGCTGCTTAATGAGAAAAAGCAAATGCATTGCTTATTCAATGTATCATCTGGAAATAAAAATTTGTTTTTGACTTGACTTGATTTGACTTAAAACCTTAGCTTGGGGAAAGCGAGTGCTCTGACCACTCGGCTATCCCGTCCCCCCACTGAGTGATAGTGAGTAAAACAGTACTCGTGAACCACTGGTAACCATTGTAAATAAAATACATACCCTGTAGTCTTCTCGACCGTAGAAGCATCATGGCTGACTGGACAACTAGCCCTCTCCATTTTTCTCTGTCTTCCTTCCTCCTCTCTCTTCTCTCTCTCTTCTCTCTCTCTCTCTCTCTCTCTCTCTCTCTCTCTCTCTCTCTCTCTCTCACGCAGTGCTTCCTTCACTCAGCCTCAGGCCTGTTCAGTCTGAGATGTTGTCCTCCTCCTCCTCCTCCTCCTCCCATCTCCCCCTTCTCTGTCTTCTTCCTCTCAGTCTCTCCTTCCTTTGCACTGTGCCTTTGCCAGGACTGTCTTCGCAAATCCTTTTGATCGTGAGGTGTGCAAGTTACTGAGCCTTGTGAAGCCTTCTTGATCATGGTGAAGAGACGAAAACTAAAGTGGTATGGACACGTCTCTCGATCAAAACAACTTGCTAAGGCATGCTGCAAGGCAACAGGGGTACACAGAGACCGCATACACACGGGGACTGGATATAAAAAAAAAGCACATGAGTGCTTATTTCATTATCCTAATATAAAAGAATGAAAAAAAAAATCGGATTTTTCTTTCTTGTAGTAATGATAAAACGTTGACTTTTCTTGTGGCTCTCTGTTATCATTATTGCAGGATTGAAAAAAAATGCTTTATAATGTTATGTTGAACAGATGCATTCTGAACCAATAAAATATCTGTCACAATTAATTGCTGTTTTATCATTAATTTTGTAATGGTCGGCAGTTGCTTTGTGTGTTTTTGTTGTTGTTGTTGTCCTTTTGTATTGTATTGCATTGGATTGGGTTGTTATACTGTGTTTGTTATATTGTGTTTGCGGTGTGTTGTGCATGTATGAATATATGCTGTTATAGCAGATGTATTTGTGAGAGATTCGTGGTGTATGGTATGGTGTGGTGTGGTGTGGTATAGTATGGTATGGTATGGTATGTGGTATGGTATGTATGACATGGTATGACATAGCATGGTACTGTCTTGTACTGTAATGCACTTTGCTTTATGCTGTGCTATGCTGTGCTGTATATTTTTGTAGTGAACGTGCTGTTACGGCAGATGCTATTTGTGTGAAATAGTATCCTATTGTATTGTGTAGTGTTTACAGAAGGAGTCTCTAGAGTGAGAGAGAGAGAGAGAGAGAGAGAGAGAGAGAGAGAGAGAGAGAGAGAGAGAGAGAGAGAGAGAGAGAGAGAGCGCGAATGAAGAAAGAGGGAAATAACTCAGAAACTACCATGCACAGGGCCTGATAAGTACTTTCCCTTGCATTATGCAGACTCTGTAGTGGACCAGGGATACCTTTATTTATTTATTCTTTTATATCGAGGATAATGGAATAAGCACTTATGTGCTTTTTTACATCCAGTCCCCGTGTGTATGCGGTTTTGTAAATTCTGTCATCTGTTCCCACCGGCACACAATGGCCTACTCTTTCGAAAAGCGGAACAGGATTTAACTGTGGGCAAGATGTTGTGCGTGCGTTCGCAAACGGGGCCTCGGTTTATAGTCTCATCCGAACGACTTTTGGGGAGAGTGGAGTCTGCACTGATGTTAACTCCAGGGGAAAATATCCCCTTGAACGGGAATCGAACCCGGGTCGTCAGATTGCGAGCGCAATGTTCTGACCACTAGACTATCCCGTCCCCTTGAGACATAGTTGTGATGGATTTCTTTGCAACTTTGCCAAATAACGCAACAGCCTTGTAGGAGCCAATGCTATACACTGAGATATAAATATATCTAACAAATTTTCATCTTGATTTTCTCTGTGGATTATTAGCTTTCTATACACAGGCACGCTCGCATGCACAGCACAGAGATAGAGATCTGAAAGAAATAATATATTGTAAAGAGAAAAGGAGATAAAGGAGCAGACAAAGAAGAAGAAGAAGAAGAAGAAGAAGAAGAAAGAGGAGGAGGAGAAGAAGAATTAGGAGGAGGAGGAGAAAAGAAGAAGAACAAAAACTACAATAACAACAACGTGAACATCAAAAGATATTAATATGTTCTCTTTCAGAATAGTTGTAAAATTCTGCACATCAAACTTTTACTGCAGGGGGGGGGGGGGGGGGGTCGGAATAAAACGAACTGTTCATTTATTATTATTATTTTTACATAGGATACAACTTTCTTCTCACCTTATCTCAAAGACCATCTGCACCACTGATGATTTAGGACAGAGACCAAATACACTAAAATGAACATATGGGATTTGTTGCCATTAAAACTCAAAATATCTTAACGTTTTAGATTGCGTCGTAACTGCTTGACTGCCGACCCACCACTGTCCTGTATTGTATAGTCTTGGCTTGTCTTGTATCTATACCACTTTCAGTCACGGAAGATTACTCTGCACAAAATTCGGAGTGCTTTCCCTTGGAGAGCGAAAGACACAAAAAAAGTCTCGGCCATTTTCCCCCTGTGTGTCTATATGTATGTATATTGCGGTTCTTCCAAAGTTTATCAAAATTTTTTACTATGTCCAAATCTAAAATGAAATGCATTAAAGCTAGTTCATCATTAAGCATTTCAGCTGTGTGTATCTATCTATCTATCTATCTATCTCTCTCTCTCTCTCTCTCTCTCTCTCTCTCCTCTCTCTCTTTTCTATATAATATATATATATATATATATATATATATATATATATAAATTCCCTGGTGGTACAAATCGCCATTTTCGCTAAATAGTGATGCACGTTTCCCTAGAAGATCAGCCCGAATTTTGCGCAGAGAAATCTACAGTGACAAGACAAGACACAAGGCAAGACAAGACATATTGAAAAAAACCCATGATCTGTGTAATCTCTGACAAAAGCAGTGGTTCATATTCAGCAGCTGTCGACTTCCTTCAGAATGTTGTCGAGGGGATAATTATAGGCAGTAAATGTGCAGTCTTGTTTGCATCTGAAGCCGCTTGCCAACTGACTCCCTTGCAAAGCAGTCAGCCTTGCTGAAGACTCTGCAAGACATATCCTGTGTGTCAGTCTAAGACACCCCCCCCCCCCCCTGCCCAAATTCCTGCCACCCACTATGGTTGTATCTATCTCTATTATTATGGAGAACCTACAACAAATAGAGTGTGTGTCTTCTTTTATCTGGTAGATTAACTGAACACCACAGAAAACGGAGTTTCACTTTCTAGTTCTTTTTTATGATGTCTTCTGTGTTCATCAGATGGACATCTCAGTCTCTGTGATAATGAAGGTGACAGTTCATCAGATGGACAGCTCAGTCTCTGTGATAATGAAGGTGACAGTTCATCAGATGGACAGCTCAGTCTCTGTGATGAAGGTTCATCAGATGGACATCCCAGTCTCTGTGACGAAGGAGGTAATAGTTCATCAGATGGACATCTCAGTCTTTGTAATGAAGGAGGTAACAGTTCATCAGATGGACATCTCAGTCTCTGTGATGAAGGAGGTAACAGTTCATTAGAGAGACAGCTCAGTCTCTGTGATTAAAATTTTTATTTTAAATTCTTTTATATCGAGGATAATGGACAAAGCTCTTATGTGCTTTTTTTTTTACCATCCAGTCTCCGTGTGTGTGCGGTTTTGTAAATTGTCATCTTTTCCCACCGGCACACAATGGCCTACTCTTGCGAAAAGCGGAACAGGATTTTAACGTGTGCGCAAGATGTGCGTGCGTTCGCACATGGGGCCTCGGTTTATAGTTTCATCCGAAGGACTTTTAGGGGGGGGGGGGGGGGGGGGAGTGATGAAGGAGGTAACAATTCGCTGCAGGACCGACAACCCGCCGTAGAGCTTCTTGGCCACTGGGGTGGTATGGGTCAGGCCAGATATGTTGGAGTGCCTCACTCCTTCGGATGAGACTATAAACCGAGGCCCCGTGTGCGAACGCATGCAGAACATCTTGCGCACACGTTAAATCATGTTCCACTTTTCGAAGGAGTAGGCCATTGTGTG
The DNA here is from genome assembly GCA_028751875.1 of Rapana venosa. NCBI lineage: Eukaryota > Metazoa > Mollusca > Gastropoda > Neogastropoda > Muricidae > Rapana > Rapana venosa. Next base: position 26,988,831 of record CM054151.1, on the reverse strand, counting down.
CCGGTGGGAACAGATGACAAAATTTACAAAACCGCATATACACGGGGACTGGATGTGGAAAAAACAAAAGCACATGAGTGCTTATTCCATTGTCCTCGGTAGGAAAAAAAAGTCATCTGAGCGCTTTGATTTGTTGCTTTACAAGACTCAGCGCTATATAAATTCCATACATTATTATTATTGTTAATAATAATAATAATAATAATAATAATATTATTATTATTATGACTTAGCGGGCAGGACTGGAGCACACGCTCTGTCGTCTGGCTGCCAACCTTGTTAAGGGCACTGCTTTGTTTGACCGCTACAGAAATTCAAGTACATGTATAGCAATTTCAGCCCGAACATAACACCCTTGCCATTTATTACACACACGAGCACGCACACACCTGTATGCAGGGACACACACACACACACACACACACACACACACACCGCACATGCACTCACACAAAGTAGATCTCTCTCTCTCTCTCTCTCTCTCTCTCTCTCTCTCTCTCTCTCTTCTCTCTCTTTCTCTCTCTCTCTCGTATTCAGTCTCCTATTTTAGGGTAGTCTGGTATCACTTTAAGTGGAAAGACGTTAAAATTGAAGACTTGCTTACTATACAGCCTTACCCCCGGTCGTGTCATCAGGTTAAAAGGGTTCGAACTTGTTGTAGCGTGGCTGTTGAACCACTGGTTTTGCTGCCTTGCTGTGATTATAGTTTGTGTTCACTGATTATACCAGCTCTATAATTCAAACTACATGAAAAAAACCGATGAGACGAAATGGAGAACTGAAGAAATTGACCTCAACTCTCTAGGATAGCCTTTTTCCCGTTGTTCTAGTTTGATGTCCATCTCTAGCTACTTTACGTACACCAATACACCGATAATGTGGCTGACTATGTTTTCTTGTTTTATGATTAGTGAGTGTACTACTATAGGAAAACAACTATCGTTTACTATGTGGTACTTGTTTGTCGTCGACAGAGTCGCGCAATTACAGAAATGTTTTATAAAATCTTGAGATAAATAGTGTCCCATTACCTATGTCGTCGTTGGGGAGTAAGGTGTCAGAGACGTAGACCTCAAATTCTCCAGTGGACAGCATATTGAGGGCGGCGCCCATCTCCTCTCCCTCGCTGCGTTTCCTTCCCTGACCCTAAAGAGGGTAGGAACCCGTTTACAGCTGGGTGAACCGGGGGACTGTACTGAAGCCAAAGCGCACGAACGGTTACCCTGCTATTGGTATCCACGCTCAACGCCGCTTCACCTGAGCTTGGGTAGACGGAGTGCTCTGACCTCTGAGCTGTCCCATCCCCATTGAAACGTTTTATACACACTACCAGTTCACAATCGTTGTTGTGTTCAGAGTGTTTCCTGCACAGTCTGGATGTGTCAGCATCTCATCTTGTAATCCCACAAAGCATACATACACGTAATCATGCATGCAACCTACCCACCTCCCTCCCACCATACCGGATGGGGACAGAGAGACAATACTTTCTTACTTACTTAGGCCCATAACTCCCCCTGGAGCATAGGCCGCCGACAACAGTCCGCCAGAGTCCTCTGTCCTGGGCTATTCTCTCCAGCTGTCTCCAGGTATATCCCATCTTTCTGGTTTCTGCCTCAAGGTCCCGTCGCCAGGTGTTTCTTGGCCTTCCTCTTTTTCGTTTTCCCTGGGGGTTCCATGATAGTGCCTGCCTTGTGATGTTGCTGGCTGGCTTTCTCAGGGTGTGCCCGATCCATCCCCATCTCCTGCGCCGGATTTCATTTTCGGCTGGCAGCTGGTTGGTACGTTGCCACAGGTCTGCGTTGCTGATGGTGTCGGGCCAGTGGATCTGGAGGATTCGTCTCAGGCAGCTGTTGATGAAGGTCTGCACTTTCTTGATGGTGGTCTTTGTTGTCCTCCATGTCTCCACTCCATATAGTAGGACTGACTTGACGTTGGAGTTGAACAGCCTGATCTTTGTGCGGGTCGACGACACCACCTTGGAGCTCCAGATGTTCTTCAGCTGCAAGTGCGCTGCCCTCGCCTTGCCAATTCTTGCTCTGACGTCTGCGTCTGTGCCGCCCTGCATGTTAATGATGCTACCCAGGTACGTGAATGTTTTCCACTTCTTCCAGCTCCTTCCCATTTAGTGTGACTGGGTCCTCACTCACTGCGTATCTTGAGAATCTTGGTTTTGCCTTCATGGATCTTGAGACCAACTTGTAATGAGGTGGCTGCTAGTTCTGTAGTCTTGTCCTGCATCTTTTGGGGGGCTGTGGGAAAAGCGGGGCCAGGTCGTCTGCAAAGTCGAGATCATCCAGCTGGTCCCACAGTGTCCACTGGATTCCTTTTCTTCTGTATGCCGTTGAAGTCTTCATGGTCCAATCGATCGCCAGGAGGAAGAGGAAAGGTGACAGGAGACAGCCTTGCTGACTTGGTCTCCACTCAAAGCTGTTTGTGAGTTGTCCTCCATGGCCCCACCCGGGAGGTCATTCTTTCATAGGAGTTCTTGATCAAGTTGACCAGTTTGGTTGGCACTCCATGGTGGTGAAGCAATTTCCAGAGGGTGTTGCGGTCCACACTGTCGAATGCTTTCTCATAATCAACAAAGTTGATGTATAAAGATGAGTTCCACTCTAAAGATTGCTCAACGATGATGCGCAAGGTGGCAATCTGATCTACCCCATGATCTTTTCTGGCGGAAGCCGGCCTGCTGGTCTCGGAGGAGAGGGTCGACTCCCATTTTTCATTCTCTCGAGGAGGATCCTGTTAAAGACTTTTCCTGGCACCGACAGAAGCATATCCTCTATAGTTGGCACAGTTGCTGAGGTCTCCTCTCTTGGTAGCTTGATGGGTAGCCCTCCTTCCAGCGATGGTACTTCCTCCTTTTCCCCAAATCTTCCCAAAGAGAGGGTACGCATCTCTCCCGGGTCTCCAGGTCTGCCTTGAGTGCTTCTGCTGGGATGTTGTCCGGTCCTGCTGCCTTGCCATTTCTCAGCATTTTGATGGCTTTCCTGATCTCCTCCCTGGTTGGTTGCTCACAGTTGATGTCTAGGTCTCTATCAGCAGGGTCGATGTCCGGGGGGTTTGAAGGGACGGATCTGTTCAGGAGTTCCTCAAAGTGCTCTGCCCATCTGTTCAGTTGCCCCTCTGTTCCCAGGATGGTGTTTCCTTTACAGAGAGACAATGACAATGACAAATTCTTTTATTTCGAGGATAATAAATAAGCACTCATGTGCTTTTTTTACATCCAGTCCCCGCCCGTAGGGATGCATCTCAATAATAATCCAATACTCATACTCTCACACAGTAGAAACAAAGGAAAATAACCCTTTCAGAAAACAAAAACAAAACAAACAACAACAACAAAAATTCGAAAAATAAAAAAAAACCCCCCATAACAACCAGGGAGAGAGAGAGAGAGAGAGAGAGAGAGAGGGGAGAGAGGGGAGAGAGGGGAGAGAGAGAGAGAGAGAGGGGAGAGAAGGGGGAGAGAGAGAGAGAGAGAGAGGTTGTACTCTTCGAGACATAAACCATCTTTCTGATTCACTGACCTCATGCATGGACTTTGCTGTCCATCACAAAAAAGTCCGAACTTGAGATCAGTGACTCATTCTCCCTTTCCACTCCCTATAATGATGTCATCCAGTCTTTCTTTTTTTTCTCTAGGAGTGTTTCCACCTTTCATACAGATGGCGGCGCATAAGTCAAGGACGGCGTCCACCCCCCCCCCCCTCCCCATCTCTCTCTCACACATACGCGCGCGCACACACACACACCACACAACACACACTACCCCCCACAGACACACGCCACACACCCCACTCACACCCACACCCACCTAAAACACACACACACACACATTACCACCACCAACCCCCCTCCCTCCACACACACACATATGCATACACACACACTCCCCCACTCACACACTACCCCCCCCTTTAACCCTCACACAACACACACAAACACCCTCTACCCCCCCCTCTTCCACACGCACACACAATAGCCCCCCCTCACCCCCACCCCCACCCCCCCACCCCCACACACACACATGCCCCTCCCCCCCCCCACACACACACTAACCCCCCCCACCCCCCCCCACCCCCCCCATCCCCCCTCCCCCTCAACACCCACACAACACACACAACACACACAACACACACAAAACCCCCCAACAACGCATACCCCTCCCCCCCCCCTCCCCCCACATACCCCTCCCCCCCCCACACCACACTTCCCCCCCTTCACCCCCCCCCCCCCACTCCCTACCCCACCCCCCCCTTCTACCCCCCAAACCCCCACCCACCCCCCCCAAAACCTCCTCCCCCCCCCCCCCCCCCCCCCACACACACACAAAAACACCACCAGTGGACAAGGGCAATAAATTTGACGAGCCCGAAACCCCCGGAGCCATCTCCAACTACTAGCCGTGTCCATTTTGGCCCTAAAAAAAGATGAACAGGAAGCCCTGGCTACCCTGCCACTTCTTTTTCTCTGCAAGAGGTCCCCCTCCCCCACCCCTTCCCACCCCACCCCTCCCCACCCTCTTCTACGCCTCCCCCCCCCCTCCCCTTTTCCCCCACCCCACCCCACCCAAAAATTTGGATTTAACACCCTCCAAACTGTTCTGTGCAGGGTGTGTTGGTGTGGGTTGTTTTTTTTCCTATGGTGGACGACAACTGTCAAAAGACTTGTAGTTTTTGTTTTGTTTGTTTGAAGTTGTGGGTTTGTTGTTTTTGTTGTTGTTGTTTTTTTTACACGAAAAGAGTATTTAGTTTTAAACGGCAAACCAAGGCAAGGCAAGGTAAAGTGAGGAAAGGCTTAAAAAAAATTCTTTTATATCTAGGATAATGGAATAAGCACTTATGTACTTTTTTATATTAATCCCCCTGGTAGGGGTTTTTGTAAATTCTGTCATCCGTTCCCCCGCCACACAATGGCCTATCTTACGAAAAGCGGAACAGGATTTTAAAGTGGGCAAGATGTTCTGCGCGCCTTTGCACCCCGGGTCTTTGGGGATAGTCTCTCCAAAAACTTTTGGGGAGAGAGGGGTCTCACTTTATGCTAACTCCCGGGGGAAATTATCCCCCTTGAAGGGTATCAAAAACCCGGGGGGTTAGTTGCCGCGCAGTGTTCAACCCTAGGCTATCCCGTCCCCTAATGGCAAGGTAGGAAGGGTTTGGGTGATCTGTCTTCTGTCTGTCTGTCGTCTCTCCCTTATCCGTTTGTCTGTCTCTACTTCTGTCGTTGTCGTCTTCTGTCTCTCTTCTCTCTCTCTCCTCTCTCTCTCCTCTCTTTTCTCTCTCTCTCTCTTTTTTGTCTGTCTTTGTCTGCTGTCGTGTCTGTCTTGTTTGTCTTTGTGTTGCTGTGCTGTTCTGTCTGTCCTCTCTTTCATATCATTTTCTGCCCCCAAAATCCTTTTCCCCTTTCTTTTCTTTTCTTTTTTTAAAATCGGACAACATCTTTCCCTTTGTCACATAATTATTTCGTTTTTTTTTGTTGCATTTTTTTTTGCTCTGACGACCCGGTAAATGTTTTAAAAAGAATCCCTCTGGAGGGCACGAGTGGTGTCCCTTCTGCAGTATTAGTGGCTCCGCGCAGGGTCGGCATTTCTCGCTACTTTTTTTTTTACCCCGGTAACTTTGAAGAATGTACTTTATAACTTTTACCTTTCCAGTAGCCTGGGAGACTGAGGTTAACGGTTTGACTGGGGTCCCCGAACGGCTAGCTTAGATTGCCCTAAGTTTGCCTTAAAAGGAAAGAAATTTGTCCCGGTATATTCATTTTCATGTGGGTTTTTTCAAAAAAAAAATTTTTCGGGGGGTGGGTGGGTGGTTTGGGGGTTTAAAGCTTTTGAATTTTAGGGGAAAAGTATGAGTTGCTTTAATCTTGAAGGGGCTGTTAATGTTAAGTTATTGGCTTTAAAAGAGAATGTGTTGTGTTGTGTGTTGGGTGTTGGGGTGTGTGGTGTGTGTAACTATTTTTTTAAATCCTCGCCACATAGGGCCCCTACTCGATTTCAGAAGATTAAAAAAAAACGTGTCACCCCTGATATCGCCTTCATGGTTGGGGGGCGGAAACAACTGAAAGAACAGAAAGAAAAACAGAAAAAGCCCATTTTTGTTTATTCCGAGGGCTTTTTATTGACTGATACTGCAAAAAAAAAATAATCGAGTTTCCTTTACTTTAGGGACCCGGGCGGAAACTAACCTGTCAAACCCGTTTTATGGGGAAAAAGCATCTCTAGCTTTTTTTTCGAAACATGATAAAAACAAAACTTAACTCTAAACAAATGAACGCAGTTCTCCATAAGATATTCTGGGCTTATTCTGGCAAATATTTTACCTGTCTGTTGTGGTCCAATATGTCTGTGCTGATAACGTATGGGTGACCAGGCACACAGATCCTTTGAAGGTCAGGGATAGGGATCAGGGGTCATTGTGTTAGCTTTTAGCGTTAATAGGAATCAAGTTTCAGTGAGAGACTCCGCCGTGACAGTCTTGGAAAAATGACCATGAAGATGGAAGGCATCAGGTTTCTTCTAGTCAACCTCAAGATGTCTTCCGCTTCGTCTTCATAGCTTACCTTTACCCAGAAAGTCAGAAGAAATTAAAACGTTGTAGTTCTGATAATTATTTTCTCGATCCTCAGTTAGAGCTCCCAGGTTCACTAATGGTGAGTTGTTTGGGGTTTTTTTGGGGGGCGTATGGGACCGTTTTTTGCCGACCATTAAGGTAGCCGTATAATAATAATAATAATAACAATAATAATAATAATTACAATAATAATAATAACAACAACAAACAACAACAATAATATATTAATAATAATAATAATAGTACTAATAATATAATAATTATAATAATATAATGTAGCAATTTATATAGCGCTGAATCTTGTTAAGTAACAAATCAAAGCGCTCAGATGACATTATTATTTTATTTTTTATATGCGTGTGTATGCGGTTTTCCAAATTTTGTCATCTGTTCCCACCGGCACACAATGGCCTACTCTTTCGAACAGCGGAACAGGACGTGTGCGCAAGATGTTCTGCATGCGTTCGCACACGGGGCCTCGGTTTATAGTCTCATCTGAAGGATGAAGGACTGTATGTTGTTGTTTGGCCCATCACTCCCCTGGAGCATAGGCCGCCGTCACAGTCCCGCCAGGAGTCTTGCTGTCAGGGGCTATTGTCTCCAGCTAGTCTAAGGTATTTCCAATCTTTTTTGGGTTCTGCCTCAACGGTCGCGGTCGCATGTGTTTTCTTGGCCTTCCTCTTTTCGGTTTTCCCTGGGAGGGGTTCCATCGATAGTGCCTGCCTTGTGATGTTGCTGGCTGGCTTTTTGGGTGTGCCCCAATCCATCCCATCGCATCGCCGGATTTCATGTTCGGCTGGCAGCTGGGTTGGTACGGTTGCCACAGTTGCATTGTGATGGTGTCGGGGCCAGTGGTATCTGGATGATTCGTCTCAGGCAGCTGTTGATGAAGGTCTGCACTTTCTTTGTGGTGCGTCTTTGTTGTCCTACTGGCTCCGCTCCATATAGTAGACTGGCTTGACGTTGGAGTTGAACAGCCTGATCCTTTGTGGTGTCGACAAACCTTGGAGCTCCAGATGTCTCTTTTCAGCTGCAAGTACGCTGCCCTCGCCTTGCCAATTCTTGCTTCTGACGTCTTGACGTCTGTGCCGCCCTGCATGTTAATGATGCTACCCAGGTACGTGAATGTCTCCAATTCTTCCCCATAGGGATCCTTCCATTTTTTGTAGTGACTGGGTCCTCACTCACTGCGTTGATCTTGAGAATCTGGTTTAGCCTTCATGGATCTTGAGACCCACTTGTAATGAGGGTTGGCTGCTAGTCTGTAGTTTGTTACTGCATCTGTTGGCGGCTGTGGGAAAAAATAAAAAGCAGGGCCCAGGTCGTCTGCAAAGTCGATCTATCCGCTGGTCCCCAGTGTACACTGGATTCCATTTCTTCATGCCATGCCGTTGAAGTTTTCATGGTCAATCGATCGCCAGGAGGAAGAGGGAAAGTGAGACAGGAGACAGCCTTGTCTGAATCGGTCTTCACTCAAAGCTGTTTGTGAGTTGTCTCAGGGACACCCGGTGAGGTCATTCTTTATAGGAGTTCGTGATCAAAGTTACCAGTTTGGTTGGCACTCCATGGTGGCGATTGCAAATTTCCAGAGGTGTTGCGGTCCACACTGTCAAAGGCTTTCTCATATACAAAGTTGAATGCATATAGATGAGTTCCACTCTTAAAGATTGCTCACGATGATGCGCAAGGTGGCAATCGGATCTATGCATGATCATGTTCTGGCGGAAGCCGGCTGTGTCTCGGAGGGAGTGGGGTTTTCGACTGCATTTTTCATTCTCTCGAGGAGTCCTGTTAAAAGTCTTTTCCTTGGCACGACAGGAAGCAGCATTATCCCTCATATAGTTGGCAAAGTTACTGTGGTCCCTTTGTGGGTAGCTTGATGAGGTTAAGGTAGCCCTCCTTCAGTCTGATGGTGTACTTCCTCCTCTTCCCAAAAATCTTCCCAAAGAGTGGGTACAGCATCTCTTCCGTGGTCTTCCAGTCTGCCTTTTGAGTAGTTGCTTCTGCTGGATGTTGTACGGTCTGCTGCCTTGCCATTCTCCTAGCCATTTTGATGGCTTTCGGATCTCCTCCCTGGGTTGGTTGCATCACAGTTGATGTCTAGGTATCTATAGCAGGGTCGGGATTTCCGGGGGGGTTTGAAGGGGACGGGTCTGTGCTAGGAGTTCCTCAAATGTGCTCTGCCCATCTGTTCAGTTGCCCTCTGTTCCAGTGGTGTTTCATTTCTTGTCTTTGTACTGTCGCTCATGCACTGCTGTACTTCCCTGAGAGTTTCTTTGTGGTGTTTAATAAAGCAGCTTCATGTTTGTTACTGCTGCTGCTTCCTCTGTTCCTCTGCCAGGCTGTCGATGTACTTGCGCTTGTCTGTTCTTGCGCTTCTCTTGATTCTCTGTGGCTTTTGTGAAGTCTGGCTTGTGCCTTGTCCTTTGCTGTTCTTGTCAGGGCTGTTGTTTACTGATTGCTTTCTTCTGCTTTCTCTTTTCAATCTTGCCATTGTGACTGCGATATCCATTCCTTCTGTTGGTGTCTTTGGAGCCCACTACTTCCTGACAAGTTGATGTCAGTGTCTCTTTCACTTCTTCACTGGCTCTCGATTTCAGTCTCTTCGTAAGCAGTTCTTGTAGTACTTGGTTAAATGTTGGGTGAGGGACAGCTTAAATTCTTCATTGATCTTTGAGTCTTTCAGCTGGCTGGTGTTGGACTTCTGCCTTTTGTTGTTACTTTCATCAGTTCATCTTCAGCTTTAGCTTCAGCCTGGATACCAAAAGGTGGTGGTCAGGTGCAACGTTTGCTCCTCTTTTCACCTTACATCATGTAGTGATCTCCTGAATTTCTTGGCAGCAGTTATGGTCGATCTGGTTCTAAGTCACATGATTTGGTGATACCCAGGTGGCCTTATGTACTCTTCTGTGGGGGTGAAAAAGGGAAAATGCTGCCACGATTACAGATTGTTGATAGCACAAAGTCTGCAATCTCTCGCCTTTTCTATTCATCTCTCCTAATCCGTGCTTCCCATCATTCCTCGCATACCGTGTTGTCTTTTGGGTTTTCACGGTTTTCTTGGCATTGAAATAACCCTATGAGGATGTTTTATCTTTTTCTGGGTACTTGGGCAATGGACGTGTCTGCAGTCTGTCGTAGAATCTGATCTTTGGCTTCTTCATCGCCGTCATTAGTTGGCGCATTAACACTGGATGATGTCATTATGATCTTCTTCTTCTTAGTCCTGAAGGATGCCGCAATGAGTCTTGATCCGTGTGATTCCATCTATCGGGCTTGCTGCGCAGTCCTTGACAACATGAGCGCTACGCCTTTGTGTGTGGGTGCGTTTGTTTTTATGGCCAGAATAAAGCTAGCATCTCTCCAGTGGCAGTCTCCTTTGTCATGAATGAGTCCTAATGGGTCTTCACTGATGCATGCAATGGAGGTTGTTAGCTTTTTCATTCTATATGCTGATACTTGGTCTTGTGTGTTCTTTACCGTCTCAACATGGTTCCTCACATTCCATGTTCCGACGTGATTGTTCCTGGTCGATAAAAGGGGGGTCGGCTTGTAGCTTTCAGTAGACTCACGGTTTCAACACACGGGCGTCATTAATTCCTATTGGCGAGGACCCTGCTCTCCCAGGGCAGTAGGTCTATGGTCTGTTGATGGCGTTTCTGTAGCAAACTTTGTTTTAATTGGGGTGGGTTTGCTAGCCCCACGACCAACCCTCTCCTTTCTCATTCCGGGCTTGGGACCGGCATTGCAGAGTTTGAGGTCTGTATTCCGACTTCAAAAGCATGCGGCATAGTTCTGATTCAAAATATTATTGCTTTACAATGAAATAGAATTGTTGTTTTAAACAAATAAAAACGCATTTTTTCATTTCGTGACTGATATAACAATCCAAACTGGCCGTAATAGGGATTGTTGGGGGATACGGGATAGCCTGGTTGTTAGAGTGATACATTCGTATACTGCTGGACCCGGGTTCGAATCTCGTTCAAGAAGTTTTTCTCTAGAGTTAAATCAGTGCCGACTCCACTCGCTCAAAAAAAGGTTTCTTCGGATGAGACTAAGTAACCGAGTTCCCGTGCCGCGAAGCTACGCAGAACATTATGTTACAGAATGTTACTTTCTGCTGGGTTCCATCTCATTGTGGTATTTATTTTAATGAAAAAGTCGACAAAGCTGCCAAAAAGGCAGCAAAACATGATAGCTATTCAAATGTTTTAGATATTCCTCTTTCTCTTCATGAAGGTTATGCTTTGCTTCAAAATGTTTGCTGGAAACATGTGAAAAAGAAACAGGAAGAGGCTGGTTATCCCCCGCATACTTGTTCAGTTCTGGATCTTGAGAACATTCTTTGTTTCTCAGTACGGTTTTTCGAAAAACCTGTACTAGAAAAATTGTTTCTCTAATCTACAGATTGAAATTAAATGCCTTTCGAGCAAAATTTGCCAAAAATATACAATGTATATGCGGTGAAAAATTTTCCAATGTTCATGTTCTGTATCAATGTCTAGGTTTAAAAACGTTTTTTACCATCATTTCAAGATAAGTCTCTGCAGGAAGTTTTAACCAATCCAGAGTTAGTATGTGAGATAGCCTTGTCTCTGTTGCAATCCCCAGTATTCTCTTTTTTGTAAAGTATGATCGTCGGAATCTACCTTTTGCTTGTTTTACAGCTGCCGTTACAAGTAGTTCACAATTGTTTGTTTTCCAACTTTAGAGTATTTTTCAATTGTTCGGGGTTTTTGTTAATTTTTTTATTTCTTTGCCATGTTTTTGATTACTGTTTATATAGTTTGGAATAGTCTTTTAATGTGCATTTATACCAACACGTATCTATTCTACTTAAAGCCCTTATCCCATTATGCTGCCCCCCCCCCCCCCCCCTGCCTCCATCGTCTAATATCACTTTAAGTGAACAGACGTAAAATTGAAGACACACGCAGAACATCTTGCCCACACGTTAAAGCCCTTTCCGCTTTTTGGAAGAGTAGGCCATTGTGTGCCGGTGGGAACGGATGACATAATTTTCAAAACTGCATACACACGGAGACTGGCTGTAAGAAAGCACAAGAGAGCTTATTTCATATCCTCGAAATAAAACAATAAAAAATAAATAAAATAAAATAAATAACATTGATAATTTCTTTATACTTCATTGATAATTTCTTTACACTTCATTGATAATTTCTTTAATGGTTCAATCCAGCTCTTTATCCCAGTTATATTTGTTTTTCTTCTCAGTGACACCCCCCTCCAAAAACAACAACAACAACAACAAACCAACAACAACAACAAAAACAACCAACCCCACCAAAAAAACCCACCAAAACAACTTTTGATACAATGAGCCTCCCATACTCGGGTATCGTAAATCTTGGCTTTTAGTTCAGAGGATACCCAGTCCCACCACACTCTTGTTTCCCCACCTTTTTCCTCAACAGATGACCAGAGAGAGAAGAAAATCAACGTGAAGAAGATCGTGTCGTCTGCTCTACCCTTCTTGTCGCCTTCCTGCTCGTAAATAACTGATCCGTTTAAGCATGATTCAAGCCACGCGAATGGACAAGACAAAACTGCCCTTAGGGTCAGAGGTTGGGGTGGTGGGGGTGGTGAGGGTGGTGGTGGAAGGGTAGGGGTTGGGTGGGGGTAGGGGGGGGATTGGAAGGGGAGGGGTGGTGGTGGTGGTGGTGAGGGTGGTGGTGGTGGTTGAGAAATGACCAGGCTTGACCTCATCAGTTATGTTTTGACAGAAACTGTGGTGGCTACCTGCGCTGGAGAAATGAACATGTATCTATCTTAAGTCCAGGGTTTTACTGCGTGAAGGTGTGTGTGTGTGTGTGTGTGTGTGTGTGTGTGGTGTGTGTGTGTGTGTGTGAGGGGAGGGTGGGGGAAGGGGTGGGGTTGTGGTAGGGGTGGGGGTGGGGGGTTCATACCTTTAACACATATGTGCAACGGTGATAAAGATGTTTCGATGCATGCGCTTTCTGTCTGTGTCTGTGTCTGTCTGTCTGTGTCTATGTCTGTCTGTCTATATATCTTTCTCTCTCTTGCTATGTGAGTGTATGTGTGCGCATGTGAGAGAGAGACAGACAGAGACAGACAGAGAGACAGACAGAGGGACAGACAGAGCGCATGAGACAGAATTAGGGTTGGAGAGATATAGACAGACAGACAGATGTGAACAGACAGACAGACAGACAGACAAACAGAGATACCAAGAGACGAAAAAGAAATAAAAGTCAATCAGCCAGATAGGGAAGCAAAGAACAAACAAACAAACAGCTCAAACAAACCACGACATGAAACAGAGAAAACCGAAACACACAGATAGTCTTTCACAACCACCACCTTACTAACATCGGGTAGCTATTTCACGGAACAACCCCCACCCTTCCCCCCACTCCCCATCCCCCCACCCCCATCCCCAGCCGTCACTGAACACTAACACAGAAGACTAGGAACACCAACACAGAAAACACAGAACACCAACACAGAAGATACAGAACACCAACATAGAAGACACATAACACCAACACAGAACACCAACACAGAACACACAGAAAACCAACACAGAACACACACAACACCAACACAAAACACACTGAATACCAACACAGAACACACTGAATACAACACAGAAGACACAAAACACCAACACAAAACACACTGAACACCAACACAGAAGACACAGAACACCAACACAGAAGACACAGAACAGCAACACAGAAGACACAGAACAGCAACACAGAAGACACAGAACAGCAACACAGAAGACACAGAACACCAACCCAGAAGACACAGAACACCAACACAGAAGACACAGAACAACAACACAAAAGACACAGAACACCAACACAGAAGACACACAGAACACCAACACAGAAGACACAGAACACCAACACAGAAGACACAGAACACCAACACAGAAGACACACAGAACATCACTATAGAAGACACAGAACACCAACACAGAAGACACAGAACACCAACACAGAAGACACAGAAAACAAACACAGAAGACACAGAACACCAACACAGAAGAAACAGAACACCAACACAGAAGACACTGAACACCAACACAGAAGACACAGAACACCAACACAGCAGACACAGAACACCAACACAGAAGACAGAACTAAAATGACAGAAGACACCGAACACTAACACAGAAGACACAAAGAACACCAACACAGAAGACACAGACCACCAACACAGAACACCAACACAAAAGACACAGAAAAAAAACACAGAAGACACAGAACACCAACACAACAGACACAGAACACAAACACAGAAGACACAGAACACCAACACAGAAGACACAGAACACCAACACAGCAGACACAGAACACCAACACAGAAGACAAAGAACACCAACACCCGAAGACAAAGAACACCAACACAGAAGACACACAGAACACCAACACAGAAGACACAGAACACCAACACAGAAGACACAGAACACCAACACAGAAGACACAGAACACCAACACAGAAGACACATAGAACACCAACATAGAAGACACAGAACTCCAGCACAGAAGACACTGAACACCAACACAGAAGACACAGAATACCAACACAGCAGACACAGAAGACCAACACAACAGACACTGAACACCAACACAGAAGACACAGAACACCAACACAGAAGACACTGAACACCAACACAGAAGACACAGAACACCAACACAGAAGACACAGAACACCAACACAGAAGACACAGAACACCAACACAGAAGACACAGAACACCAACACAGAAGACACATAGAACACCAACATAGAAGACACAAAACTCCAGCACAGAAGACACTGAACACCAACACAGAAGACACAGAATACCAACACAACAGACACTGAACACCAACACAGAAGACAAAGAACAAAACAACACAGAAGACACAGAACACCAAACACAGAAGAAAACACAGAACACCAACACAGAAGACACAGAACACCAACACAGAAGACACAGGACACCAACACAGCAGACACACAGAACATCACTTAGAAGACACAGAACAACCAACACAGAAGACACAGAACACCAACACAGAGACACAGAAAACAAACACAGAAGACACAGAACACCAACACAGAAGAAACAGAACACCAACACAGAAGACACTGAACACCAACACAGAACACCAAAAACAGCAGACACAGAACACCAACACAGAAGACAGAACTAAAAACACAGAAGACACCGAACACTAACACAGAAGACACACAGAACACCAACACAGAAGACACAGAACACCAACACAGAACACAAACACAGAAGACACAGAACAGAAACACAGAAGACACAGAACACAAACACAGAAGACACAGAACACCAACACAGAAGACACAGAACACCAACACAGAAGACACAGAACACCAACACAGCAGACACAGAACACCAACACAGAAGACACAGAACACCAACACAGAAGACAAAGAACACCAACACAGAAGACAAAGAACACCAACACAACAGACACAGAACACCAACACAGAAGACCAGAACACCAACACAAAAAGACCAGAACACCAACACAGCAAAAACAGAACACCAACACAGAAGACAGAACTAAAAACACAGAAGACACTGAACACTAAACACAGAAGACACACAGAAACACCAACACAGAAGACACAGAACACCAAACACAGAACACAAACACAGAAACAAGAACACAAAACACAGAAGACACAGAACACCATCACAGAAAACACAGAACACCATCACAGAAGACACAGAACACCAACACAGAAGACACAGAACACCAACACAGCAGACACAGAACACCAACACAGAAGACACAGAACACCAACACAGAAGACAAAGAACACCAACACAGAAGACAAAGAACACCCAACACAACAGACACAGAACACCAACACAGAAGACACAGAACACCAACACAACAGACACAGAACACCAACACAGCAGACACAGAAGACCCAAAACAGAAGACAGAACTAAAAACACAGAAGACACTGAACACTAACATAGAGAAAACACAGAACACCAACACAGAAGACACAGAACACCAACACAGAACACCAACACAGAAGACACAGAACACAAACACAGAAGACAAGAACACAAACACAGAAGACACAGAACACCAACACAGAAGACACAGAACACCAACACAGAAGACACAGAACACCAACACAGAAGACACAGAAAAACCAACACAGAAGACACAGAACACCAACACAAAAAGACAAAGAACACCAACACAGAAGACCCCAGAACTCCAGCACAAAAACACTGAACACCAACACAGAAGACACGAATACCAACACAGCAGACACAGAACACCCAAAACAACAGACACTGAACACCAAAAACAGAAGACACAGAACACCAACACAGAAGACACTGAAAGCCAACACAGAAGACAAAGAAACACCAACACAACAGACACTGAACACCAACACAGAAGACACAGAACACCAACACAGAAGACACAGGACACCAACACAGAAGACACAGAAGCGCTTCGATTTGTTTGTTTTCTACAAGATTCAGCGCTATATAAATTCCATATATTATTATTATTATTATTAACACCAACACAGAAGACACAGAACACCAATAGAGAAGACACAGAACACCAACACAGAAGACACACAGAAAACCAATACAGAAGACACAGAACACCAACACAGCAGACACTGAAACACCAACACAGAAGACACAGAACCAAACACAGAAGACACAGAACACCAACACAACAGACACAGAACACCAGCACAGAAGACACAGAACACCAACAACAGAAGACACTGAACACCAACACAGACACATAATACCAACACAAAAGACACAGAACACCAACACAACAGACACAGAACACCAACACAGAAGACACAGAAACACCAACACAGAAGACACAGAACACCAACACAGAAGACACAGAACACCAACACAGAAGACACAGAACACCAACACAGAAGACACATAGAACACCAACATAGAAGACACAGAACTCCAGCACAGAAGACACTGAACACCAACACAGAAGACACAGAATACCAACACAACAGACACTGAACACCAACACAGAAGACACAGAACACCAACACAGAAGACACAGAACACCAACACAGAAGACACACAGAACACCAACACAGAAGACACTGAATACCAGCACAGAAGACACGGAACACCAACGCAGCTAAATCAGCAAACCAAACCAAACCAAACAACAACAACAAAAAGCCAGGACATTCACAGTGGGATAGATAGTTACAGGCAGGGTCATATCTATGCCTGTGATCATATTATTAGTACAGTGCAGCTCGGATGACCTGTCACTGGGGGAGAGTGTTGACAGCTGTGTGCTGCATTGCATTGCTCTACCTCTGTACTGACATGGAGACGGACACTTGAGGCAAACCATCCCACAAGTCAACGTCACACTCCGCCTATACTGTCTTGGAAGGGACACTGTAGCTGAGCGGGTATTAAGCGTTTGTCTTCCTTACATCCCTACAGCCCACGAAGTCGTGGGTTCGAATTTCGCTAGCGGTGGAGGATTTTTTTTTAGACATCTCCGGAAGATCAACTTTGTGCGCTTAACTCTGTTGGCGACACGTTCGGAGAGAGCAGTCTGCATTCCTCTGAAAGGAATCTGGCATGGCTGGGTGGGGCATATATACAGAGTACCATAGTTATGGCCGGTGGTATGGGTGACACACGAGCATACCCAGCTTGTGTTGACCTGGAGAGGAATGGGGTTTGTCAGGTTCAAGGTGCCGGCCTCAAGACACATGGGTCGAAAATTTGAGTGCAGAGCCTCAACGATGTTTTGGGGGGAAAAGTTGAAGGCGGTCAGTTCATGTGAAAGACTGAGCCGAATGTGTGTCGGTGACCGACCACTTCAGCTTGAGTGTGTACTGTACATGCTCCGTGTGCTGTTTTGTTTTGGTTTGTTTTGTTTTGTTTTGTTTTATTCGCTCCTCGGCTTGAGACCTCTGAGATTCATCAGTGGTGAGATTTTGCGTATGCGACCGTTTTTATACCCACCATTAAGGTTGTCGCATTTCGATTCGGGCATTGTGTGTCTTCAATTTTACGTCTGTTCACTTAAGTGATATTAGACGAAAGGGCATTGTGTTTACACCTGTATGCATGCCTTTGTAAAATTTTGTCATCCGTTCCTTCTAGCACGAAATGGCCTACTCTTACGAAAGGTCGAAGGGTTTTGTTTTTTTAATGTGTGAGCTAAATGGTCTGCACGCATTCACACACGGGGCTTCGGTTTATAGTCTCACCCGAAGGACTTTTGGGGGAATGGAGTCGGTACTGAAGTTAACTCCAGAGATACTCTGTTTGATTCTGTGGTTTGCAGGCTTGTGACTGCCTGGTTTCAGCACAAGACAAGAAACAAGCACTCCCTTAAGTCACACAGCAAAACAGAACTGATTCGTTACAAAGCACCGGAGCCCTTTCTGATTGTTAGTTGTAACGAGGAGAAACATGGCGTGCTTTGGTCGAATCACCCGTCACAATTCTCTTCGCCAAGACTACGCTACAGGGGACACTTGAGGGAAGGAAGACGTAGGAGCAGACAGAAGAAGAGCAGCTGGGCAGAGAGCATCAAAGAATGGACGGCATTTTTTACAGGGTAGTAGGCTGAGAAGGGCTGTAGACAGACCAGCCTGAAGAACACTGCCCACTGATGCGACCCTGATGTCCCTCCCCCCGACAACCATCTATGTTGGGGGATTGACGACGACGACGATGATGATGATGATGATAATAATGATGGTGATGATGATAATGATGATGGTGGTGATACTATGACAATGATAATGATGATGGTGATGATGATAATAATGATAATGATGATGTTGGTGATGGTGATGATGGTGATGATGATAATAATGATGATGTTGGTGATGGTGATGATGGTGTTGATGATGATGGTGACAATGTTGATAGTGATGATGATGATGACGACGACGACAACGATGATGATGATGACGACGACGATGATAAGGATGCTGATGCTGATGATAGAAAACAAATGCAAACTTCACTGCTACTTGAACACGTTGTGAAAAAAGAGTAAAGGTTCCCATAACCTATGAGGTCGTAGGGGAGCCAGGCATCAGAGACCTCACTTCTCCAGGGGCCAGCATATAGAGGGTGGCGCCCATCTCTTCTCCCTCGCTGCTTTACCTTCCCTGACCCTAAACAGGCACATACCCAATTACAGCTGGGTTAACTGGGGGTCTGTACTGAATGAAGCCAAGGCGCGCAAAATGTCACCCACCCACTTGGTAACAACGCTCAATGCTGCTTAGCCCTTAGCTGGGGGAAAGGGAGTGCTCTGACCACTGAGCTATCACGTCAAAAACGTTGTACACATGCAAGAAAATAAAAGTGTTAGACATACTGAACGGCCAAAATTCAGCAACTAAAAAAACCACAACTCTATCGTGGTACCAGTCCAGCAGACATAACTGAATGTAATCTGGTGTGAGACAAGAGAAACAAAGAGAGAGAGAGGGGGAGAGAGAGAGAGAGAGAGAGAGAGAGAGAGAGAGAGAGAGAGAGAGAGAGAGAGAGAGAGAGAGAGAGATGAGGAATGTAGCAGGACACATGACTGCTATCCCAGCCCTAAGCTGTTGTTCATCAAGATCTTCATATCAAGCAGAGGACAGCCAGCCTCAACTCTTCTCTATACAGCAACAGTCAAAAGCTTATCACACAGAAAACGAAACACGACCCTTGCTCTTTTTGTGCTAAGCCCTGTCCTGCTATGAAGTGGAGAACAAGTCTATTAGGAAGCGTGTCATTTAAAAAAACAACCACCAAGGGGAAGGGAGGTAACCTGAACACCAAGGAAAGCAGCACCGGCTCACTTGCTTTATAGTCCTTTGTGGATGCCTGTGAAGAAGATGCATGTGGTTGTCATTGACAGTGTCAAGATCAGGTGGGAGGGGGTGGGGGTGGGTGGGTGGGGAGGATGTTTTCGTGGCATGTGGTCAAGCGAGGCCATAGCCTGCAGCGTGTGTGTTGGATGCTGTTACAGGCCAAATGTCGGTGTTACATGAGCCTGACAATACAATGCTTGATGTTTTCATATGATATGACAAAACATTGATGGATGTTTTCGCATAGTTTGACACACGAATGTTGACGTTGACAATGTTTTTGAGTAGTTCTTATTAAAAAGAACAACCCTATCCTGTAGGCACCAATGAAGATTTTGCAGCAAGCTTCCTCCACTCCCTGCAGTCCTCTGCTTTCCTAGCCCAAAAGCTGTGTAAATTATTGATGTAAGCTAAAAGCCAAGTCTATTTTGTAATCTTGTTATGTTGTAACATGTTATGCTAAATTACCTCAGCCATGACAAAATCTTAACATAACAACCTGTACTCTCCTTTAAAAGAGAAAAAAAATCCTCTGAAGTCAGAGTATGGCTGCCTATATGGCGAGGTACTTGAAAACAGTCACTCACGCAAACTTTTTTCCAGTGTGCAATTTCAATCTCACAGTGATTCCCAGGTGGGATGAATGAGACGGAGTGCAAATTCACACTCACAAAGAATATCATCATCAAAGTTAAGACATCTTCACCCGAGAGAAAACAAACAAACAAACAAACAAACAAACAAACAAACAAACAAACAGCAGCACATCCCAAACGAAAACTCCAGCAAAAAACAACCAGTAAAAAGAAACAAAACAAACAGAGAAACCAAAAAAAAGATCAAGCTCTATAGTTGAATTTCTTTAATTGGTGATCTGAACAATGCAGCATAATACAATACAGTACAGTACTATGTTTTTCCGTCGTGTTCGACGATGACCTCCAAAACGGCCAATTGGGCATAAGGACAGTCAGCGTTGGAGATGTTCTCCAAAGGCCAAATAGCCCCCTGGGCTGCAGCACATGACTGTGCAAGTCAAGCCTCCTAGTCAGAGAGTCATAGTCGATCACTAAAGACTAAGCTGTAAGGTGGAATTCCATGAGTGGGAAAGCCACTGGTCATACAGCCTCTCACTTTGCTGTTGCCCCCAGCGTCGATGGTTTAATCAAGAACTGTGATAAAGACCAGGCGCTGAAGGCACAGTACAGTACAAAGCAATGCAATACAATACAAATCAATGCAATACAATACAAGATAATACACTACAATACAACCCCATACTATCAGCAATGGTGAGCCCAGCAGGATTAACTAATGAAAGCGATGCACAGATTCAGCCAAGAAAAAAGTCTTTATAAAATGACCAGCTAGTCAACTAACAACATGGATATCATCTTAAATGTCAGATTAATCATTACAGAAAGAAAAAGAGAAGTTGGGTTACGTAATCATATCACAAAAGATAAGTAAATACTACCTAATCATATCACAAAAGGTAAGTAAATACTACCTAATCATATCACAAAAGATAAGTAAAATCAAACTAACACAGTTATTAGCTTTCATCCCATTAAAAAAGGCTTTCCCGTTAATTCGTTTCACGGTAAAGTCATAGACCACTTTCAGAAATAAAGTTTTCGCAGTCAACAACGGTTTAATTTGGGTTGATTATAATACAGACCCAGCGAAGCATTTCGATTTAGGAACTGTACCATCAACTGACCAGCCATCAAGCTCTAGTCAACAATGTACAAGCCTCCTTCTCTTGCAGTCAGTCACCTGTCGTTACTGTTGTTCAGTGAAGATCAAGTCTATTAGGGAGAAAAACAAGTCTATTAGGGAGAAAAACAAGTCTATTAAGGAGAAAAACAAGTCTATTAGGGAGAAAAACAAGTCTATTAAGGAGAAAAACAAGTCTATTAGGGAGAAGAACAAGTCTATTAGGGAGAAGAACAAGTCTATTAGGGAGAAAAACAAGTCTATTAAGGAGAAAAACAAGTCTATTAAGGAGAAAAACAAGTCTATTAGGGAGAAAAACAAGTCTATTAGGGAGAAGAACAAGTCTATTAAGGAGAAAAACAAGTCTATTAGGGAGAAGAACAAGTCTATTAAGGAGAAAAACAAGTCTATTAGGGAGAAAAGCAAGTCTATTAGGGAGAAGAACAAGTCTATTAGGGAGAAGGGAGAAAAACAAGTGTATTAGGGAGAAAAACAAGTGTATTAGGGAGAAGAACAAGTCTATTAAAGAGAAAAACAAGTCTATTAGGGAGAAGAACAAGTCTATTAGGGAGAAGAACAAGTCTATTAGGGAGAAAAACAAGTATATTAGGGAGAAGAACAAGTCTATCAGG
The DNA here is from genome assembly GCA_028751875.1 of Rapana venosa. Taxonomy (NCBI): domain Eukaryota; kingdom Metazoa; phylum Mollusca; class Gastropoda; order Neogastropoda; family Muricidae; genus Rapana; species Rapana venosa. The sequence continues at coordinate 26,967,022 of CM054151.1, read as the reverse complement.
GAGAAAAACAAGTCTATTAGGGAGAAAAACAAGTCTATTAGGGAGAAAAACAAGTCTGTTAGGGAGAAAAACAAGTCTGTTAGGGAGCGTGTTAAGTTCACAAGCAAAGGAGAAGGTAACCCGAATAGTGAGACAGGCAGCCAAGGCTTTGTAGCTAGGGAACTTAAGCTGGATAAACATGAAGGCCGACATGCGTGATGTTCGCTTGATTTACCCTCCTCTGTAGACAGTAAGGGGGATGGGTGTGTGGTCAAGCAACATTGTATATATAATTATAGCCTGGAGTGTATGTGTGTGTGTGTGTGTGTGTGATGGATGCTGTTGCTGGACATCCTCAATGTCACTTGAGAATTTCAATCAGAAAAGCTCGGTGTTCTTATGTTTTTGTTCTCTTATTTTTTTTCTTCTCAGGACCGGATGAACAATATAATTATAGTTGTTGACGGTCGATTTGATAGCAAAACAGGTTTGCATCTGCAAGAAAACTCAAGCAGAAAGTAATCCTGAAGAACAGATTGTTTTTATATTATTTGCTTTTTGCGGCCCTGATTTCTGTTCCATGGTTTCCGAAGTACCATCCCTACACTTTTCATGCTGATCTCCCTTTACTTGGAGCCATGTACATTTTTCCACAGTTCCACTGCCTACAATCTACCAGAAGTTGTTGGTTGTTATCAGGCCATCTGAATGACTGCCAGCCAGAAACACACAGACACACAGATACACAGACACACACACAAACACACACACACAATGCTATTGCCGTTAGGTCTTCTTGGGATTTATCCTTAAAAAAATAAAACGCATCACAGACAAATCTCAGGACAACCCAGCAAGATAATCTATTGTGACAAAAAACAAATCGCTCAAAACAACTGAATGTAGAGCCAACAAAAAATAACTAGTCCTAAACGTGGACTTTGTGGACACCTGTTAAGGTTGACATATATGCCTTGAAATTAAAATATCCAGTAGACTTATAGTAGTCAGTCACAAGAGGAACGGTAGGCATAAAATCCACACTTAACAACTCTCATCTTATAAAAACAGCTCCCTCTTCGCCTTAGCACTATCAAGCGATGGATGATATTCTCTTTCAGAGATGAAGTTTTCACAGTAAACGAAACACAATCCCCGCTCTTCTTGTGGTCACCTGTCACTAGTGTTGTTTCGGTCCTTAACAAGTCTGTTAGGCACGATGTCAGATCAAAAGCAAAAAAAGACGGGGGAACCTGAACACTTAAGGCAGACAACGATGGCTGTTTGGATAAACACTCCAGGTATGATAAAAAGACTCTGGCTTGAATTGCCCCCCACCCCAGTCTGTGGACGTGGTAGCGGCATGTATACAAACTGAGTTATAGCCCGGAGCATGGTGTGGGATATTGTTACCATCCTTTTTTGGGGAGGGTTTCAAGTGAAAGCATCGTATTTCCAGGCAGCTGCTTTTCGGATGAACGCCAAATAGCTCTTGATGCCTGAGTTGATGGCAAAAGTGTATGGATTTTAAAAAAAACATGGTAAAATAGTAGTAGTAGTAGTAGTAGTAGTAGTAATAATAATAATAATAATAATACATGGAATTTATATAGCGCTATATCTTGTAAAAACAAATCAAAGCTATATATATAGAAAGTTAAGAGGTTTTTTTTAGAAGTGCCGCCTTAAATTCTATGGCATAGTATGTGACAGCTCAGTGGTCAGAGTAGCTGTTCTCCCCAAGTGAAGGTTGAGCATCGTTACCTCGCGAAATAGGTGACCGTTCTTGCGCCTTGGCTTCAGTACAGTCCCCCAGTTCACCCAGCCGTAAATGAGTACCTGCCTTCTTTAGGGTCAGGGAAGGAAAAACAGCGAGGGAGAGGAGATGGGCGCCGCCCTCAAGATGCTGGCCCCTGGAGAAGCTGAGGTCTCTGACACCTCGCTCCTTACTGACTGCAAGGTTATGGTACATTTTCATGCTTTTCATTTTCTTTGGCCTCTCCAAATCACTGGCACTTTTGCCACGCCTCTCTTCCACCATAACATCTCACCTGACACAGAGGAATGAAGTGTTACTATGTAGTGTGCCTTATGAAAATCAAACTTTGCAAAGCATGTCCCGCTATAACTAGGAATTTTTTTTTTTTGGGGGGGGGGGTCAGTTTTTTCCCCAAAGATGTGGCATAAATGCTACTTTAAACTGGTTACCAGTAGCAGAGGAGGCCTCTAACCTGACCTTAATAGTACCCTGGCTTATACCAACATGTGCAAACATCAGTTAGGAAAACTGATCTTGTTGATATGGCTGCAATACAAGATCTAATAACATTGCAACATGATTGTGGAGGGCACTGTCGAAAGAGGGCTGGCTACAAAAAGGGGCAAGCAGAGAAAAGACGGACATCTCTATAGACTTGGTAAGGAAGATATCAGTGGTCAATCAAGCTTTGAAATATCGCTGAAGCAAATGGAAGAATGTGGCGAATCCTTCTTCAATGCAAAACCCCAAAGGAAGTTCAGGGAGAAAAAAAAAACAACGAAGAAAAAGGAAAAGTTAGCTGGCAAAAGAGACACTACTATTGATGTTCAGTCTTCTTGGAGTGGGATCTAAGGTAAAAAGAAAAGAAGAAGAAAACCTACAGAGTAAGCTACACAGACTATACCCAGCAGGTCAGACTACTGTGACAGATAATACTTCTCCTTCAGAAGGTCACCTGTCCCAAAGTCTGGCCGACCGTTGAGGCACCACATATTTATTTATTTATTTATATCGAGGATAATGGACTAAGCACTCATGTGCTTTTTTACATCCAGTCCCCGTGTGTATGCGGTTTTGTAAATTTTGTCAGCTGTTTACATATTTTGTAACTAGTTTTACAAAAGCTGCGTGTGTGTGTATGTGTGTATGTATGTGTGAGTGAGTGAGTGTGTGTGTGAGTGAGTGTGTGTGAGTGAGTATGTGTGTGTCTGTGTGTGTGTAAGTGAGTGTGCAACAAAAACTATAACAACAGCAGCAGCAGCAACAACTACAACAGCAACAATAAAACAATAACTACAATAACGAAGGCAACAACAACAACAGAAGACGAAGATTAAATGACAGGCAAGTCAGACAGACAAAACTTTGTTTTAAAAAAATGTCATAAACCGACTCTCTCCCTTTTCTATGCATACTGCAAAAACCCTACGGCCCCTCTTCTTCGTGCATTTCTCACACCAAGAGATCAATCTAGAAAAGAAAGAAAACAAAAATCCCACAAAACTGCCCATGAAAGTGGAAAATCCCCCTGGCCCCCATTGCCCCCCACCCCCAATCCCCCACCCCCATTCCGTCTTCTCTTTGTTCCTGTGTTTTTCTTTGCATAAAATCCAGACAGACATGATAGCTGAGTGGACACAGCGCTTGACTCTTATACTGTGGGTTGATGAAATCTTGAGTTTGAATCTTGTCAGGGACGTTTAAGTGAACCAAAGGTGGGAATTTTTTAAATTTTATTTTACGATCTTCCAGGTTAACTTAAATCAAAGATCTGCCAGTGCTTTCATCCCCTTCATGTATATCCACAAACAGAAGATAAAATAATTTTGTATGCAGTAGACATCCGTCAGTCTCGTAAGGCTGTGGAGTTGCGCTCTAGGTGTTTATACTCCAGAGCGCAAAGCCTGGGTAAGTAAGTATGGAGGGCAAGCTGTTACCCATGCAGCAGACCCCCAACCCCTCCCTCCACGTCGCTGGAATGGTCCATTGGAAAGGCAATCGCCGATACACATGGTTCCAGTGCCGTCGCAGGAGTTGCCAGAAAACGATACTGTATACAGCCTCGGACTGCCTTGGGGGACTCTGACTCCCGATTTTTCTTCAGGGTCGACTCCCGAAGCCTTTCCTATGAGTCGATATGGCCGCAAGGTAGCGGAGGTTTGAAATCAGAGTTTCCCTTCTCCGCCTACGCTACTTCCAAACTATCGTAACTCATGCCAACTTCGGGTGAGGTTCAGGAGGTACACACACATATACCCCAGCATGCAACTTGTTAGTGCTAGAGGAATGGGCTCCGTCAGGTTCAATAGTGGCTGTGAAGGGACGTAGCCTGAGAGAAGAATTTTAAAAAAATTTAAAAACTTTTTTTTACTATGGGAACAGATGACAAAATTTACAAAACCGCACACACACAGGGACTGGATGTAAAAAACAAGCACAAGTGTGCTTATTCCATTTTCCTTTATATATATATATATATATATATATATATAAATGAGCGCTTTGATTTGTTGCTTTACAAGATTCAGCGCTATATAAATTCCATACATTATCATTACTATTTCATATCGAGGATAATGGAATAAGCATGCGGATTTGTGAATTCTGTCACCTGTTCCCACAGGCACACAATGGCCTACTCTTACGAAAAGCGGAACAGGATTCAACGTGTGCGCAAGATGTTGTGTAAAAATTTATGTGCGTAAAATGTTCTGTTCTATAAAATCCGGTGCAGTGCCCCAGCCCAACGACTTTTCAAGGAAGTTAAGGGAGAAGAGGGAGAGAGAGGGAGAGAGAGTGAGCGAGAGAGAGACAGACAGAGAGAGAGAGGGGAGAGAGAGGGAAAGAGAGAGGAGAGAGACAGAGAGAGAGAGAGAGGAGAGAGAAGAGAGAGAGAGAAAGAGAGAAGAAGAGAGAGAGAGAGAAAGAGAAGAGAGAGAGAAAGAGAGAGAGAGAGAGAGAGAAGAGAGAGAGAGAGAGAGAGAGAGAGAGAGAGAGAGAAGAGAGAGAGAGAGAGAGAGAGACAGAACAGAGAGAGAGAGAGAGAGAGAGAGAGAGAGAGAGAGAGAGAGAGAGAGAGAGAGAGAAAGCAAGAGAGAAATGAAGATCATGGAAGAAATGAAACAAAACAGCATTGGAAAACACACCCTCTCTCATGATATTGTGTGTGTGTGTGTGTGTGTGTGCTCGCACACATGCGTGCGCGCGTCTATGTGATTGCGTGCGTGCGTGTGTGCGTGCGCGCGCGCGTGTGTGTGTGTATGTGTGTATGTGTGTGTTACTTTTACAGTCTACAGCAATTCGCAGCAGCCGTCTTCAACTCTTTTAGTTTTGTTGTATGCACGTCGTCGTTTTATTCCCCTGCCTTGCATAAAGAAGCTGACAGTTTCATGTCGTTTTCATGACCCGGGAGAAGAAGAAAAAAGTTAGGGCAAAGCAAGCATCTGCCGATCAATCGCCAAAACAGGATTTGGACCAATTTTAAAGCTGCCACAGCCCCCCAGCAATAAAATCTGTATTAAAAACCTACACTGGTTTTCTTTTTCTTTTTTTTCTTTTTTTTTTTCTCTGTCTGTCTTTCTGTCTGCCTCTGTGTCTGTGTGACTGGATGTCTTGTGGGAGTGGATGTCTGTGTTGAGTGGATGTCTTGTGTTGAGTGGATGTCTTGTGTTGAGTGGATGTCTGTGTGACTGGATGTCTGTGTTGAGTGGATGTCTTGTGTTGAGTGGATGTCTGTGTGAGTGGATGTCTGTGTTGACTGCATGTCTGTGTTGAGTGGATGTCTGTGTGAGTGGATGTCTGTGTTGAGTGGATGTCTGTGTGACTGGATGTCTGTGTGACTGGATGTCTGTGTGACTGGATGTCTTGTGTTGAGTGGATGTCTGTGTGACTGGATGTCTGTGTGACTGGATGTCTGTGTTGAGTGGATGTCTGTGTGAGTGGATGTCTGTGTTGAGTGGATGTCTGTGTGACTGGATGTCTGTGTGACTGGATGTCTTGTGTTGAGTGGATGTCTGTGTGACTGGATGTCTGTGTGACTGGATGTCTGTGTTGAGTGGATGTCTGTGTTGAGTGGATGTCTGTGTTGACTGCATGTCTGTGTTGAGTGGATGTCTGTGTGACTGTATGTCTGTGTTGAGTGGATGTCTGTGTGACTGGATGTCTGTGTTGACTGCATGTCTGTGTTGACTGCATGTCTGTGTGACTGCATGTCTGTGTTGACTGCATGTCTGTGTTGACTGCATGTCTGTGTTGACTGCATGTCTGTGTTGAGTGGATGTCTGTGTGACTGCATGTCTTGGGTGACCGTCTGTGTGACTGGATGTCTGTGTGAGTGGATGTCTGTGTGACTGGATGCCTGTGTGACTGGATGTCTGTGTGACTGTTTGTCTCTCTGTCTGTCTCTGTTTATATCTCTGGCTGGCTGCCTCTCTGTCTGTCTGTCTCTCTTGTCTCTGTCTCTCTGTCTGTCTGTGTGTCTTCAATTTTACGTCTGTTCTCTTATCATACATTCAAATCTGAATGTGCTGAAATGACTATTTAAGAATAGCGACCATACATTCCCACTTATACCTTGTGTGTTCATGTTGCCGAAATATTAGTATTGATTGTGTGTTCATGTTGCCGAAATATTAGCATTGTTTGTGTGTTTATGTTACCGAAATATTAGCATTGCTTGTGTGTTTATGTTGCCGAAATATTAGCATTGGGTGTGTGTTTATGTTACCGAAATATATTGATTGGTTTGTGTTGTTTATGTTGCCGAAATGTGATTGTGGGTCATGTGCGAAATTTAGTACTGATCTTGTGTATTAAATGTTGCGAAAATCGTACTGATCTGTGTGTTCATAGGTGCCGAATATTAATTTCTGTGTTTAGTTGCGAAATATAACTGATCTGTGTGTTATGTTGCATTTTAGAAATATTTTGTGTTCATTGCCGAATATTATACTGATCGGTTTTTGTTGCCGAATATGCTCCATGCTGAAATCTCACTCACTTGCTTCATTAGTGTGTCTGACAATCGTTTATTTCATGTTTCAAAGGTCGGACCAATTCACATTTTGATTAGTTGCATACGTAACACTTGGGTGAATCTCTGGTGCATTTTGAATACGTTGCCTTGCTTCTCTCTCTCTCTTCTCCTCTCTCTTCTTCTCTCTCTCTCTCTCTCCTCTCTCTCTCTCTCTCTCTCCTCTCTCTTCTCTGTCTTTTCTCTGTCTCTCTCTCTCTCTCTCCTCTCTCTCTCTCTCTCTCTCTTTTCCCTTCTCGCTTCTCTTGTGTCTTTCTCTCTTCTCTCTCTCTCTCTCTCTCTCTCTCTCTCTCTCTCTCTCCTCCTCGCTCGCTCGCTCTCTCTCTGTGTCTTTCTCTTTCTTTCTCTTCTCTGTCTTTCTCTTTCTCTCTCTCTCTCTCTCTCCTCTCTCTCTCTCTCTCTCTCTCTCTCTCTTCTCGCTCTCGCTCTCGCTCTCTCTCTCTCTCTTTCTCTCTGTCTATCCTCTCTTCTCTCTCTCTCTCTCTCTCTCTCTCTCTCTCTCTCTCTCTCTCTCTCTCTCTCTCTCTCTCTCCCTCTCTCTCTGTCTTTCTCTGTCTGTCTCTCCCTCTCAATTTCTTCATTTTCATGACTGATCGGTAGAAACGCCGGGTAACCTTGGTATTATTATTATTATTATTAAATAAATCATGAAAAAATCATTTTCAGTGTGTTCCTCTAGAATATTATCAGTGACTGAATTTTTTTTTGCATGCCCCCCTCCCAGCCCCCCCCCCCCCTCCAAAAAAAAGAAAGGTACAAAAAAAAAACCAACTTCCAAAAAAGAAAAACTTCAGTAAGAAGTGAGACCACCCGCCGATAATGCGATAATAAATGATGTTAAGTGGCAGGTGCTTACGCATTACAATGACAGGGGTCATCTTTGCAGTTCAGCATGGCGGCAAGTTAGTTGAGCCATTTATCAGGCTGTTTCTTTTGGGGCTGCCCCTGTCCCCCTGTCCCTCTGTCCCTCTGTCCCTCTGTCCCCCCCTGTCCCCCTATCCACCCCCTGTCCCCTATCCCCCCTGCCCCCCCCCCCCCCCCCACCTTGCCCCTGTCCGTCTCCCTGTCCTTGCTTCTGTTCGTCACTGACAGAAGAGTAAATACACTGCTAACACACACACAACAGCGCGCGCGCGCGTGCATGCACACACACACACACACACCAGGTGTGTGTATGTGTGCGCGCGCGCGCGCCATGTGTACGTGCTCTCGTGTGTGTGCGTGTTGTGTATGTGTGTGGGGGGGGGGGGGGGGGGGAGGGGGACACGTGCACTGTTTATATATATAATATATATATATATATATATATAATATAATAATATATATATATGTGTGTGTGTGTGTGTGTGTGTGTGTGTATGTGTGTGTGTGAGCGTATGTGTGTGTTTGTGCTTGTGTTGGTGTGTGTATACAAAATAAGAGAGAGAGAAGGAAAGCTAAGCAGCTAGCTAGCCATGAGAGAGAGAGAGAGAGAGAGGGAGACTAGATAGATTGACTGATTGATAGACAGATAGATAGAGGGAGGGAGACAGACAGAGAGACAGATACAGACAGAGACAGACAGACAGAAAGAGACAGAGACAGAGACCGAGAGAGAAAGGAACGAAAAGGGAGAAACAGAGAGAATGATGGCGTAAGTACTCACACACACACGCACACGCACACACACACACCACACACACACACTCACACACACACACACACACACACACACACAACACACACACACACACACACACACACACACACACACACACACACACACGCACGCACACACACACACACACACACAGATAATTTACAACCAACCTGTCTCCATCTCTACTACATTACGAAATGAAAATGAAGTAGGTATATAGGCCTGGTATGTCGCAGCAGTGACCATTTGCCCAGGAAAAATGAAAATAATGTGAGGGTAATGGGCGATGACAGGCCTATTTCCAACAGCGCAAATTTACTTTTTACTTTGGGGGTTGCAGAAGGATAGCGAGGGATGGGGATAGGGGGGCGCCACATCCCTGTCTCCACTGTTCAATATGTCATAGGGTGTTTCCCTAGATAAATAGCCCAATTTCTTCCCCCCAAAAATGGGAGACAAATTTGTCTGCACTTATAATTGCTTCCTTCTGCGCACGCATACATAGACACAGAGGCGCAGAGACGCGCGCGCGCGCGCACAGAGAGAGAGAGAGAGAGAGAGAGGGGGGGGGGGGGGGGGGGAGGGGGGGGGGGGGGGAGAGATTCGCACTATTATTAAATTTTTCCTTGACTGTTGAGATGGGAGGAGGTGGGGGAGGGGGTTACTCAGAATTACTGTGGTGATGAAGAAAGTGTATTTCCATCTATTAAAAAAATATTAAACATATTTTTTGTTGTGAAATATCATACCAACTACTATGATATATTCATATATACTGTCACTGGGCACAATATATGGATTATTAATGTAGTAGTTTCTGGGTGACAGGGACATGAACATATGGATCGGTGGCCTAGAGGTAACGCGCCTGTCTAGAAAGCGAAAAGTCCGGGTCGGAAGTGTGCGGTGGCTCGAATCCCGTTTGGACCCGAAACTTTTTCCCCATCCATTAGATCATGAGTGGTGGTCTGAGCGCTAGTCTTTCGGATGAGACGATAAATCGAGGTCCCGTGTGTTTCACATAATTATTTAGCGCACGTAAAATAACCCACGGCAACAAGAGTTATCCTTGGAAAAATTCTGTAGAAAAAAAGCCACTCTGATAGGGAAACAAATACTGTTGCAGACAGGTAAAAAAGAAAGAAAAGGGTGGCGCTGCTCTTGTGGTGACGTGCTCTCCCCGGGGAGAGCAGCCCGAATTTTACGCAGAGAAATCTGCCGTGACTTAAAGTGGTATATAAATAAATAAATAAATAAATAAATATCAAGTGTTACATACGAATTATATTCCCCTAGCATGTAGGGTACACTTGCACTCGGCAGTGAAGAGGTTATCAATTCGTGCAAAACTTGTACTCCCTCATCAAAGCGGGGACAGTGCAGCCTCCTAGTAGCATATCTAAGAGTCCCTGGTTTCACTACGCACGTATAAAGAAATGCTCGAGTCAAGCAAGTGCTACTGAAAACAGGCAGAGATGATCTAGAGGTGAGGTGAGGCACCAGCCTGGAAAGCCAGAACTGACACTATGTTATATTAGTAATGTTAAACTAGTTATGTTATACAAGTTATGTTATTCCAATTATGTTGCGCTAGTTTTTGTCATCTGAGAGGGGGGTCCCTTTTAAATAGTTCTTTATAATATTTCTTCTTCAACACATTTACTTACACACACACACACACACACACACACACACACACACACACACACACACACACACACACACACACACACACACACACACACACACACACACACACACACTCTCTCTCTCTCTCTCTCTTCCTCTCTCTCTCTCTCTCTCTCTCCCTCCCCCCCCCCCCCCCCCCCTCTCTCCCACCCCCTCCACTCTTCTCCTCTGTATGCACTCCAACTTTCACATGCTCATTCATACACATTCTTTCCTCTCCTCCCCCCTTCCATTTTTTCATAATACTTTTCCCTATCGTCTAATATCACTTTAAAGTGGAAAGACGTTAAAGCGAAGAACCAATTAACCAGAACTTACAGATTTCTTCTTCTTCGTCGTCGTCGAAAGCTCAGACAGTAACTATTGTTCTCTGTCATATGAGCAAAAATGCTTTGCACTGTCGTTTTTTGGCGCCTGACAAGCCAGGCCTAGCGCATCCCACTTTGGCATGGGAGAGAATTGTTATATTTTAAGCCTTTATGGGAAGGGGATGAGGGGGGAGGGAGGGGGTGAGGAGGTAGGAGAATAGACCTAGAAGGTAGAGAATAGACAAGAAGGAGGTAACAAGAAGAAAAGCAACAAGGCAGAAAAAAGAGAGCCATAGAACAAAGGAAATCCTAGTACAGAATTTCCAGAGGGTGGAGATGCTATTTCTACTGACAGAACCCAGGCATCCCCATGTTCTGGTTTAAATCAATCCCTATTTGAACCTAAACTTTCCCCCCATCCACTAGACCTTAAGTGGTGGTCTGGGTGCTAGTCTTTGGGACGCGACAAGATAAACCGAAGTCCAGTGTGCAACATATTTCTTTTCCGCACACGTCAAAATATCCAGGGCAACCCAGAGTTTGTATTTAGTTAATTTTGTAGGGGGGAAAAGCCACTCTCAGATGGAAACAAAATTACACATGCGGAGAAAACATGTTTCAATGGGTGGCGCTGTTCTTGTGGCGGCGCACTCTACCCATAAAACGCAGCCTGAATTTCGTGCAGAGAAACCCACCTGGACTGAAAGTGGTCTGCAATACAATGAAAATGCTTTTGTTTGAATGGGTTGAGAAATTCTTTCCGGTCTTTTCTGTTAGCGAAGCACAAGCAAACGTGATGTAAACTGGGTGGAGCGCGGCTTCAACAGATTGTGTCTTCTTTTCTTTCTTCTTCTTTCATTTCGAGGATAATGGAATAAGCACTCCTGTGCTTTTTTTAAACATCCAGTCCCCGTGTGTCTTCCGTTCCCGCCGGCACACAATGGCCTACTCTTCCGAAAAGCGGAACGGGTTTTAACGTGAGCGCAATATGTTCTGCGTGCGTTCGCTCACGGGACCTCAGTTTATAATCTCATCCAAAGGACTTTTGGTGGTGGGAGGGGGGAGGAGGGGGGGTAAAGTGGGGTTGGCACTGATGTTAACTCCTGAGGAAAAATCCTCCCGCACGAGATTCAAACCTGGGTCAGCAGATCACGGGCGCATCACTCTAATCGCCAGGCTATCCCAACCCTCCCAGTAAAGATAACTCGAAAACACTAGGAAATAATAACAGTTTAACGGGTCACCTGTGGTCACTGAAATAACTATTTCCCATGCCTCGCTTCAATCATTTGAGGACTCGAAACAGCGAGTTAATGAACTGGATGTAAAAAAAAAAAAGCACATACGTGCTTATTCCATTATCCTCGATATAAAAGAATAAGATAAAAAATAAAAATAAAATGAAGCAAAAGTTTCCACATAGTCCTTATCAGCCCCGTATAATTTATATAGTCGTTGATGCTCTTATCTGTTCTGCTTTGAGGCAGGCACTCTGGCTTCTTGTAACTATGCGAATGAATTAGATGGTGTTTTGTTTCTTTTTGGTTCCTCGCTTAGAGCTTCGAGGTTCACCGATGGAAAGATGTTTGCGTGTGCGGACATTTTTTAACCCATCATTAAGGTAGCCGCATTCCCACTTCGGGGATGATGTGTAAACACGACACCAGTATGCATACGTTCTTTTTATGCTATATTTTTTGTTGTCATCCATTCTTACTGACACGAATGGCCTACTCTTCCAAAAGGTAGTTCGGGTGTTAGTGTATGCGCGAGAGGACGGGATAGCTCAATGATCAGAGCACTCTGCTTTCCCCAAGCCAAATGTTAAGCAGCATCGAGCGTGGTTACCAGTTGGATGGGTGACCGTTTGCGCGCCTTGGCTTCAGTACAGTCCCCAGTTCACCCAGCTGTAAATAGGTTCCTGCCTCTTTAGGGCCAGGGAAGGTAAAGCAGCGAGGGAGAGGAGATGGGCGCCGCCCTCAATACGCTGGCCCCTGGAGAAGTTGAGGTTTCTGACGCCTCGCTCCCCTACGACCATAATAGGTTATGGGACACCTTTACCATTTACCTTTAATATGTTCTCGTTGGGTTCGCACACGGTTCTTCCGTTTATAGTCTCATCAGAAAGATCTTCGGGGCAGTGGAGCCAGTACTGATGTTAACTCTGGGAGAAAAATCACATTGAACCCGGGATCGATTCCCGACCGTCAAATAGCGATAGTGATAATACTAATAATAGCAACATCAACAACAATAACAACAATAATAATGATAATAATAACAACAACAATAACAAAAAAAACTACCTCATATTGTTGTTGTCGTGATTATATCTACGCCCCCAGTAGGGATTTCCGATTTAGGGACTGGACCCTTACACACACAAGGTGGTGTGATTGATATAATTATAGATTATGCATTAATGTTTGAGCACCTGTCTTGTCTGTCGTCAATACCTCAAAGATCCTTCTGTCGAGCTGTCTGGGGGCAAAGTTTTTACCTGGATCATAACAACAAATGTCAGCAAAAATCCATTCATAGCCAAGTTTTGCACACAAGTGCATAACTAACAATCTTAGATTCAGCAGAAGATAATATCCCAACTGAGTATAATCATATTCAAAAGCGGCATTGTTTGGCTTCACTCTTGATTAAGACAGGCCCGTTACACCTGAATGCACTGTCTGCGCATGCCTGTGCTCCTGTCATCGTCACAGGCGCCTGTCACACACCTGACCTTCCCACAATGCCCCTGTCATAAACCACGCCACCTGGGGGGTGGGGGGCGTGGGAAGGGAAACAACTCTGTGGGACAGGGTGCTTATTTTGAGATGTTCACTGCGCTGGAAAGTAGGGAGGTTTATAAGGTGCAAAAGGGGGAGGGGAAAGCTGCAATTAAACAGCTTTGTATATTTATTTGTTTGTTTGGCCGTTTCTTTGGTCTAAACCTGTTTTTGCTTGACTGTTTTGTTTTTATATTTCTGGCTGAAACCTGGTTGCTTGGTTTAAAGCTGTTTGATTGATTGTTTGGTTGTTTCAAACCAGTTTTATTTTTGTTTTTGTTGGGTTTGGTTGGGTTGTTTTTGTTTTGTTTTTGCTGCCTCGTCTTCTGCAGCATTCCTGTCCTGCTGTTCCCACACCTGTCATTTCAATGTCCCGGCTTACTCAGATTTTATTTTTGCTGCCTCATCTTCTGTGGCATCACCCGTCCTGCTGTTCCCATGCCTCTCATTTCAATCTCCCCACCACAACCATACCCAGATTTGTTATGTCTCATCCTCAGAGTCGGAAGTCCACAGGGAGCCCATCACTATCAGTCCGCCGTAGGGTCACCAGCCAGAGGAGCCCTGCACTGCTGCTGGGTCACTTTGGTGGTGTTCAGTGGTGCCTGTTCTGAGCTAACATACGCAGGACACCACCTACTAAGCCCCCTACTAACGACAGTATTAGCTCAGTCGCGGAGCCAGAAGGAGTTGCCCACCCGAGGTGGCAACCACCACAACGTCCCTCCAACAACCGCTCCCCGCGAACCTCCAACCCCAAAAGCTTTGACACAAACTCACCACAGGCACAGAAGTGTATGGGCAAACCGAATCTGAGGTCACCATGAGACCAGAGCAACCTGGACCACCGAATCAGAGGCAATTTTTTAAAATTGCATGATGATCAATGACAATGAGGATGACGTAATGATGCTGCTGTGGAAGTGCATATGCTTTGAGACTACTTGAAAGGGTTTACTCTACGCTTACTATCATAATATATCCCCGCGTCAACCGGCCCGAGATATACAGACACCTGCAGTGTTGGTCAGGTAATTTGAGCAACACTCTCAAACTCGCATCCGTTAAGTGGATGGAGCTCGACTGTGTGGTCCCAGTCTTCCCACTGAGCCCACAGAACACTCACTCTGGGTAGGAGCCGGCCGTAGTCCGAAAAATCCCTATGACTCTTATGGGAATCGAACCCGCGACCTTCCAGTCCATGGCGGCTGGTTGCTTACTCAGATTTATTATGTTGCATCGTCAGGGTCGAAAAAATCCACAGAGAACCTATCAATATCAGGCTGCTATGGGGCCACGAGCCAGAGGGGCCCTGCACTGCTGCTGGGTCACCTTAGTGGTGTTCAGTGGTGCCTGTTCTGAGCTAACATACGCAGGACACCACCTACTAACCCCCCTACTAACAACAGTATTAGCTCAGTTGCAAGCCAGACTGAGTGAGTCACCCATGGAGGTGGCAACCACAGCATCTCTCCAATGACTGTTACTTATGAACCTCCCACCCCAAAGGCTTTGACACACACTGACCACAGGCACAGAAGTGTATGGCTAAATCAAATCTGGGTTCACCCTGAGACCAGAACAACCAGGGGCCACCTAATCAGAGGCAATTTTTATTATTGTATGATAATTAATGATAATGAGAATGACGTAATGCTGCTGCTGTGGAAGTGCATATGCTTTGAGACTACTTGACAGGGTTGTACTCTACACTTACTATCATAATATATCCCAGAGTCAACCAGGCCCCAAAGATACAGACACCTGCAGTGTTGGTCAGGTAATTTGAGCAACACTCTCAAATTTGCATCTGTTAAGTGGATGAAGCTCGACTGCATGGTTCCAGTCTTCCTACTAAGCCCACAGCACACTCACCAAAAAAACAACAACCTATGACTCTTATGGGATTCGAGCCCATGACCTTCCAGTCCGAAATCCAAGGTGCTAACCACTGCGCTGCGCCATGGCGGCTGGTGAAGACTTGTAC
>CM054151.1:26911846-26946846 GCA_028751875.1 Rapana venosa | reverse complement strand
CGGAGACATCCGTTGATGAAGGTCTGGATCTTGGAGGAGCTGGTGTTGATGACCCGCCAAGTTTCTGACCCGTAGAGAAGCCAGACTTCACGTTGGAGTTGAAGATCCTGAGCTTGGTGGTTGTGGAGATCGCATTTGTTCTCCTTACGGGTTTCAAGATGGCAAATGCTTGGCGTGCTTTCTTTATTCTTGCCTTGATGTCTTCATCTGTGCCTCCTGTCTGGCTGATCTTACTGCCCAGGTACACAAATTCACTGACATCCTCTACTGCTTTCCCAGAGATGGTGACAGGAGCCTTTTGCTGGTTGTTGGTACGCAGTAGCTTGGTCTTCTCTTGACTGATCCTGAGGCCAACACGTCTGGCTGTGGTATCTAGGGCAGTGACTTTGCTTTGGATGTGCTGCAGGCGGTGGGATAGCAGAGCCAGGTCATCGGCAAAATCAAGATCTTCCAGCTTTGTCATGAGGGTCCATTGGATACTTTTCCCGGAACTTGCGTAGGCCGTCCTTGTCACCCAGTCCAGCACCACAAGGAAGAGGAGTGGAGACAACAAGCAGCCCTGTCTGACGCCGGAAGAGATCCCGAAGCTGTCGGAGAGTCTTCCACCGTGGATGACTTGGCAGAAGAATCCTTTGTAAAGTTGTCTTATGATGTTGACAAACTCTGATGGCACACCATAGTGGAGAAGGATGTTCCAGATTGCTTGTCTGTCCACGCTGTCAAAAGGCTTCTCAAAATCGATGAAGCAGGGTATATGTGTATATGTATGTGTATGTGTATGCATATGTGTGAGAGAGAGAGAGAGATCACTCATTTATCCAGAAAGCAATATCGACCTGATTTATGGCCTTGGTGGTCGGCGGAGCTTACAAACCCTACGAAATGAACTCCTCCTCATCAACACAATTCATACAGAGAAGTAAGGTGGGTTGTTATCTCTGTACATCGAGGTTCACGCTTGGCCGAGTGGACTGTGAAGATGGTATCAGAGAGAGGTTTTGACACTTTCTGGGTACTTTTCACACCTCTGGCCTTTCACTAGCTGTCAATAGAGGCATAACCGCGGAGGAGGGTACATTTATCTCTCTGGACATACCTCAGGCACGCACGTAGGTACTACAGTTTTCATGTGGATGTTGTCACTACCGTTGGCGTGAAAGCGTGGGAGTAGAGCGTGCAAGCGCGCATCATAAACACACACCAACACATACGACCAGCACATGCGTCGAGCATGCGCACGCCTAGAGAAAATTATCTATCTATCTATCTATCTATCTATCTATATCGGGGAAGGGGGGGGGGGGCGCCTGTGTGCACAATGTGTGCCTCTGTGTAGTGTGTGTGTACACGCATGGGCACGTGTGTGTGTGTGTTTAAAAACAGAAAGAAGAGCACCAATATTGGCATTAAAGAAAATATAATCAAATATATCAGCAAAATGTCACACCAAACTGTGTTCATCGAAATGAGTGGCTACAATATTTTCTTCAAAACTTCGTAAACATTATATCCAATCTGAGAGACAGACAGACAAACAGACACACACACATACATTACACACACACACACACACACACACACACACACACACACACACACACACACACACACACACACACACACACACACACACACACACACACACACAGAGAGAGAGAGAGAGAGAGAGAGAGAGAGAGAGAGAGAGAGAGAGAGAGAGAGAGAGAGAGAGAGAGAGAGAGAGAGAAGAGAGAGAGAGAGAGAGAGGAAAACCAAATGGACAGAGAACAGGACACAGTCACGAACAAAATACAGACAAAACACAGACAAGTAAAAATTACGATGAAACACACACATACAACGAACTCAGAATAGCTTCATATAATACTGTAACACATACTAACATCTGTAAAAAACGAAACACACACACACCACAAATAACAGTCACACACACAGATAACAGTCAACACATCACACACACACATACACACACACACACACACACACACACACACAGTCACCACATCACACACACACACACACACACACACACAACAACACAGATAACAACAGTCAAGAGACATTCCATAGATTTTAATACACAGACTTACGGACCCAAAAAGATATTCAAACCAACCCTCAAAACTTCATCGGCATTAAGATATACCTTGTGTGTAGACAGACAGACCTAATGAATAATGATGATGAATGGACCGCCTTTCGCCTTTTCGGATGCGTTCTCACGCTATAGTAGGTACATACAAAAATCCTCACGTCTTGCGAAAGAAAAGCACTCTTGATTATTTCAGGAAGGGTAGCTTCGAGCTATGTAGACTAGGTATGTACGCTAGCGAAAGCAGTGAAGCGTGGAATATGCTAGCATTTATAACACGCCAGCTGAGAGCTTAAGACGTGGATGTGGTAATAATATTGGAGAGTTAGGGGGGGGGGTGGGGGCGAGGGTGGAGGGAAGGGGGGGGGGGGGAGGAGGGGGGGGGGGGGCAGAGTGGGGAGTGGGAGAGTAGAGAGAGGAGGGCTTGCCTTTCACCTGGACACAAAATCCACAGGTAACCAACCATACATAACTGGCATGCATAGCTCGGGCGCACATCGTGCGCGTATTTATGCACATACACATGCACGTATGCATGCATTTGCGCGCGTGTGTGGCGCATCACACACACACATACATACACACACACACACTGAAGAACACACACTTACACACACACACACACACACACACACACGACAACACACACACACACACACACTAAAACACAACAACAACAACGACAGACAGACAGACAGACAGACACACACACACACACACACACAACACACACACACACACACACACACACACACTGAAAACACAGACAACAGACACACACACAACACACACACACACACACACACACACACACACACACACCACACACACACACACACACACACACACACACAACACACACACACACACACACGTGTCCTATCGTGTGGACTTGTTGTTTCATAATATACTTAGAGATTTTGAAAGAGGCTTTCATTGTTGTTGCGTTGCTCGGTTCTTTCCCTGTGTACTGTAGAAGTTATTAAGCAATAGATGTGCAATATGCAACAGATATGCATCTTGTTGCACACATGTATCAAGGTGACTCCTCCTCCTTCCCCTTCCTTCCCCGTCGTCTAATATCATCTATAGTGAATTCACGTACATTAGAAGACGACGACGACGACGACGACGACCACCACCACCACCACCACAGCAATAACAACAAACACACACACAGACAGAGGGGAGAGAGAAAGAGTGAGAGAAAGAGAGAAAGAGAGGGAGAGAGAAAGAGAGAGAGAGAGAGAGAGAGAGAGAGAGAGAGAGAGAGAGAGAGAGAGAGAAAGAGAGAGAGAGGGGAGAGAGAGAGGTGGGGGGTGCACAGTTAGTGGTTCAAAGAAAACAGATAAGTACTCTAGATTCTAGGTATTTTTTTAAAAAAAACAATAGATCAGTCCCTATTCTTATTAGGATCCAATGGGGAAAATCAAATCACAAAGCATTCTAACATTAATTTAATAACGACAATCACACAAATTCAGTACAAACTTTTTAGTTTCTTTCATGTTGTTTTTAGCACCACCGACCACGCAAGCCAATTCAATACAACTCAACTCAATTCAAATACTTTATTATCTCAAAACAGAAAAAAAAATTAACGCAGGCTACGAGCAAAGGATGAAAAAAACATCATAAGAATAAAAAGAATAAACAACAAACGTGTTATCACAGAACTTACTGCTAGCACCATACAAGATCAGCCATATCAGGGTTGTCACCTCACATCAATTTCAGCTTCTTATTAAACAACGTTCACCTCAAGTTCAAAATCAACGCCATCTAATCCCTTGAAATAACGAACACCATCAATCTGAAAAAAGAAAAAGCACATAACAACAAAGTACCTTAGGTATTTCCTTCCTTTGAGGCCTATAAAACCATACCCTGCTGAGGACGCCAGCCATTCCGCTTCATTTTCCATCCCCAGGTTACAAAAAAAGCGAGAGAAAAAAAGGGATAATGAAAACTTCAATGTATAAAACAAAGCACAAAAAAAATGTCATATCGGCTAATAACACATAGGGGAATGGACATCCATGTTCCTATCCCAGTGTCTACAATATCACTACTGGTCGCCAGAACAAAACGATACTGGGATCATATTGCCATAGAATATATGACAGGAAATTATTTATAAGATTTGCTCCCAAAAAATCAAAAGGCAGGATAATGGACTGGGAAATCAGAAAATAAGAAAAAAACGATATACAGATAAGGGAAAAGACAGAAACAAAGAGAGTGACAGAAAAGGGGTAATTTCTAGCACAGAATTTCCAGAAGGTGGGGATGCTATTTATACTGTAAAAAAACCAACCCAACAACTTCAAGCATCCCCCACAAAGAGGAAACTTAAAAGGGTGTCTGCCCACAGAAAGGATCTTGAGTTATAAACCCTAAGTCGTCAATCTCCGCTGGGACTTCGGTATAACCTCAGCAGCAACATCGGAAGGAGCAGGGAACGTAAGGCATTAGGGAGAGGAGGTTCACATGGTCATCACATGCTGCTGGTTCCGGAACAAGCTGAAAGAAATTGGGGTTTTTTAACAGCCCTTGGGGTATTTGGTGGTGCGTTTTGTTTAAATTATCTATTGAATCGATAACTGGTTGTTGTGTTTGTTATTGCAGCAGCAGCAGCAGCAGCAGCAGCAGCAGCAGCAGCAGCAGCAGCAGCAGCAGCAGCAGCAGCAGCAGCAGCAGCAGCAGCAGCAGCAGCAGTAGCAGCAGTAGTAGAGTAGTAATAGTAGTAGTAGTATCATTACTGATAATGATAGTAATAATATCATCATCATCATCATCATCATCATCATCATCATCATCATCATCATCATTGCTTCAAAGAACAGCTAGATGCTTACATCCACATCTGAACTAAAAACAGGTCTCAAGAAGCCTTTAAAACTACGTGGAACAGCAAAACACAAAGGAGCGTAGAAGCTTAAGATGTGCTGAAGTTTTAATAGGCCTTTTTATATTAAATTTCCTGCCAGCAGGCTTCAAAATCAACTGAATATAAATAAACAGCAATGTCAAAAATGTTATTTTGCGAAAAAGCCATAAGCAGCTTTCCCTAATTAAAAACAACAACACAACTACAACAAGAGCAACAACAACAAAATAACAATAGTAACAATCATCATCATCATCATCATCATCATCATCATCATCATCATCATCATCATCATCATCATCATCAGAACAATAATCAAAGTAATGATAAGGATAATGGTAGGATCACGACGATGACGATGATGCTGTGGTGATAATAATGGTAATACTGGAAATGTATACAAACAGTGTTTGAGTTTAAATCAGTTAAAAAAGACATATTAAAAGTGTTAAATTCTTAAATTGGCTTGGAGAACTACTTGAAGAATTGGGGAGAAAATCAAGGGAAAAAAGCAAGATAGGGAAAGAGAAGGAAAACGCAACAAAACACGACCAGCAACAAAAAAGAAAAAAGCATACCAGACGTTTCCAGAAGGTAACGTTTCTTTTGGTCTTACTTTAAGAAAACCCTTTGCCCCCAAATGGATTTTCTGTATTATGTCACGACCCTGGTTTTAAAGTGTCGATAGAGTGGGCTGTCAGCAGGTGTAGACATGTCCACACATTATATCTTCAATTAAGGACTGCCTGCAGGGTCCTTTTCCTATGTGCATCACGTCTCTTGCTTGAATTAAAGTTTAAAAAAAGGCACCATCAACTGGGATGACATGTTTCTACATGTCTTTGTCTTGTTGGAAAGAAAACATGTCCAGGGAATCGGATTTTCAAAAGCATCACTGTCTTGTTTTTAAAGGGGGAATGGCGTGTCCATTAGAATGACAATTTGCTTTATATCATTATTCTAATTGCTGTCGTGATTCATACCACTGTAAACAATGCTTCTTTTCCAGTTTCCGAGTCCTTAACTAAAAAGCTACAGGCACTCAAGCATGGGTACGTTTGTGTGCGCACGTATACACACACACATAGTTTACAAATAAATAGACAACTGAGGGGGACCAGATAGCTCAGTGGTCAGAGCACTGGCTTTCTCCAAGCTAAGGTTAAGCAGCATCGAGCGTGATTATCATTTTGGTGACTTCATCTGCCCGTAGATTTTTTTAATGCTTATTTTATTACGAGGATAATGGAATAAGCTCTCGTGTGGGTTTTTTTGCCTCCGGTGCCCCTGTGCATGCAGTTATGTAAATTTTGTCATCCGTTCCCACAGGCACAAATGACTTTGTCAAACTAGAAGTCTTGATTTTTAGGCTGGTATTTTTCTCGTTCCTCAGCTAGAGCTCCGAGGTTAAACAATATTGAGATTTTTGCGTATGCAACATTTTGTTCCACCCTTCGGATAATGCCCTAACACGACACAAGTGTGTTTGCGGTTTTAAAAAAAAGTATATTTGTTGTCATCTGTTCTTTATATACAGGCTCAAAGTGGACTACTCTTCCGAAAGGCAGAACGTGGATCTTAATGTGTGCGCAAGACGTTCTGCGCGCGTTCGCACTCAGGACCTCGGTTCAGAGTCTCATCTGAAGGACTTTCGGTGGAGCGGAGTCAGTACTGATGTTAATTCCATCGGAAAAGTCCACTGGAACAGGTATCTCAGTGGCTGCTCGAACTAAGGCCATCAAAATGCGAGCACAACGCTCTGACCACGAGGCTATCCTGCCTCCTCAGGCTAGCATAACATAAGTCAGTATACAAGCAGAGGAGAATAGAAGAATGGCTTGACCATTTTGCGGCTTCCTTTGTGCAACAAAGGGAAGTCTATTATTGTCATCTTGGCTTTTTTCTTCTTGGTTTTTTCCCTGACACAGAGGGCGTTGGTGAGGTGAAGGGGAGGTACATAAAAGAAGAAGAAGAAGAAGAAGAAAGAAGAAGAAGAAGAAAGAAGACCAGGATGGTAAAGTCTCAGGGTAAAAATACAGAGAGAGAGAGAGAGAGAGAGAGAGAGAGAGAGAGAGAGAGAGAGAGAGAGAGAGAGAGAGAATCGCCTGACAAAAGAAGTTTTGAACTCCAAATCCACGAAGGTCTTCTATGAGCTGACCCCCAAACTCGAGGTCAGTGCTAGGGTCAGGTAATTCAATGATGGGCTACAAAAAAAAGGGACCCAATTGGTGGGGCGTGTTGTGTTCCATGCTGGGCGAGATAAAAGGTGAGGTCACGCCCAATTTCATCCCAGGTAACCAGACGTGAAAAGAGCGGTTAAACCACAGAGAGTCCGGTTTCGCTAGGTAACGGAGGATTGACTTCAAGTCAGAGCCAGTGAGTATCCTGGCCCTGGTGGCACTCTTAACTGATCTTCCTCTCTTGAGTGAAGTTGTCTTCAGAGTTAGTTGGCAAACTAAACAGCAACCCCTCCCTCCCTCCCTCCACTTTACTTAAAAAATGCAGGTAGTCAGTCACACATTATCGCATGTTTGTTCTAGTGTATGAACAAAGACTTCTTTGTGGAAACAGTCTCATCAGTTTAGTTAGTTTTCTCTTATCACAGCAAGGAGTATGAAGGAAATGGGAGTTGTCACAATGGTCGTTCATAATGGTGTAATGAATAACAGATCGCGAAATGGAAAATCCCCTTCTGTTTCTGGATCTACAAGAGCTATCAGGGGTCTCTGACAGTCAGGGATTCCCTTTTTATGACAGTGATGCTGTCTTTTTAGTATAAAAGTCTGAATGTGTTTTTTAGATATTTTATTTTTACATTTCACACCAAAAAAACAACTATATGAACGTCTCACATGCTCTCTCGCAACAATTATACAGTATTCTTCTGGTGATTCATTCTTCTTTCTTTTTATTTTAAAATTAGTCACAACCAGCTGTGTACTACTCTTCGACACAGAATAATTATGACACTTTTAAATCCAGCCTCAAGACATATTTATTTCAAACCTAAGATTCCCCCCCTCCTGTTTCATATCAGAACTATCCCACCTTCACTAGCCCATGTCCTATCACCCTGCTAAAGTATACGACCTGTGTGAGTGTGTGTGTGCTTTTGAAAAAAAACATTTGACTATTGACATTTTATTTAAAAATGTTGTCTGCAGCGCACCATGTTTGTTAATATCTGTTTGTTTAAACTATTGATTATTTATCATTGATTGCACGACTGTAAAATTAGGGTGAATGCATGCGCTTTGTTTTGTCTTTGCAAGACATAGCGCTATATAAGTTCCATTATTATTATTATTATTATTATTATTATTTATTATTATTATTATTATTATTATTATTATTATTATTATTATTATAAATTGCTATAGAATGTCCACACCAACAGATCTGAGAGAGAGAGACAACCAGAGGTGGGAGGTGTTATCACAGTTGAATCACTGCACTAGTGTTCAATGTTGCCTCTTCTCATCAGTCACCCACCTGTCTAAAAAGTGAAATGTCGTAGGCTCAAATCTTGCCAGAAACCGGTTTTTCTCAGATCCACATAGACCAAGAGTTGGGGTCTGAATACTAGTCTTTTATGATGAAGGTAATAAACTAAGATCCCCTAAGCAGCAGCAATAAGTGCATGTAAAAGAACTTAGGGCGATAGACCTGTTTGTGGCCAAAGTTTGCAGAAAGAAAGAAAAGCACTTATATGATTATTGAGAAACGAATACAATGGCAATCAGACAACAAGACGTGATTTATGTACCTGTGGTGACCCCTTCTTCTCAGGAAGAGTAGTTCAAATTTTACGCAGATAAATTTATCGTGATTGTCTGTCTTTCTGTCTGTGTCTCTGTCTGTCTGTGTCTCTGTCTGCCTGTCTGTGTCTCTGTCTGTCTGTCTGTGTGTCTGTCTGTCTCTGTCTCTGTCTCTCTCTGTGTCTCCAAACAGTCCAAAGAGTGGGAAAATACCAATCCATCCAGCATGCGTGACAAGGAGATGCCTGGATAACTCATAAAAAAACAGACCACACACGCACACACCACATCATACACACACACACACACACACACACACACACACACACACACACACACACACACACACACACACACACACACACACACACACACACACACAACACACACACACACACCACCACCCCCACCACCACCACCACACCACCACAAACACACATACACACACACCATCACCACCCCCCCCACCCACACACACACACACCACCCCCAACCCCCCCACCCCCACCCCCACACCACCCCCACCCACCACACACACCACCACCACCCCTCCCCCCCCCCCCCACCACACCCACACACACACACAGTAATACCAACCCCTGTTCTACCCTCCACCCTCACCCTTCCACCCCTCTTCCTGAATGAAGCCCCACCCCACCCCACCCCACCCCTACCCCACCCCACCCCACCCCACCCCACCCATCCTGGCATCATAACGACTGGGCAGAACGCAACCTGGCGCTCGGAAGGAGGGAGCAGCACAATGCTGCTGTGTAAGAGGACAAGCTGGCTGGTCACCAAATCCGTTCGCTACTGTTCGCTCTGCCCCTTGAAAAAGCAGTCAACAAGCTACTGTGGCGCTACGGCTAGTGAGATGTGTATCGAAGCAGACTTTGCGTGCATGCACATGTCCAAATAGCTTGCATGCACGCACATTATGCCCCTCCTCCCCCTCTAGCCCCCTCCCCCCACCCCCAGGCGCACACACATACACACACACGCACCAACGCACACACACACACACACACACACACGTACGCACACAAACACGCACACACGCACACACACACTTTGAGTGAACAGACGTAAAATAGAAGCAAAAACAACACACAGTGTCACACACACTTTCCCTCTACTACCACCTCCTACTCTACCCTGCTCCTTTCTCCCCAACCTCAATCCCCCTCCCCCCCTCCACACACACACCCTCCTTTTTTTCTTTCTCTTTGTATAGATGTTGTGACAATGTGTTGGAAGAACAACACATAGCCTCTCCGACGGAGAGTAGGAATAATAACTGCAACAGAAATTACAGAAACTGTGCTTTGTTAACAGCAACAATAAGAATCTGCCGTGACTTAAAGTTGTATACAAATACAAGAACTAAAATACGATTGCTGGAACAACATCAGTGATAATAAATAAGTTGGGAAATGTCCCACAGAAGAACAAGATATTCTAAAGAGGTGGACAGAGTACTGCTCTGAATTGTACACACACACACACACACACTCACACACACACACACATACACACACACATACACACACACACGCACGCACGCACGCACGCACGCACGCACGCACGCACGCACACACACACACACACACACACACAGCAACAGGAGACCCCTAGGGTGTCATATGTCCCTCCACCAACCAAGAACAGCAGCTACGCCATCCTCCCGGTAAAAGTTGAAAGTGCAGTAAAATCACTAAAGAAGGGAAGTCAGCAGAAGTGGACAACATTCCATCAGAGCTGGTCCAGGCAGGAGGAGAGGCCATGATAGATGTGTTACTCATCATCTGCAATAACATCTGGGGGTCAGGCAAGTGGCCAACATCTTGGACACAGTCCCTGATTATCACTCTCCCGAAAAAAAGGGCAACTTAAAACTATGCCAAAGCTACCCTATCATCAGCCTGATTAGTCACCTAAGCAAAGCCATGCTAAGAATCTCCTGAGTAGACTGAAGCCTCAAGCTGAGAGGATCATTAAAGAAGAGTAGGCAGGTTTCAGAGCAGGACGGAGCACAACAGAGCAAAATTTCAACCTTAAAAAAAGTCTGTGAGAAATACTTGCAACACCAGCAAGATCTTTTCCACGTCTTTGGAGACTTTAAGAAGGCGCTCGACAGAGTGTGGCATGCAGCTCTGTGGCAACCATTAGGCTCTATGATATCTGTGCCACCTGATCAGAACCATAGAATGCCTCGATGACAAGGCAACCAGCCCAGTCCACTCTGACAGCAACTTAGGAGCTTGGTGAAGAAATCACCACTACCACCCCCACCCCCACTGTCAACTCCAACATCAAGACAGGAGAAAGAATAGTGGTTATGATAATGATGATGGCAATGATGATGATGATGACGACGACGACCACGATGACGATGATGATGATGATGATGGAAGACAGACAGTAACAGGTACAGAGAAGCAAGCAGAAACAGAAAGAAACATAGAGACAAACAGAAATGGAGAAAATCAGCCACAGAATACAAAACCAAAAGCATCAAACCCTTGAAGTAAACAAGCAAACTGTTAAGACAACACAACGAAACAAAAACGAGTACCAACCCTCCCTGCCACTTCCTTCAAAACAAAGGGAACGAAAATCGAAGCTCGAATAGCAAGTGAAATGCACAAAGAAACGGGCAAGATATTCATCTCATTTTCTGAGGTCCCTAAAACAAAAGCAAACAAACAACAACAACAAAATCCCCTCAACAACACACACACACACACACACACACATTCACATTCTCTGAATCTCTCTTTCTCTTCGTCTGTGTGTGTAAGTCTCTCTCTCTCTCTCTCTCTCTCTCTCTCTCTCTCTCTCTCTCTCCTCTCTCTCTCTCCCCCTCTCTCCTCTCTCCTCACACACACACACACACTGTTTGTCTGTCTCTCTGTCTGTCTGTCTGTCTGTCTCTCTCTCTCTCTCCCCTCTCTTTCTCCTCCCTCACACACACACACACACACACACACCACACACACACACACACACACACACACCTGTAGATGTTATTTTCAGATTAACGTCCACAGATGGAAGGGCGATAAACCAGACATGGCGGGCAACAAGAGCAGATAACTACCCACCACCGCTGCAACACGATCAGCACACAACTCTACAGTAAAGCCCGTATCTTGGCGTGACGACAGAGATTCCGATCAGACCGCTGACAATATGCAAATCGGAAAGGGGAAGGGGTCACAGAAAAAGAGAAGAAGGGGGTGGGTGTGGTGGTGAGGGTGGTGGGGGTGGTGGGGGTGAGGGTGGTAGTGGTGAGGGTGGTGGTGGAGGGGGGTGTCCTGGGACTAAAAGATGCCACAGAAGTGCTCTAGCACATGCACACACACACACACACACAGAGTCTCACACACACACACACAATCACACACACACACACACATTTGATATTGCAAAAGGTCTCTGGCATAGTCCTATAGGACATTTGTTATAGTTTCATTAACGTTAATCACTTTTTATGTTTTTGTTTCTGTGGTGTGTGTTTTTTAAAATATTTTTTATTGTATCTTTCGCTTTGCACGTTTTTTTTTCATGATTAGACTACTTTTTCCCCCCGCATTTTTCAGTAGGGCCTCTACAACCACCTCAATGATCATACACCCCTTGTATATATATTTTTTTCTTTCTCGTCTAATATCACTGAGAGTGAACAGACGTAAAATCGAAGACAACAACAACACACACACACACACACACAAAACTGGAAATAAAATTTCGACTTTGAATTTGACTGACTTTGACAAACACTTTCACTTTCACACACACACACAGAATGAAAACACAACTTTGATTCATTAAAATTTGGTGTGGTGGTGGCATACACAATGTAAAGCAACTATGGAAGAAGATGACATGTAGATATCAGCCTCAACAGTCATCGCCAAAATGATTATGAAGTAGCTGATGCTGGCTATTGTGTAGAGGCACACTGTGTTGAGCAGAAAGTGGGTGATGAATGTTGAAGGACAAACACAAAGGCTTAACGAAATACGTGGCAATATGGCAGTGAATGCACCTCAGAGTTTCTGACACCAGTCTCAGGTACACACCATTAGTATTGCCATCAATAGTTAATAAGAGTGTCCGATGGAGAATAGTAACAGATCTGATATGGAAAGTTGAGTCCAAACCTGGGAAATGAGAAATATGTCAGGCTTACACAGACAATAAAATATGCTGAAAAGATGGCAATGAATAGGAGATCTGACTGTCCCAAACATACTCTCTCTCTCTCTCTCTCTCTCTCTCTCCTCTCTCTCTCTCTCTCTCTCCTCTCTCTTCTCTCTCTCTCTCTCTTCTTTTACCATGACTTGGAATCCATGCCTTGACCATCACTTGGACTACGATTGGTTTTTTTTTATTATTGGTTTAACATGTGTATTTATGTGTTTTTGTGCCCAGCCCTCTTCCCACTGTCCTCTTGGAAATGGGCTTTAAAAGCTTATCCGCAATAAACTCTCTCTCTCTGTATTTTTCCCGATCAGCAGGCTGGCTATTGTAGGGACCAAAAGTCCACAGGTGGTCTGAGTGATGGCAACAGAGTGGACATTGCACTAGGCAACAGTAGCTGGATTTGGTCTGGTCCCTGCCATTACAGTGTGCGCCCCCTGGTGGGATCTGGCCACTGCCTGCCCACATTTTATGGCTCTGTCTACCATGACTTGACCATTGGTCAGTGGGGGGTTTTTTGGTTGTTTTTTTGGTGGGTTTTTTTTTTACCTTACCACAGGTCGGTATTTGTGAATGTACGTTCATGTACCTGTTCGTGAACGTGTGTGTGTGTGTGTGTGTGTGTGTGTGTGTGTGTGTGTGTGTGTGTGTGAGTGTGTGAGAGAGAGAGAGGAACTCAACTCTAATGATTTATTCACAAAAAGACTATTGGCCTATTCATGAAGGGGGTTGCCAAACTGCTTAGTATTCTTGTGGGGGGGAAAAGCAACAGCAACAACGACAAAACGTTATTGTATAACAAAAAGTCTGTTACAAAAATATGACTTAAGTTAACATGTTTCACTTATTCTGAGAGCTTTACACAAAATATAAAGTGAGGCTGCGCGCAACCTCAGGATGACTTGATGCCATGAGTAAACAAGAGTTTAAATAAATTAGCTTGTGTGTGTGTGTGTGTGTGTGTGTGTGTGTGTGTGTGTGTGTGTGTGTGTGTGTGTGTGTGTTGTGGTGTGTGTGTGGTGTGAGAGAGAGAGAGTGTGTGTGTGTGTGTGTGTGTGTGTTGTGTGTGTGTGTGTTGTGTGTGTGTGTGTGTGTGTCAGTGTACGTCTGCATGTCTATAATTATTTTTCGTGTGTTTGTGGGCAGGAAAACATAAGTGGATGGCGTTTATTTTGTGTGCACATTTAAAAAAAAAAGTAAACAAATTCAGAAGTCCTCTCTTTCTACCTCTCCCCCCTCCCCCCACCAGCCCCCAGCCCCATCTCCTTTCAACTCGGTCACTTTTAAGTTACCAACCTGACTACAAAGACGACTCTTTTATACGTATGTACATATACATACTTGATGATGTGACGTGGTGGTAGTCATAAAGGTATGTGACGTTTTAATCATGACCTCACCTTACAGTATAATCATGACTTGGTGTTGGTTGTCACAGTCTGTCTGACTAGACACAATGGGTCATCATCTATCTCTGTCAGCAGTCCATCATCTTCTGTATGAAAAAAAGACAGAAGGGAGGAGCAGGAGAGAGAGAGGGGGGGGAGAGAAAGAGAGAGAGAGAGAGAGAGAGAGAAGAGAGAGAGAGAGAGAGAGAGAGAGAGAGAGAGAGAGAGAGAGAGAGAGAGAAAGAGAGAGAGAAAGAGAGAGGCCCTGCATGGCAGAATGAGAAAAGATGAGGGTTGGGAGGCAGGAAACACAAGCCACAATAAAAAAAAAGACTTTTTTCTTACAACATTTATTATGATTCATGCATTGATTTTTCTAATTCGTACTACAATTCTGTAAAAGATCATACATCAGTTCTTACTGTTTATATAACAGTCATTAACTTTCATGTAACAGTTATTGCAATTCAAACAACAGTTCTTACAATTGATAAGAGCATAAAATTCATACAACTAACAATCTTTACAATTCATACAAGTCCTACTATTCATACAATTTGATAGTTCTTACAGTTGATACAAATTAACAGGTTGTTTTTTTTACAATCGATACAGATTAACAGTTCTTCCAATTCATACAGCAGGTCTTCTAATTCATACCACAGTCCTTAAAATTCATAGAGCAGTTCTTATAATTCATACATTTCTAACAATTCATACAACAGTTCTTATGACTCATACAACAGTTCTTATAATCCATACAGCAGTTCTCACAAGTCATAAAACATTTCTTAGAATTCATACAACAACGTGAACAACAATTTTTACAACATTTTTTACAAGTTCCTTACAACACATATATTGAATTGTCTAAACAAAATGCATCAACAATTCTTTCAGGCTTTATTTTCACAACATAAGTATTGAATTGTCTAAAACAAACACCCAACAACAATGCTTACAAGGTTGGCTTTTCTTTTTGCAACGTGAGCATTGAATTGTCTAAAACAATCTTACATCACTTGTAAAAACAGTTCTTACAGCGATTCATACACACTCCTTACATCATGAGAATTAAACAGTCGGAAAATATAACAATGCTTACAGCAGACATTCCTACAGATTTCTTACAACATGAATTTTAAATTGAATTATCTGAAAAGTCTTACAACATTGTACAACATATCTTACAATTTTTACAATAATTTTTACAACAATGCTTACACATTTCTTACAGCATGAACATTGAAGTGTCTAAGCTTTTTAAAGTGATAATCATTGTTTGCTTTTATTGGTGATGGTATATATTTGCGTGTTTTTTTTTAAAGTGAGGGGAGGGGGAGCAAGGTGTCGTGGTAGAGATGGTGGTTAGGTGGGTAGGTGAGTGGGTGGCCGGTTGTTTGCCTGGTTAGTTGGTTGATTGGTAGGTTGTTTTGTATCTGTTCTCATCATTTATTGTTTTCTGTTGGAACTGCTGCTGATCTTACTGGACTTATGAACTTATTGCTGAGTCTGTCTAGTCTAGGGCACGGCATAGCTCAGTGATCGGAGCACTCGCTTTCCCCCAGCCAAGGTTAAGCAGCATCGAGCGTGGTTACCACTTGGATGGGTGACCGTTTGAGCGCCTTGGCTTCAGTACAGTTCCCCCAGTTCACCCAGCTGTAAATGGGTACTTGCCACTTTAGGGTCAGGGATGGTAAAGCAGGGAGGGAGAGGAAATGGGCACCGCTCTCAATATGCTGGCCCCTAGAGAAGTGAGGTCTCTGACGCCTCGCTCCCTTACGACCTTATAGGTTATGGGACACCTTTATGCAAGCATCATGAGCACTGTGGTGTTTCAAAGGATAATTGAAGTTTCTTTTTTGCTTCACGAGTGTTTGTGTTCTTGACTTTATGGGTTTCTTTGTTGTTGTCATTGTTGGTTTTTTGGTTTTGTTTTACTTGCTTTCTTTGGTTTGAGTGTGTGTCACTTTTACTCTAAATGCTTACAAGTCAGCGGCCTTACATGAAAGTTTGATGACTCTCTCTCTCTCTCTCTCTCTCTCTCTCTCTCTCTCTCTCCTCTCTCTCTCTCTCTCTCTCTCTCTCTCTATCTCTCTCTGTGTGAATAGTTTAGCTGAAGTTAAAAGTCCACGTTCATTATCAGAAGGATGGTGATCACAGGAGCGGATGCCAGCTTCAAAGGCCGGTTTTAGTGGGCCAGCGACAGTCCTCTTCAGGTGGCCAAGAGGGTCATTACTACCTTTCTACCAGGCCCCTGGTGTTTGATCAGCCCTTGTCTTTACCTGGAGGGCCTGACAGCCCTGCTGGCACACACAGCACCAGGCTGTTTCATTGATGCAGTTTCGCCTTTGAGCCTCCACCTTATTTGTTAGTCAAACAAGGTTTTAGTTACTAGTGCTTCATTTTTGGGGGGTTTTGTTTTTAGAGCAAAAGTACCTCCGGTAGAGAAAGGCTATAAATGTGGACAGTTTGGCCCTGTTCGTCTGTTTCAAGTCTCAAGTTGTTTGAATTTGTTTGTCGTTAAAAGACGTTTTGGCAGCAACAACTACTTTTTTTTTATATGACACTTTGATAACATTGTTTTTGGAAACATATAACTTTCTTTTTTTCTTTCTTTTTTTTTTTGAGGGGGGGGGGGGGGGGGGGGGACGATGGGGGTTTGGGGAGGAGGGGGGGGGGGGCTGTGATTTTAGTTTCTCGGCTAGAGCTCCGAGGTTCACCACTGATGCGATTTTGCGAATGCGAGCTGTTTTTCCCCCACCATGACGGTAGCCGCATTCCGACTTCGGGGATATATGCTGGATATGTTCGTTTTCCGCAATCCACCAAAAGCTTGACATGAACTACGAGATATTTAACGTGTTTATTTCATCTTCTGCATGTGTACATAAATACACGAAGGAACTTGAGACACTGGCAGGTTTGCATTTGAAGTTGACATGGGAGATCGTAAAAATCCTCGCCCATAATTCACCAAGACGCCACCGAGATTCGAACCCGTGATTCCATGGGATTGAAGCGGTTTGAATTCGAACTGTTTTAACTACTCGGCTGTAGCGTCCATCAGGAAACGTAGTGATATGTGTGCTGTTTATGCTGTAATAAAGTGCGTCGAATGAGTGTACATCATTGCAAGATGGGTCTAGCTGCATAATCATCGATTTACGTGTCTGGTTTTAATTTGTATTTGGTCCTCTCTGTAAAAGACACCAATATAGGTGTTGTTAGTTTAGTTATGAACCGTATCCACACATAACTGGCGGAGGTAGTTTAAGTATTCGCGCGCATGCACGCACGCACACACACACACACGCACACACACACACGCGCGCACGCACACACACACACACACACACATATATATATATATATATATAATATATATATATATATATATATATATATAATATATATAATATATATATATATATGTGTGGTGTGTATGTTATATATATATATATATATATATATATATATATATATATATATATATATATATTTGTTCGGTTGATGTTTTTCGTTCGGTTTTATTTTCGTTCCTCGCCAAGAGCTCCGAGATGCACTTATGCTGAGATTTTTGCGTGTGTGACCATCGTCCCCCCTCCCTCTCCCCCCCCCTCCTCTCCCCCCCCCCCCCCTCCCACCCACCCATCATTATGGTAGCTGTATTCCGGCTTCGGGGATGCAGATAGTGATTGACTCTACCAATTTTGCTAGGAAGATCGAGAGGTACATCTCTGCTCTTTCCGATTTTCAATTGTCGTGGGTTCTTTGGACGTGCACAGCAAGTCCGTAGGCACACGGGTCCGACTGATTTAGAGTCTCCTGCCAAAGGCTTGATATTCAGTTCAATTTATTTTCCAGTCAAACTGGAAAGAAAGGGCAAGGCTGGGAATCGAACCCGGAACCTCACGGTTTACTTGTTAGGCAGGTGAATGTCTAAACCATGCGGCTACCTTCCTTCTTATATATTAAGCGCCAAGACTACAACAGGGAACAGTACAAGGAAGGAGACGAAGAGGCAGACAAAGAACGCTTTAGGAAGGCAACATTAGAGAGTGGCCTGGCCTTGAGTGGAATGATTTGCCACCAAAATCCGAGGACTGTGGGGAGTGGAGGAAGCTGGCTGCAAAATCTTCAGTGGTGCTCCCACGGTCCAAGGGACTAAGGGATAGGTCAGGAGGTGAATATATATATGTATATACACACATATATTATATATATATAAAAGCCACTAGTATATAACTTCTAAAAAGTCAAGTTCAGTGGTTATGATAGTAAAAACTAACAGGTTAAAAAATAAGTCCAAGGGGAGTGGGCAAAGATTTGAGTCTTGAGTATGATGGTAGGAATGGGGAAGAGGACGGTTTGTGTTGAAGAGGAAGGGGAGATCATTTGAGGAAGAAACGCGTGGGGTTTTTTTCACGGTAGTAAAGAAGTTAGGGAGATGGGAGGGGGGCGGAGGAGAGTGTAGTTGAATATCAAAGCCAGTGTCTGCCATAATTGTCGTCTAGAGGTCTCTGTGTGAGTGGGAAGTTGTCTGAATGATGTAAAAGCCCACACTTCGTTTCCGCTCGTGGGCATACTAAAACATTATTATTTCCCTTTCCTTTGTTTTGAGGGATACCAGGGGTTTGGGTATGTTTGTTGGGGGTTTTGGGGGTTAGGTTTTTTTTCGTTTTTTTCCTTCCATTTGTTGATTTCTCATTTCTTATCTGCTGAAATTTGTCTTGTGTAGTATAAAACAGCGCTAAAAACTTTCTTTCCTTTCTCTCTGTCTCTTAAAACTCCCCGAGAAGGGTGGTGGCGTTGCTCTTGTGGCAGGCAATGCAATCTCCACAGCAATATGTAATAAATGAATAAGAACAGTACATGTCTTCTCCCGTGGGGATGCCAGGAGCCTATATGTATAAATAGCATCCCCACCTTCTGGAAATTCTGTGCTAGTAACTTCTTCTTCTCTATCACTCTCTTTGTTTCTGCCTTGTTCCTTTTCTTCCTGTCACCTCCTTCTTGTCCAATTTCTGCCTTCTTGGTCCGTTCTCCTCTCTTCTTATACCGAAGTCGGATGCGCTGGGCCTGACTTGTCAGGCGCTTAACGGCAGCGTCACACATTTTTGCTCATATAACAGACAACAATATTTGCTATATGAGCGTTCGATGAAGAAGTAACTGTTCTGTGACCAGTGTATTCTAAAAACGCAATCATGTACTCGGACAGACGCATACTGTGCGCATGCTTGGTAGGCTTAGATCCAGAGTTTGCGGATCTTGTTCTGACAATTAATGTGAAAGATGGGAACACCTGCATTATCAACGTTGTCAACTTCAACATAGATATCCCCTGCTGTATTGCTGTCTGCTTATAAAAATGCATCTATGTTAAATAAAAACTGTTTAAACCAACATTGGTACCAGTCATCCGCTGCCACCAACAGCTACTATGGAGCAGTTATAATCAAATTTAATAGCTTCATTTACACAAAATAATGATGACATTTGTTCACAAATACCCTCATTCGTTGAAAGAAAAATAATGGCAGCTCTTAGTGATACGTGCTTTGGTGCTTGTAAAAATGTTGGTAACTTTATGAAGTCAGTAAAAACATTATCAATGGGCGTGACATCTGAGCTTTAAAATCTGACTAGGTGACAGCCCAGACACGGCTTCTGTGGTCGGCGGGGCTAAACAACAGGCATGGATTGGGCGTGACATGCATGGCACAGAGAGGCACAAGACAGAAGCAACTGAGGGAAGGTTGTTACCTAGGACTCCATCCAGCAGCACATTGGTAACATCTCTAAAGTGCAAAGGTGCAACTGAATCATCACACAAAAGTCCTCCAAAAGCTGACAGCCTACAAAAACCAGTCTTCCCTAAAGTTACCGTACTGACAACTTGAACAGTATCCCCGAAGTCTGAGTGCGACTACGTAGCTTCAAGGTGGGGCCAAAGCGGTCTCATACCCAAAATCTCACTATTGGTGAACCATGAACCATGCACAGAGCTCACCATTGGTGGACCATGAACCATGCACAGAGCTCACCATTGGTAAACCATGAACCATGCACAGAGCTCACCATTGGTGAACCATGAACCATGCAGAAACTCGCCATTGGTGAACCATGAACCATGCAGGAGCTCACCATTGGTGAACCACGAACCATGCAGGAGCTCACCATTAGTGAACCATAAACCATGCAGGGGCTCACCATTGGTGAACCAGAGCTCACCATTGGTGAACAATGAACCATGCACAGAGCTCAGCATTAGTGAACCATAAACTATGCAGGAGCTCACCATTGGTGAACCAGAGCTCACCATTGGTGAACCATGAACCATGCACAGAGCTCACCATTAGTGAGCCACGAACCATGCACAGAGCTCACCATTGGTGAACCAGAGCTCACCATGGTGAACCATGAACCAGGCAGGAGCTCACTATTGGGAGCCATGAACCATGCACAGAGCTCACCATTGGTGAACCATGAATCATACAGGAGCTCACTATTGGTGAGCCATGAACCATGCACAGAGCTCACCATTGGTGAACCATGAACCATACAGGAGCTCACCATTGGTGAACCATGAACCGTGCACAGAGCTCACCATTGGTGAACCATGAACCATGCACAGAGCTCACCATTGGTGAACCATGAACCATGCACAGAGCTCATCATTGGTGAATCATGAACCATGCAGGAACTCGCCATTGGTGAACCATGAACCATCCAGGAGCTCACCATTAGTGAACCATGAACCATGCACAGAGCTCACCATTGGTGAACCATGAACCATGCAGGAGCTCACCATTGGTGAACCATGAACCATGCAGGAGCTCAGCATTGGTGAAACATGAACCATGCAGGAGCTCACCATTGGTGAACTATGAACCATGCACAGAGCTCACCATTGGTGAACCATGAACCATGCAGGAGCTCACCATTGGTGAACCACGAACCATGCAGGAGCTCACCATTAGTGAACCATAAACCATGCAGGAGCTCACCATTGGTGAACCAGAGCTCACCATTGGTAAACCATGAACCATGCACAGAGCTCACCATTGGTGAACCATGAACCATGCAGAAACTCGCCATTGGTGAACCATGAACCATGCAGGAGCTCACCATTGGTGAACCACGAACCATGCAGGAGCTCACCATTAGTGAACCATAAACCATGCAGGGGCTCACCATTGGTGAACCAGAGCTCACCATTGGTGAACAATGAACCATGCACAGAGCTCAGCATTAGTGAACCATAAACTATGCAGGAGCTCACCATTGGTGAACCAGAGCTCACCATTGGTGAACCATGAACCATGCACAGAGCTCACCATTAGTGAGCCACGAACCATGCACAGAGCTCACCATTGGTGAACCAGAGCTCACCATTGGTGAACCATGAACCAGGCAGGAGCTCACTATTGGGGAGCCATGAACCATGCACAGAGCTCACCATTGGTGAACCATGAATCATACAGGAGCTCACTATTGGTGAGCCATGAACCATGCACAGAGCTCACCATTGGTGAACCATGAACCATACAGGAGCTCACCATTGGTGAACCATGAACCGTGCACAGAGCTCACCATTGGTGAACCATGAACCATGCACAGAGCTCACCATTGGTGAACCATGAACCATGCACAGAGCTCATCATTGGTGAATCATGAACCATGCAGGAACTCGCCATTGGTGAACCATGAACCATCCAGGAGCTCACCATTAGTGAACCATGAACCATGCACAGAGCTCACCATTGGTGAACCATGAACCATGCAGGAGCTCACCATTGGTGAACCATGAACCATGCAGGAGCTCAGCATTGGTGAAACATGAACCATGCAGGAGCTCACCATTGGTGAACTATGAACCATGCACAGAGCTCACCATTGGTGAACCATGAACCATGCAGGAGCTCACCATTGGTGAACCACGAACCATGCAGGAGCTCACCATTAGTGAACCATAAACCATGCAGGAGCTCACCATTGGTGAACCAGAGCTCACCATTGGTGAACAATGAACCATGCACAGAGCTCAGCATTAGTGAATCATAAACCATGCAGGAGCTCACCATTGGTGGACCAGAGCTCACCATTGGTGAACCATGAACCCTGCACAGACCTCACCATTGGTGAACCAGAGCTCACCACTGGTGAACCCTGAACCATGCAGGAGCTCACTATTGGTGAGCCATGAACCATGCACAGAGCTCACCATTGGTGAACCATGAACCACACAGGAGTTCACCATTGGTGAACCATGAACCGTGCACAGAGCTCACCATTGGTGAACCATGAACCATGCACAGAGCTCACCATTGGTGAACCATGAACCATGCAGGAGCTCACCATTGGTGGACCATGCATGGAGCTCACCATTGGTGAACCATGAACCTTGCAGGAGCTCACCATTGGTGAACCAGGAACCATGCACGTAGCTCACCATTGGTGAACCATGCACAGAGCTCACCATTGGTGAACCAGGAACCATGCATGTAGCTCACCATTGGTGAACCCTGAACCATGCAGGAGCTCACTATTGGTGAACCATGAACCATGCACGTAGCTCATCATTGGTGAACCGTGAACCATGCACAGAGCTCACCATTGGTGAACCGTGAACCATGCACAGAGCTCACTATTGGTGAACCATGAACCATGCAGGAGCTCACCATTGGTGAACCATGAACCATGCACGGAGCTCACCATTGGTGAACCTCAGAGCTCTAGCTGAGGAATGTAAAAAAAAAATAGCAGTGTTTGCTCTTGAGATCTTTGTGGGTTTTTAATTTTTTTTAATAAAGGACTTGATATAGCACAGAGAGAGAGAGAGAGAGAGAGAGAGAGAGAGAGAGAGACAGACAGAGAGACAGAGAGAGGGAGAGAGAGAGAGCATTGTAACTTACCCTAAATATGATCATATTTTTGTGAAACAGATCAACGCCTTACCATCTCTTGACAGTCAAAATGCAAATACCTCCAGGCAGGAAGGAAGGAAGGAAAGACAGAAGGAAGGAAGGTGAGTGTGCACAGAATCTGGGTCACTGACCGAATTAAAGCTGAGGTTTTTTAAAAAAAGAAACCCACAACAACTCCAAAAACCTGTGTTTAGCCACCTGCCAAAGTGATGGGCAGGAGTAACTAGGTTTCACCAATCAGAATGAGGAAATACCAAACACACACACACACATGCCCTGCATGCAATAAGCACCCACCCAAGTGTGGTTTGTGTGTGTG
Organism: Rapana venosa; assembly: GCA_028751875.1. Classification (NCBI taxonomy): domain Eukaryota; kingdom Metazoa; phylum Mollusca; class Gastropoda; order Neogastropoda; family Muricidae; genus Rapana; species Rapana venosa. The sequence goes on along the minus strand of CM054151.1, from coordinate 26,923,260 downwards.
TGTGTGTGTGTGTGTGTGCGTGAGTATGCGCGTGTGTGAGCCAGTGTATACATGCCTATGCATACCTAAATGACTCAGGGTGACAAAGTTACACACACATAAAGAGAAAAGTCTACAAGGTTTTTGGGGTTTGTTTTGTAGCTACACAACATGCACGTTTAGTTTAAAAAATGAAAGCAAAAAATGGTTTCTAAAAACCTCCAAAGAAAACAAAGAAAGATGCTTTGATTACCATATTCTAATAATTTATTTCAAATGTCTCTATATGTGAACACCAAAACCAACCCCCCCCCCCCCCCAACCCAAAACTGTTTACTGACCTAATTAAACGGACAAAAAAGTAAGTAGAAACAACAACAGAGGAAAAATGCACTTGGGTGGGTCCTTTGTCAGTGTGATGAAGAGTGAAGTATCAAACTTCAGGTGTTGGAATGAGGTCAAATGGTGTGTGTGTGTGTGTGTGTTTTGAGAGAGGGCAATTTGTGACAGGTGTTATATTTGGGTCATCTTCTACAGAAGGCAGTTTGACACAGGTGTTATATTATTGGGAACACCATTTACAGAAGGAACTTTGGCACAGGTGACATATGTATATATGGGACATCATTTACAGAAGACAATTTCACACAGGTGTTATATTTGGGACAGCATTTACAGAGGGCCGTTTGAGACAGGTGTTATATTTTGGACATCATTTACAGAGGGCAGTTTGGCACATGTCTTATATCTAAGACATCATTTACAGAAGGAAATTTGGCACAGTTAACGTATTTGGGACATCTTTTCCATTGGGCATTTTAGGGACAGGTGAAATAGTTGGGACATAATTTAAAATAAATGGGCAGTTTGGAACAGGTGATATATTTGGGGCATCATTTACACTGGGCATGAAAATATATTAGATATATATATATAATATATATATATATATAATAATATTATATATATATATAATATATATATATATATATATATATATTTAGAGTGAGGAATTTGGACCAGGTGACCCACGCTTTTCAGGAAATGCATATTAGCAGGCAATTTGGGACAACTGACAGGATTTGGGGCATCATTTACAGTGAAGTGTTTGGGACAGGTGACACTTTAGAGGTTTCACATATGGTGGGCAGTTTGGGACAGGTGGTATGTTGGCGGCATTACATATAGTGGGCAGTTTGGGAATGGTGGTATATGTTGGAGGTGTCACATATAGTGGGCAGTTTGTTGGGACAGGGGGTATGTTTGGGGCAACATTTACAGTGAACAGTTTGGGAAACATGATAGATTGTGTTTGGGGTATGCATAATTACAGTGGGAAATTTGGGACAGGTGACAGGAGTTTGAGATAAGGCACACAATGGACAAATTGGGACAGAGGGTTGACTTTTCAGGCTTCATTTCAAAATGAAAAAAAGGGGACAGGCAACGATCTTTGGGCAGTTTCCTACAGTGCACAGTGCTGGACAGAACACTGAGGTGTGGGATCAGATGACACCAGAAAGGACGTCAGTGGACCCATGTTGAACTGTTGTCCAAAAGTCGCCCAACTATCTAAAGGGAAAGAAGCTATTTGCCCTCAATCTTTCTTTTGTTCTTACAGTGTCTCTATCTCTAGGGTTTTTTCTTGTCTCTTTCTGCCTGTCATTTTGTCGATCTGTTTGCCTGTCTGTTTATTTGTCCGTCTGTCTGTCTCTTTTTCTTTCTGTCTCTTTTTCTGGTCTCCCTCGCACCACTCTCCCGTGCCTACTTTTTAAAAAAAAAATCAGTGTCCTTCACACGCAAACACACACATTCACACACTCGCGCACGCACACCCACACACACACTCGCGCGCGCGCACACACGTACACACACACACGCAGGACACACACACTCACACAAACATAGAGGCAGACACACACACAAGCAAACAACAAACAGACAGATGGATGGACAGAAAGAGATAAAAGCAGAGAAACAGTGACTGACAGACTGACCAACTGACACAGAAACAAAGGGTGTAAGAAGTTTTAAAACGTCGATAGCTTTGCCAAGAGGACATTTATTTCTAAGAAGAAAAAAAAAACTAGTGCTGTCACATCAAGTCAAATAAAATGAAATTCTTTTATTTCGAGGATAATGAATAAGCCCCCAGTGTGTGTGTTTTTTAAACATCTAGTCCCCATCCTTATCAGGGATACATCAAGTCAAGTCAAATTCTGTATTTCGAAGATAACCAATAAGCACTCATGTACTTTTTTTTTACATCCAGTCCCCGCCCTTATCGGGATAACATAGAAAAAAGATTAAATAAAAACAACAACAACAATAATAACAACATAAAAACCAACATCCACACACCCAGCATGCGCCCTGTCCAGGAATAGGCTCCGCCGAATTCAACTGTCCCCCCTACAAAAAGAGTGGAGTGCTCAGCAAGAGAAAGTCCTGACTGCTTTGCTACCTTGCATACCTCTCTTTCCTTCCACTCAAGTCAAGCCAGTATTCCATTCGACAGACGCTTACAGACACAGAGAGAGAAACTCAAACCAAGTCAGTTTGGAGACACAGAGACAGAGAAAGAGAACAAGGTGACATTTGACGAATCGCTCGTATGACAGGGTGAGCCCTCAAACTACAGCTCTCACGCGCCGATTTCCCCTCCTCACCTCCACCCTCTCTCTCTCTCTCTCTCACTCTCTCCCATCTCCCCTCTCCCTTTCTACTTCCCCCCTCCCCTTCTCCCTCCCCCACCCCTCTCCCCAGGTGAGCCAGGGATGTAAACAAGGGCCAGGTAGGGAAAAGGGGGCGGGGTTTTCCCACACTCTCTGTAAAGGGTTGTCGCGTGCCAGGTCTACATAACAAAAGAGCGGTACACTCCGCCACACACTCCCTCTCCCCCCCCCCCCCCATTCCCCCCCCCCCCGTCCTCTCTCCTCTCTCTCTCTCTCTCTCTCCTCTTTCTCTCTCTCTCTCTTTTCTCTCTCTCTCTCTTCCCCCACCCCCTTTCCTTCCTACCCACCCACCCACCTGTAGCTCTGTCCCACCCACCTTTCTCTCTCTCGCTATCACACACACACCCACATACGCACGCATGTATGCATACATGCATCCACACGCTCACACACGCACTCGCGGGCACGCATACCGTGGTTCACGCGAACGCATACTCATGCATCTTAGTTCACACTCCTTACTTCCTTATACACTCCCCTCCACCACACCACCCACACCCCCCCCTCCCCCCCCTTTCCTCCATCCCTTCCCTCTTCCTGCTTTCACCCTTACCCCCCATCCCCCCATCCCCACTATCAATCTCAGTCCTTCCCCTTGGCCTCTCTCTCTCTCTCTCTCTCTCTCTGCCCCAAGGCCCAAGGAAAACTTTCAACATCCCATGACTGTAATGGGTGATGTTTTAGTCAAAATATTCCTAGTCTTGCTCAATTTTTCTTTTCAAGCCAAACCCCCCCAATTTTTTTGGTGTTTTTTTTGGGGGGTGTGGCAGTGGCATAACAACACAAGCATCAGTTTACATGACAAAAAAATGAGAGAAGATAAACGGAAATGAATGATAATAAGCTGCGCACGCATCCTAATCTCTTCCTGGCAACATCAGCACCGATTGTGAGGTCATTTCCCTACTCCTCACTTTAAGTGAACAGACGTAAAATCGAACACACACACACACACACACACACACACACACACTTACGCACACACAAGAAGTTATGAAAAGACATGGGTTTCTTTTTCTTCTTTCTTTGATTATGCTACAGTCCCAGCAGAGCTTCTCTATGTGATTTAGGAAATGTATCAATCACCCAGCCCAACCAACCACCAAGCAGGCTCTCTGGGAGACCTCTACATCGGACGAGACATCAATTTGATCTGAAGATGCATTCAGAACTAATCTCTCCTAACCTAACACAAAATTTCACCATTGGAACTCTAGCAGAGCAACGAAGCCAACAAAACTAAACAAAAAGAAAAAAACCTTAACTCTGTGGGGCAAGTTTTGCCAGTAAACTGCGATTTTGCAGTTATTTTTCCCCTAACGCAATCAAGGGTCATGGAAGGTATGGATTTTGCTGCCCATGATATATGCGACAGTCTAACACCATGAGGGTCATCCAGAATAAGCACTCTGTCTGTCTTACTTATCACAGCTGGGAATCAATGAGACTTCAAGTAGACACTGTATGAGAAGCGTGCGTGAGTGATTGTTTTCAAGTAAGGTATGACTGATCTAAAAACGTAACCTATGCAGTCGTTGGGGAGCTAAATGCCAGAGACCTCAAGCTTCTCCAGGGGCCAGCATATTGAGAACGGCGCCCATCTCCTCTCCCTCGCTGTTTTTACCTTCCGTGACCCTAAAGAGGGCAGGTACCCATTATTTACACCTGGGTGAACTGGGGGACTATATTGAAGCCAAGGCGCGCAAACGGTCACCCATCCACTTGGTGACCAGGCTCAATGCTGCTTAACCTTAGCTTGGGGAAAGCGAGTGCTCTGACCACTGCGCTATCCTGTTTCCATAGCTGATCTACACACCATGGTAAATGCTCACAGCATGCAGTGTCAATGGTTTATTAAGATTCAACTACTTAATGAAAGAAAAATGCCCCAATGCTGGCTCTTCCCATTCATTTCGAGACTTTAAGAAACCGATATTATTTCATACATTTTAATAATAAGAAGAAGAAGAAGACTGCCATTCCTGATAACACAGTTTTCCATCTTCTTTTTATGCATTTGTTTTTGCTGGGCCTATAAAAGAACACTATGCGTTTGCATAAATTTGGAAAAGCGCTTTGCTTTGTTCTTTGAAACAATAGCTTTGTGTATTTTTCTGTTTGTCACACTCACACACACACACACACACACACACACACACGAGTTAACATCAGTGCCGACCCCACTCTCCCCAAAAGTCCTTCGGATGTAACTATAAACCGAGGTACCTTGTGCGAACGCACGCAGAACATCCACACACGTTAAAACCCGTACCGCTCTTCGGAAGAGGAGGCCATTGTGTGCCAATGGGAACGGATGACAAAATTTACAAAACTGCATACACACGGGGACAGGATAAAAAATGCACATGAGTGCTTATTACATTATCCTCGAAATAAAAGAATAAAATAAAATGAAAAATAAATTGAGAGAGAGAGACTTTTGACTTTTGACTTTTTTTATATCGAGGATAATGGAATAAGCACTCATGTGCTTTTTTACATCCAGTCCCCGTGTGTATGCGACTTTGTAAATTTTGTCATCTGAGAGAGAGAGAGAGAGAGAGAGAGAGAGAGAGAGAGAGAGAGAGAGAGAGAGAGAGAGAGAGAGAGAGAGAGAGAGAGAGAGAGAGAGCAAGGACACTTTATCAATACACGCAGAAGTGAACGACATTCCGAACAATCGTTGTCCCCCTTTTCCCAAGCTAAACTCGCAACACTTGAACCCTGCCCACTGCATACCTTTAGTCGCGAGTTAGGCCGCTTGGCTGGCACGAGGGCAGCACGAGGGGGCGGGGCCTGTCGCGTGATTGGCATACGTAGCTTGGAAATCGACACGCTCCCTGTGTTCATCTTACCTGCCGTCTTGCAGACGACACACAGGTAGAAAGACAGACCGACAAGGGGACAAGGGGTTGTACGGGCACCTTTGTCACTGGCGACTCCGTCTCCAAGACTTTTAGGTGGCTTTTGTGTGTCTTTTAGACGTGGAATATCAGGCTCCTTGCTTGCGTATGTGTGTGTGTGTACCTGTGTTGATTCACACATACAATCTGTTTCCATAGAATGTAACAAGTGCAGTTTGTACACCTGTCCTTGTAAGACTTAAGATCGACTATCAAAGTGTAAAAAAGAATTTTTTTTGAAAAAGAAGAAAAATGTTGATGTTGACTTTGAATCTTGTGAGGCAGTATACTCAAGAACCTTCGTGGGATTTGTCTGGGTGCTTCACCTTTCATGGTCTTCTGTGAGCTTTTTGATGATAGTACAACGCTATCAAGTTCAAGTGCGAATCCCACAAATCGACCATATGGTCCATGACAGTGACAGAATCTTCGTTTTAATCTGTATCAACACAGCCCCTGGTACAGAGGTCATCTCGTGTATGTGCATGAAAAACTGTTGACAAAGTTTTTTCTGTCTAAGTCATCTTTGCGGAAGTATCAATCGTGACAGCTCAGAAATTCGGAAAATATCTTGGATATACTTTTTTAAAAAAAGCCACAAAACACTCTTTTTACCATACTTACAGAATACAACATCCATGGTAATAGCAGTCGTCGGTCGACAGCTGATTTAGAAGTAAAAGTAGATCGACTGAAAGCAGCGAAAAGTATTTTGACCATCTTCATTAAGACAGTCTAAAAAACAGAAGAAGAAGAAAGTGCATGGAGTGATAGTTATCTTTGAGGGAAGATTTCATCACCTGGCCAGCCTGAAGACATCGTTTTCTGGCACCGTGGTGCCACTGGAGGGGATAGGGAGAGGTGTGAAGCGCGGGGCGAGGGAGGAGGAGGAGGAAGAAGACGAGGAAGCAAGGATGCATTCTGATCGGGTCACCACCACGGCAACCGAGGGCAGGAAGGTGAGTGAGAGAAATGTCCACTCGCGTACACACTCACACAAACGTGCACGTAAACGCGCTCTTTCTCTCTCTATCTCTCTCTCTCACACACAAACACACACACACACACGCACGTACACACATGCTCGTACACACACGCACGTACACACATGCTCGTACACACACGCACACACGCACACACACACACGCACGTACACACATGCTCGTACACACGCACACACACACGCGCGCACGCACACACACGCACACACACACTCACACTCATTTCGCATGCATCGATCCCCTGAAATTCCTTCTCCTATACAGTACCAACTACATCCTCCTTTCCTCCCTTGACACTCATACACCCTCCTCTCCTCCCCCCCCCCCCCCCCCCCCCCCCCTCTAATATCACAACTTGTGAAAAGACGTTGAATGAATTTGAACACTCACATCCCCCCCTCTGACTACCAATCACACCCACCCACCCACAACTATGAAGTCAATTGTTCGAACACCATCAAGCTTTTGTTGGTTTTTTGGGGTCTCAGTCCCGGTATTGAGTCATAGAGCCATACGTCACCATGATTGTGTCCCTTCCGTGTGTCTGCAGTTTCCTTGTAAAGGTCTTGGCTGACAGCTCTAGGATCTGGTATACCTCAACGCTGAATCAGACAGGACTGTGGCCTGGCTAGGCCAAAAGCTTTGTCAGTTATTTGGTCAGGGTGTCTGTCAGCTGTGTGCCAAAAGCCTATAACATCAAAACATGGTCAGGCTTTGAAATGGTACCTTGAGATTTTTGTCTTCAGCCATGACAACAGCTCTTAGCGTAACAATTCCATCACATTCTTCTTTAAAAAAGAGAAAAAAAATCGTCTGAAGTGGAGTAAAGCTGCCCATATGGCGAGTTACTTCAAAAAACAGTCGTACAAGAAACTTCTCAACCAGCTTGTAGCTATGATTTTCACAGTGGTTAGGCTGGGAGACGCCCAACAACATCAACAACAAAACAACAACAACAACAACAACAAGAAGGCTGAGCCTTCATTTTTCTGACTTTTTTTTTACCTTCCTCTTTGTGTACATTTCACAGCCTTTTCCATTATATTTTTCATATTTTGTTAACATTGGGTAAAAGCGGTCGTACAAGCAAAATCTAACCATTGGTGAATCTCGGAGCTCTAGCTGAGGAACGAAAAAAAATAGTTCTTTTCTTTTATACTGATGTATGTAATCTTTTACTGGCAATAATATAGGCTATCTCTTTTATGAAAATTGATAGAGAGAGAGAGAGAGAGAGAGAGAGAGAGAGAGAGAGAGAGAGAGAGACAATGACAATAGTTTATTGTGATTTAAGCTGTGAAGAGAGGGAGAGAGAGAGAGGGAGAGAGAGAGAGAGACAGAGAGAGAGAGAGAGATCACGTAGTCTGATTCTTTGAAAAGAATGCATCACTTGTCAGATTTACGCAGGACTTACGCACGTTCAAGATGGCTTTTCCGACTATAATATAGATCCTTAACTGATAGCCATTTTAAAAATTTAACCAAGTTAGAGTCCAAAGCATCTATATCTATCCCAGCAGCATCAGCAGCAGCAGCAGTGAAACTAGACACTACAAAACCTGAATGAAGCGCATCTTTTTCAGAATCTTTAATTTTGTCTTTAATGAAATGGTAGTCTAAAAGTAACTCTCCAGTCTAGAAAGTGAAAGGTCGCAAAGTTGATCCCCATTTGAATCCGAACACTTTTGCCCGTCTACTAGACTTTTGAGTATAGTTGTCTGGGTGTTAGCCTTTGGGGTGACGATATTATGAATAGAGATGACGTTTGCAACAACACAGATGTAGCATACGTGAGAAAACTCAGGGCAGCGAGAGCGTTGACCTGGCACAATAGTGTGTAGAAAAGAAGTCATTCTGACAGATGAATAAACACACAGTCTACAGACAAGAAAATTATTTTAAAATGGTGGATGGCGCTGCTTTTGCCGCGACGCTCTCTCTCTCTCTCTCTCTCTCTCTCTCTCTCTCCTCTCTCTCTCTCTCTCTCTCTCTCTCTCTCTCTCTCCCTCCCTCCCTACCCCCCCCCCCCCCCCTTAAGAGCAGCAGCCCGTGTTTCGCTTAGAGAAATCTGCGGTGACTGAAAGTGATATACAAGTCAAGACAAGACAAGACAAGACAAAGAAAAGACAAGACAAGACAAGACAAGGCTATGCCATATGTTATGGTGTTGGGAATAGCGAGAATGTAAGATTGATTAATCAAGTGAAGATACTGTGAGTTACAAAATTGTAGGCAAAAAAGCTAGAGCTCCTCCCCTATCCCTTTTGAAAAACAGCAATAAACTAAAACAGAAATTACAGTAAATAAAATAAACACGTTTTAACCCGTACATCAATCAAAACCAACGAACTAAGTTACAAACAAGCATGCACACAGAGGAAAAAAACAAACGGAGGCGCTTTCTTCAAGGACCTCATTTTCGAAGTTTACCCATTGAAGAATTGTGCCGAGACAATAGAAAATTCACATGTAGAAGGTCAAAATATGAACGTTAAAAATCCTGAAATTCATGTCAATCAGTACTCAGAGGGTCATGCGTGGCATCCTTCAATCTCGGAAGACTATGGAATGGAACTCTAGGTGTTCATTCTGGTACAGCATCGGCTGTAACTGGCCAACCCGACACGGGAATGACCATAGTGGGTCACAGAAAAACAAACATACCTAGCATGCACTCTGTTTCTGAAGTGGGGTGGGCTCTGCCATGTTTAACTCGTCCAAGAGACGGGACTTAGGGAGATAAGAAAGAAGAAAAAGAAAAAAATCAAACAAAGCTATGTCAAAAATACAGGAAAAGCAAAAAGAAAGCAAAAGACAAGCCTATGTCAGAGATACACACACATACACACACAAGCACGCACACACACACACACACTAACACAACACACACACACACACACACACACTTACCCCCCCCCCCCCCCCCACCTCCCCAATATAAACCATCGATCTCAACCCTCTAACACAATCGACTAAAGATTCGAACCAGCCAGTCACAACATCAAGACCACCACCACGGTCACAGGCCTGCACTCTTACTTACCCACTGGGCCCAGCCATGAAAACCAGCCAGCCAGTCAGGCCTGCCTTCGGCTAACCAGCCACAGACCCTTGTCCATGCTTTTGATCCCGGGAGCTTCACATTCCAGCAGTTAATCGGACTAATCTGGCTTTCATTCAGGGATTTGTTTTGTCGTCTGCATTTCTGTGTTGATGGCTGCAGACGGGTTGGAGGGAGGGTGGGGGTGGGGGTGGGGGGGGGGAGAGTGGAGTGGAATGGGTTGGTTGGCACAGAGCCCAGTTATTCTGTCTCTTTTTTGTAAATTTGGTTGTCATACTCTTTTATCATTTTGTCCTTGCTTCCCTCCCCTTTCCTCCATAATCTCCACTTCCAGCCTGTACTCCATGTTGGATTTGGGGGATTTTGTTTGAATGAAAAATGGTCTTCCTATGACAGACGTTTTGATTTACTTACTTTCTCTCATAAATTCATTTGTAGTTCATTGTAAAGCATACGAAACTATACGTAAAAACATCACTTTCTAACTTTACAAATAGTTGAAAGTCAAGATATTGTTTATATTCTGCAGTCTGACAAAAATGTAATCAAACATGTGGTTAAATTTATCGCAGGAACTCAAAAAATAAGACAAAACCAAGTCAGCGCCAATTGTATCCGCATGTGATGATATAGTCATTATAAAGAACAGTAAATCTTTTTAAGTACAAAGCTTTAATAAGAGCAATTTTTAACCTGACATTTGTATGGATGGTCGATTCTGAATCTGTTATTGCATTTTAGTTTGATTTTTCTTTTTTCCTTCACCCGTTTTGTCTCGAAATTTTGGCCACGATTCTGATGGATGAGTAATGGAAAAATTGTTTTGCAGTAATCAACATATAGCGGTTGTGCAAATAAAGGGACGCAGATATTTAAGAGAGGAACTCCATTTGTTTCTTTTTCTTTCCACTGACAATGCCCTGTTTTAAGAATTGATACTTGCTCACAGAGAGAGAGAGAGAGAGAGAGAGAGAGAGAGAGAGAGAGAGAGATGTTCAAAGAAACAAAGGGCTTACGTCAGGCTCTGGAAATACACAAGAAACTATCTCATTAATTTAAGAGATGAGAGAGACATACCTGACTGGAATAACTGTACATAATGTTCAAATTTGTTACTTCGACAACGTAATAAATGTCATTCGTTTCATCTACTCTTTAAACTATTTTTGACATCTGAATGCTAGCTAAACTTTTCCCTTCTCATTTCTCTTTTGATTCATATACGGTCTATATAGTATTTCACTCTTTTGTGTATACCTGTCTCTATTTGATAATTGCCGCTGATAGAACTTCTATGGTGGATGGGGGGTTAAACATAATGATTGGAAGATTGAAGGGTATCGAAGATTTTGTTTCTCTCTCGTTTGTCTTTCCAACTATACAGGCTGTTTTAGCATTTCTGCTCCTTTCTTCATATCTTTGGTATTAACAGATGTTTATTAAAAAAAAGAAACACATTGTACACAAATCCTTTTGGAGCTAATAGCTTATAGTGTAATCCACCATCAAACAAAACTAAATCTTACTATTTTTCAAGCTGAAAAATAAAATAATCTCATAGTCACCACAAAACGAATCTTTGCGGAAGGAATAAGAAATCATTATTTTAAACTTGCTGCCTTCACTGTTGTAAACACTTCGAAACCACATATTTTGCATATTCATATCACATATTATATATATTTTTCCTTCATTCAATATTAAACAGAGAGAGACACTTTCTCACTCCCTTCTT
>CM054151.1:26899346-26906846 GCA_028751875.1 Rapana venosa | reverse complement strand
GTGCGCTGACTCTGGCTGCCGGTTCCAGCGAGATGAAGGCTGAGGAAGAGAGGGTCACATCATCAGTGTCGGTGCAGTCCATGGTTCCTGTATCTGCAGCTGTGTCGTACGTGTCTGTGCCCGCTGACAGTTCTGAAGCTGCTGGTGATGGAAGTCGACGTCTGTCGCTCCTCCACTCCCAGCTGATGAGGCCTCAAGGGTCTATGGCTGCGGCTGCTGCCTTGCAATCTGCTGATGGCTGTGTATGGAGGCCTTGGTGACTCGCTGCCCATGATTTCTGACCATGATGGTGATCCTGAAGGGTCATCTTTTGTGAGTGCTGTGATTGATAGGACAGTTGGGGCTTTTTTGTTGTGTTATTTTGGGGAGGAGGGGTAGGTTGGTTGGCTTGTATGTTGGGAGACTCTTAGTTGTTTGTTTTGTTGCAAGTTTCCTAAGAGACTGACATGGTTGTGAAGAAGACTTGAGCTCGGTGGTTTGATGACTCGTTTTCAGAGTTGTGGTTGTATACAATGCCAATTAATGTTTGCAGAATGAAACAGCATGTGTAGACTGCTCTGTGTGTGTTGTTCATGTGTGTGTTTGTGTGTGGTGTGTGTGTGTGTGTGTGTGTGTGTGTGTGTGTGCGTGCATGTTGCGTGCGTGTACCTCTGTGTATGTGTGTGGTCATGTTTTGGTAAAGCATTTACTTTCAGAATAAAGAAGGAAAAAAATTACAATGATTCCTTTGTTAAAAGTTCAGAAAAAAATGACAGAACAAGACTTTGTTCAAATGGAAAAAGATAAAGGATTCTTCTTTGACAGTAAAACACAGGCATTCACGGAGTGAAACCATTTAAAACTTGCTTTTTGATGTTCACAAGACACTATGGCTGACATATTTATAATTCACATATTTTTTTGCAATTGTGCAAGCCTTAACCAGAATAACTGTTACTGAATCATGCATTTCATTTTCTGATTTCTTTATCTTTCCTAATCTTTAATGAACTGGTGGTTTGGAGTGAAATTTCTTAAATGGTTGGAGTGTGAAAGCATTACTGTGATATGGAGAACAGTATAGTCAATATAAAGTATAATCCTGCTGTGAACTACCCTCCCTGCCTGCGTTATTTATGCAAAACATATGCAACTCTTTTTTTCTGATAAGTGATTATGGATCAACTTTTATCAATTTAGACAGTAATATTTCTATTACTTAAACCTACAAAGTCCACCTGCAAGTGCTTACTGCTTGCTACAGTATTGCTAGCTTTGAAAAATACATACCCTGCTTTTTATGTATTTTGTGTGTATATTATGGGGGGGGGGTGATGGTAAGGGGACAGAGGGCTTACTATGGACCATTTTTTGTTCAGGGATACTCTCCTCATTCCTTGCTGCCCCAGATTCACCTGTTTTTCTGTGTTCATGGTCATTCTTTGTTGCCTTAGGTCTTTCTTTCTTGGTGTATATCATTCTTTGTTCTATGTAAGTCTTTGATGCCCTGGATATTTCTTTGCTGCCCCAGGTCACTCGGTACTGTCCATGTTCATTCTGTATTTCCCCAGACTATGGAGTAGTGCTCCGGGTCATTCATTCTTGGTAGCCCCTGGTCATTGGTTGTTGCCCTAGATTATCCAGTGATGCCCCAGATCAGTGGTTGTCGCCCTAGATCATTTATTGTTGCCCCAGATCATTTATTGTTGCCCCAGATCATTTATTGTTGCCCCAGAGCAGTGATTGTTGCCCTAGATCAGTGGTTGTTGCCCTAGATCAGTGATTATTGCCCTAGATCAGTATTTAGTGTTGCCCTAGATCAGTGATTGTTGCCCTAGATCAGTATTTAGTGTTGCCCTAGATCAGTGGTTGTTGCCCTAGATCAGTGATTGTTGCCCTAGATCAGTGATTGTTGCCCTAGATCGGCGATTGTTGCCCAGATCAGTGGTTGTTGCCCCAGATCAGTGATTGTTTCCCTAGATCAGTGGTTGTTGCCCCAGATCAGTGGTTGTTGCCCTAGATCATTTATTGTTGCCCCAGATCAGTGGTTGTTGCTCTAGATCAGTGGTTGTTGCCCCAGATGATTTATTGTTGCCCTAGATCATTTATTGTTGCCGCAGATCAGTGGTTGTTGCCCCAGATCAGTGGTTGTTGCCGTAAATCAGTTATTGTTGCCCCAGATCATTTATTGTTGCCCTAGATCAGTGGTTGTTGCCCCAGATCAGTGGTTGTTGCCCCAGATCAGTGGTTGTTGCCCCAGATCAGTGGTTGTTGCTGCAGATCAGTGGTTGTTGCCCCAGATCATTTATTGTTGCCCTAGATCAGTGGTTGTTGCCCTAGATCAGTGATTGTTGCCCTAGGTTATCCAGTGTTGCCCCAGATCATTTATTGTTGCCCTAGATCAGTGGTTGTTGCCCTAGATTATCCAGTGTTGCCCCAGATCATTTATTGTTGCCCTAGATCAGTGGTTGTTGCCCTAGATTATCCAGTGTTGCCCCATATCAATGGTTGCCCCAGATCAGTTATTGTTGCCACATTATGGCAATCAGAGGTTGTTGCCCTAGATTTCCATGTGCCCAGATCAGTATTGTTGCCCAGATCAATGGTTGTTGCCCTAGATCATTTACTGTTGCCCCAGATCAGTGGATTGTTGCCCTACATTATCCAGTTGTTGCCTAGATCAGTCATTGTTGCCCAGATCAATTGTTGTTGCCTAGATCATTCTATTGTTGCCTCTGTCATGATTGTTGCCCTAGTCACTATGTTGTTGCCGTAATCAGGCATATTGTTGCCCTAGATCATGTATTTTTCCATAGGTCCAATTTCATTTGCCTCTATCTTCTTGTTGCCTTTGATCATCTTGTTGCCTGGATCATCTATGTTGTGCCTGGATCATTCTATTTGCCCTGATATCAATGCCTGGATCATCTTCTTGTTGCTTTTGATCATCCTATGTTGCCCTGGATCATCCTATGTTGTCCTGGATCATTCTATATTGCCCTGGATCATCCCATAATGCCCTGGATCATCCTGTGTTTCCCTATATCATCCTATGTTGCCCTGGATCATCCTATGTTGCCCTGGATCATCCTATGTTGCCATGGATTATCCTATGTTGCCCTGGATCATCCTATGTTGCCATGGATTATCCTATGTTGCCCTGGATCATTCTATATTGCCCTGGATCATCCCATAATGCCCTGGATCATCCTGTGTTTCCCTATATCATCCTATGTTGCCCTGGATCATCCTATGTTGCCCTGGATTATCCTATGTTGCCATGGATTATCCTATGTTGCCCTGGATCATCCTGTGTTTCCCTATATCATCCTATGTTGCCCTGGATCATCCTATGTTACCCTGGATCATCCTATGTTGCCCTGGATCATCCTATGTTGCCCTGGATCATCCTATATTGCCCCAACTTGTTGAAGTCATGGAAAGGTGTATACATTAGAAAAAGACACCCATCTAAAACTAATTTCTTTCTTCCTCCTAAACTTTTTAAAATTGTCAACAGTCGAGGACTGCCCAGGTAAAACTGCATGAGAGGAAGATATCAGTTTCTTCTTCTTCTTCTTCTTCTTCTTCCTCTTCTTCTTCTTCTTCTTCTTCTTCTTCTATTCCTCCTCCTCCTCCTCCTCCTCCTCCTCCTTCTTCTTCTTCTCGTCCTCTTCCTCCTTCTTCCCCTTCATTTTCTGACTCCATCAGTCATATGGATAAAGTTAACTGTCAAACAAAAAATCTTGGCAAATAAGAGACTGAAGTGTGAATCATTCTATTTATAGAAACATTCTGTGTATAGGTCATCGTTATCATTTTACTGACATATCCAGCTCTAAAGATCAAAAGGTTTGCTTGTTCAGGAAGATGTTTTGCTTTGTATTATTAAGGTTTGGATTTTTCTTTGGGAGGGGGCGTTGGTTTTTGTTTGCTTGTTATTGTTTTGGGTTTGTTTGGGGTTGTCGTTGTTGTTTGTTTTTTTTGGGGGGAGGGGCAGAAAATTGGACAAATGTTGCATTTTTTCACATGTGCCTTTTTGTATACAACATATCTTTGTATATATACCATTCCCTCCGAATATACTGCTGACATAATTATACACTACTATTGTTCATCTTGTCTTCCATTGTTATACATTCCATTTGTCTTCCTTTTTGGATTCCACAATACCTATGTTGTGAGCTTGCAAGTTTATGAGCATACCACATCCTTTTTTTTTTACACATCAAAAACAACGAACTGCATTCTACGCAAAATGTGCTTTTGATGAAAAAGAAAGTAAAGCAGTGTATGGTTAACTCTGAAAGCTTAAACTGGAACTGGATGAAGATACATTTGTGACTTGTCCTGTGTGTGTACATGTGTGTGTGTGCCTGTGTGTGTGTGTGTGTGTGTGTGTGCGCACGTGCACTCGTGCGTGTGTGTGTGCGTGCGCTTGTGTGTGTGTGCTTGTGTGTGTACATCTGTGTGTTTGTGTGTATGCTTGTGTGTGTGTGTGCAACTCATTTATGTTTTTCTTTCTACAAAGATCAAAAGCTTGTTACTTGGAATAAAAGAAAAAAATGCATAACAGAAATAGTAAATATTCATGTTGTCTAGCCAATGTGAACTGATCAGGTTTTCTTATTATAAGTTCAGTTAATATGTGAACATGAAAGAAGCCATCAGTCCAGTTTTTCGTGTTAGTGTATTTCAGATGACCACTGTGATAAGAGTAGAGAGAACGTTGACTATGCAAATGGAATGGATACTTAATTATGCCAGAAATGTCAATAAAGAGAATTTGGACTACTTGTGAGTTTCTGTGAATCAAACCATCAGTGTGACTGAGCCTGTGTGAAAGACTGCATGAGTCATCTTCTCTCTGTCTCTGTCTGTCTGTCTTTCTACCTCTCTGTCTGTTTGTCTGTCTGTTTATCTCTCTGTCTGTTTGTCTGTATCTCTCTCTCTCATCACACACACACACACACATACACACACACAAACGCGCACGTGCTCGCATTCACACACACTCACACACACAACTGCACACACTTGGAGACTGGAAGTAAAAAAAGGACACCTAGTACTTATTCCATTATCCTAGAACTAAACACTAGACAAATAACAAAAAAAATGCATGAATCCAAATTTCGAAGCATTGCAGCCAGATGCACTCAGAGCAAATACAGTAGCATGTGTTTCTAAAACATGACAGGGAAAAATTAAGTGGCAACAGAGCCAGTTTCCCTTTCTATATAGCTTGAGGGGTTTTTTGGTTACAGCAGACTTATACTCTTCCCCAATGTTTGGGAATCTGAAAGAAAAGGCTTACACCAAAGAGTCAATTCAGCTGGACTGGTGGCCTACATGCAATGCACCTCTCTACAGAGTAAGAAGTCACAGGTTTGATGCTCGTCCCAACCCACACTTGTCCCCCATCCATTTGACTTTGCACGGTGGTCTGGATGCTAGTCTTGGTGATGAAACCATAAATCGAGATCCCATGTGCAACACGAATCAAGTGCACATAAAAGAACTCACAGCAAAAAACAGAGTTGTCATTGGCTGAATTCTGTGATGAAAAAGTTACTCTTCTAGGGAATTAAGTACACATACAGACAGGAAGAAAAAAGTTAAGTGACACTGTCTTTTTAAGAAAACCCCCCAGATCCTCCTAAGTCAGAGTATGGCTACCTATGATATCAAAAGTACTAGAAATGCCATACTTGTAAACTTCTCATCCAGTTGATTTTAGGGTCTCAAAGTGATTCTATGGAGTCGTGAATGAGACAGTGAATATTGTTGGTGACCCTAAGAGTGTTCTCTTGGGGAATGCTCTACAACAGCAACAACAACAATTGCACAAAAGACAGCTAGTTGCCAGCAGTCAGTGTTCCTGTCTACTTTCACTTTTATTCTGTTCCCTGCAGACATTTCTGCCCAATCCAAGACGCTGATGAAGCAATCAATGACTGAGCATTTTTCCCTGAAGAGTTGTGATGACATGGTCCTGCCTGTGTTCAATTACATCTTTTGCTAGATGAACATCTACTGCAGGAAGCGCTTATGAAGGCAGCTAAATGCTGCTGTACAACATTCTCCTAAGAATATTTTCAAAGATATCTCTTTTTCTTCTTCTTCAAATGTTCAGACAGCAAGTATTGTTTTGTTTTTTTAATCATATGAGGGAAAATGCACTGTGCTGCCATTCAGCACCTGACAAATCAGGCCCAGCACATCTACCCATGGCCTGGGATAGAGTTGTTAACTTTTAAATCTTTCTGGAGACAGGTGCAGACAGCAAGGCAGACACACTGTACAACACACCCAGGCAGTCAGCCAACCCACACTGGGCTCCATTCACAACAGGATCAATCTCCTTCACAGACTCTTTCCTTGCCCCCCCCCCCTCCCCCCTCCCTGTCTGTAGATCATGTCAACACAGCTTGGTGCAGAAGAAGCGTGGGAAACTCTCACTGGGACTGTGGCAGGTTCCTTTGCCTTCAATAGCAGTGGTGAACTTCCCCTCTGTTATTATGGGGCCATCTCTGTAAACTTGAAGGCAAAAGTAGTTTTTTCTCTCCTTTAAGTGAGTTTTATTTGTTGTTTGGTCTTTTCACCATGCGGTGATTGTGTTGAAGGCTTTGCAGGATTGAATTTGTCATGGTGGTTCTAAGACTGAGTAGTGTGAAAAGGAGTTTTATCAAAAAGGGTACCCTTACCTCTCTTGTCCATTTTGTGTGTGTGTGTGTGTGTGTGTGTGTGTGAGAGAGAGAGAGAGAGAGAGAGAGAGAGAGAGAGAGAGAGAGAGAGAGAGAGAGAGAGAGAGAAATTGTGAGGGATTAGGGAACAAATGTTAAAAGTATTTAGCTTCCCAACCTTGCTGATAAGATGAAGTCAGATTTTTATTTTGTTTAACTGTGGAAGCAGTTTATGTTTTGATTCCCTATCTATATTCAGGTTTCTGAACTGCTGGTAAAGGCATACACAGCAAATATGCTTCATTCAGGGGCCAAAGCTTAAAAGACTGATTAGAAATACTAAGGATGCTCAATTTAAACTACTCCCAGTAAAACAAGATTTCATACTTTACAGGACTTTTTAGTACACAAACCATTACAAATCTCATTGTTTACACTTGCTTTCTTTGCTACCATTTCTTCAGATAAAAGACTCAAATTGGAGTGGGGAGAAGAAAGAGCAAGAGACAGACAGACAAGACAGACAGACAAAGTCAGCTTTAAGAGTGACTGTGTCATTCAAAATGCTCAATAGTGGCTGCTATTCTAATATGACAACTTTATTAAATGTAACTTTGACCGAACACTTTTCCCTACAGAATTGTGGTGACATGTTTCTGCAGGTGTTAAATTACATCTACTGCCAGCTAAACTATCCATTGAAATATGTGCTGCATGAAAGCAGCTATTTGCCACTGAACAACTTTCCTGTCACTAAGTCTTTCTTTCTTCACTGCTTCTTCCCAACAATGTTTCCAACCAACCCAAGTTGCTGACGAAGCAATCAAAGGCCTTC
>CM054151.1:26884346-26894346 GCA_028751875.1 Rapana venosa | reverse complement strand
GGCTTTAAGACTGATTGACAGAGTTATACTCTACACTCACTATCATGATTATCACCCGGCATCAACAAAGCCCGAAAGATAGGCTACATGCAAGCGTTGATCAAGCTACTTTTAGGAGCAGGCTGGGGTCCTCCAGAACCATGTGGTTCTTATGGGATTGGAACCTACCGTCTTCCAGCCAGAAAACCAAAGCGCTCACTGCTGTGCCAAGGATTAAACGCTGTTTTTAAATGTCAAAATGTGATAGTAATACAATGATATGCAACAACAAAAAAGGGTGGTAAAAACCAATCAGTTGATTTTTCCTTTAACTCTATTTGTCTAATTATTGTTGTGGTAATCGTTTTCCTTTAGATATTGTTTGTCAGTTGCGTCTCTGTGAAATTTGTACCGAGTTGGTCAGATACAGAAACTATTATTTGATAAACAGTCAAAAATTGTTATGGGTTCTTCGCTAGAGCTCTGAGGTTCACCATTCTCTGAGGTTCACCAATGGTGAACCTTTTACGTATGCCACCGTGCCCCCCCCCCCCTTCCCTACCCCACCCACACACACACCATTAAGGAAGCCAAATTTCGTCTTTGGAAATAGTCAGATATTTGGTTCCTTTAAACAGAAAACACTAATTGTCCATCATAGGTTAAGGTGATAGACAAGTTAGAACAGCTGGAAATTCTGTGAGTTTAAAAACAAACGGTTAGTGTTCGGTAAGCATTCAAATTCTCAAGTGTAGATATTTTTGGTTATTGTCATATATGGAGGGGAAATTCACCACCATCAAAACGAATCTGAAATGTCACTTAGTTACACGGGCATCTATATATAAAAGCCATCCTGTTATCACAGCGACAATTTTGTGGCTGAGGGGAGAGAAAGTTTCCTCTGAATGAAGATGTAACCATGCATTGTGACTGGCAGTGCCGTCTCTTTATGGTAATTTTAGAGTTCGACTTTTTTTTTTAAAGTGTGGGATGGAAATACTTCAAGATGAGAAGATAAATGAAAGGGTGAATACGTGTGCTCTGATCATACTCTTTGTTTTCTAGATCTTTTCTTTTTTGACCGAAGACCATGCCCCAAATAAACTCAGAGCAAGTGTAAGCAGGAATACCTTTGCACATGGTTGACAACACTGATGTGAAGTGTACTTCAGTCACTACTTGAATAACAGCCCTCCAGTTTCAAGCTATTCCTTGAGTGAAGAGGTACTGGTTCTCAAAGCTGTCTTTTTATTCCAAGCTAAAAGTACGAGTTCTGACCACTTAGTCTTCGAGTACTTTTGAATTGGGGCAATATTCTTCTGCAGTGTAATTGTCTAAGGTAAAACACGTTTTAATATTGCACCACTGAGATTTGTCTTATGATTTTTTTTAATGAAAAAGATAGATAATAAGTTAAGATCTATAGTGATACAGTATGATGATTAAAGCTTTTCTTTGCAGCAAAAAATCTGAACGCACAAGGGCCAGTACTCTAGTTGCATTATAAATCAGAAGATGGTGGGAGATTTCCTATAGTTTTCCTTCATGGAGGATTTTTTTAATTCTGAGGTGACCTATTTTTTTCGTAAGTGGGACAGAAGGTATTTTACATGAATTCAAGGATTTGGAACGAAGAAGTTGAGCTATTTACTCTGATCTGACACAATCTGATACGTATTACAGTTATCCGTGAATTGTTATGAAATAAGACTTTAGAAATCATTATGTACAATAGATCATATAGATCCTAGCTGTTTACTTATAACACATCAAATCTGTCAAATAGAGTTTTGCGAACCATTATTTCTAAGCATTATGGCATAATCCTTGCCACACATCAGATATTCCAAATATAATTATAACGGATTTTCAGAACAAAAATTTAAAAAAGATTGCGAAGATTGTGATTTCACCCTTTCTTGCCTGTTTACTGTCTAGTTCAATCCTCTCTTAAAAACCATAGTAAGTTTATAAAATGGTAAAGGTGTCCCATAACCTATAAGGTCGTAGGAGAGCGAGGCGTCAGAGACCTCACTTCTCTGTGGGCCAGCATATTGAGGGCGGGGCCCATCTCCTCTACCTCGCTGCTTTACCTTCCCTGACCCTAAAGAGGGCAGGTACCCGTTTACAGCTGGGTGAACTGGGGGAACTGTACTGAAGCCAAGGTGTGCAAACGGTCACCCATCCAAGTGATAACCACGCTCAATGCTGCTTAACTTGGCTGGGGGAAAACGAGTGCTCCAACCATTGAGCTATCCCGCCCCCTTTAAGAATTTTATAGGACTACATTTATTTTCGAAAATACGCTGTAGGTGGTCACTTTCAGTGTCATCTAAACTGCTCACCGCATTGATGACAAAAAAAGCTTTTAGTCATCGATCAAGTGTGAACATTCCACTTTGAATCAGACACTCGACTGAAGAGGTTTAAGTATGTAATTGTTCATTGGTCCTACAAGAAAGTTGTAGGCTGTTTTGCTGACTGATGTTTTCTTCCAGCCCCATTAAAGCAAGCTAAAATGTCCATGGTGTGGTGATGGTCTATGCCAGACTAACTTTTACTACTGCAGGTGCGAGTTTTATCATTATGGTGTGTTTGTGTGAAAGTGAATTAAAAATTTGGTTTTCTATTGTCAGAATAAAGTGATTATTGTAACTAGCTGCTGGAAGAAGGCAAGAAAAAAGGTAACATACCTTTTTCGGTGGAAATGTAGCTTGTACAATGGTAATATACCTTACCCTGTAGTCATGAATCTACTTTGTCCGGTGGTAATGTACCCTACCTTTCTGAGTGTTGCTGTACCTTGCTCAATGGGAATGAAACTTACCCAATAGTAATATACCTTACGCTATGTAAATGTACACTACCTAATGGTACCTTTCCCACTGGTAATTGTGCCTTCTCTATGACCAGGATGTCAGTTCTTTCATTTGATTTTCAATCGATGGATACTTTTCCGAAATATGTTCCACAAATATTTATGAAAGTGGCATTTTAAAAAACAAATTGATGGGGTTTTCCATTGTTTATTTGTTTTAGAGCACATCGATATTTCAGACGTAAACTTAAGTCCAGAACAACACATTTTTCAAGCATTTTACACATGATTTCTAGTCTAAAATTTCACAGCTTATGATAAGCATTTTACAAATGAACTTTAGTCTATAAGGGCACATTTTACACAAACATTTTGACATGGTTTTGTTCCTAAAACTATGAAAACTCCAAAGGTGTCGAAAATGTGTATGCACTTACCAGACAAGACATCAGTTTCTCATCCCATGCAAAAATCCTCCACAAACAAGCAAACAAACAAACAAACAAACAAACAAAAAACAAAAAACTAGCACCTAGACCCTCACTCGTTTTCTTACGGATAAAGAAACAGTCCTGCCTGTGACAAAAACCCCCCAAATACAAACAAGCGTTTTGTTTTTGGTTTGGGTTTGGGGTTTGTTGTTGTTGTGTTTTGCTTTTTCTTTGTTATTGTTGTTGCTTTTTTAAGACGGAAGCGTAGGCGCCATATCTTTAGACTACCCAAACGAAACGATATCAAAGGAAACGAGCCAAAGGAATCCAGACATACATACATACATATATACATATATACATACATACATACATTCATACATACATACATACATACATACATACATACATACATACATACATACATACACTCTGTAAACTAGCACCTCTCTCTCTCTCTCTCTCCTTCCTTCTTTGTCATTAACACCGATATTAAAGTGAAGTATTCTCGAACGTTCCGTAACCAAAATCTCTTTACATTTAATGAGTTATCTTAGTGAGGGAGCAGTATTCTTTTAAGTATTTATTCAATCTTGGCCAAGTGGTACGGCAGTTTAGAGTTGAAGACTCTCCGTTTCGAGTTCTATTGAAGGCAACCAGAGCTATTTCGTTCAGGCTTTCATTGTTTTGTAAAGGGGTTGTTGGGCTTTATAATGTGTCAGGGTTTTTTCCCTGTAGAAACCATGCAATTGTTGGGGGATTCTGGAGTGTTGAAATGTGATGAATATGCACGCCAATTACTCTAAGAAAGAAAAATGAGAGAGGTGGGAGGGGAAGGGGTGGGAGAGGGTGTGGTGGAAAGAAAAGGAAAGAGGAACTGAGAGAGAAGGGGATTGCGCGTGCTGGGACACATACGCACGCACGCACGCACGCGCGCGCGCACACACACACACACACACACACACACACACACACACACACACACACACTCCCAGAAAGGTTGGAACCAAATTTTAAAAAAACCCACATCACTTTCCAATAGTTTTGTTTAATTTTAAGGTCAATGCTATTCTTCACTCCTCCGCGAGTTTTTAGCACAATGTAAACTTAAAATATCAAACTGAGCTGTAAAACGTAATGTCCTTTGAGTTGAGAAAGCAACACAAAGAAACCTCACACATCATAACCTTCGCTCAAAAAACCCACAAGAAAATGTCCCTTCTTACAAACAAATAAAAGAGCAAAATATCCCCGAAGTCGGAATGCGGCTACGCTACCTTAATTAATGGTGTGTAAAAAAAACCAACGGTTGCGTACATCAAATCTCCCCATTGGTGAACCTCAGAGCTCTAACCGAGATACGAACAACAACAACAACAACAACAAAAACCAAGTAAAAGAAAAATTGTAATAAAAACTGTTAAAAGCCTGATTGGGTTAACAGGGAACACATAAAAGTTAATATTCAAAATAAAACGATATATATAAGCCAAAAAAATGGACATAAAAATGAAAACGCTTTTCAAAAAAAAAGAAAAAAGAATTAAAAGAGGAAAAAGCAGAATTGTAAGCTGAAAACGACAAAAGAGGTGAGATACATAGTCTTACTGAAACAAAATTTCAGCAAAAAGCAAGCAAACAAACAAAGAAACGCTGAAAGAATAATAAGCAGAAGGCATAGATTTTCATTTCAAAGTGTCGGAATGCGGCTACCTTAAAGGTGGGTAAAAACGGTCGTATACTTCCAAACATATATACATACATCCTTACATACATCCATACATACATCCTCATACAAATATATATACATACATACATACATGCTTACATACACACATACACGCATACTCACACATATACACATACACACATACACACATCCATCCATCCATGCAGATAGACAGACAGACAAACCTACATACATACAAACATACAAACATACAAACATGCACACATACATATATGCATGGATCGGTGGTCTAGAGGTAACGCGCCTGTCTAGAATGCGAAAAGTCCGGGTCGGGTGTGTGCGTGGTTCCTACCCCGTTTGGGCCCGAAATTTTTCCCCATCCATTAGACCATGAGTGGTGGTCTGGGCGCTAGTCTTTCGGATGAGACGATAAACCGAAGTCCCGTGTGTTACACAAAATTTTCAGCGCACGTAAAAGAACCCACGGCAACAAGGGAGTTGTCCCTGGCAAAATTCTTAGAAAAAAGCCACTCTGACAGGAAAACAAATACAGTTGCAGACCAAAAAAAAAACAAAACCAAAAGGGTGGCGCTGCTCTTGTGGCGACGCGCTCTCCCCGGGGAGAGCAGCCCGAATTTCACGCAGAGAAATCTCGTGACTTAAAGTGGTATAAAATAAAATAAAATAAAAATACATACATACACACATACATACATATATGCATACATATTACACACATACACACATACACACATACATACACACATACATACATACAAACAAACATACATACATAAATACTTACATCCATCCATCGATCCGTACGTACGTACATACATACATACATGCATACGTCCATCCATCCATCCATCCATCCTCCATCCATCCATCCATCCATCCATCCATCCATCCATCCATCATCCATCTATCCATCCATCCATCCATCCATTTATACACACACACACTCTCTCTCTCACACACGCACGCACGCACGCACACACACACACACACACACACACACACACACACACACACACACACACACACACACACAACACACACACACACACACACACACACTGCTGAACTTCAGAGCTCTAACTTAGGAACAGAGGGGAAAACAATTCCAAGTATTTGCAATCCAACCTCCCACTGTCAGTCTCAGATGAACACATGGATTCGAACCTCCTACCCAATGAATAGATTTCCTCTACTCATTTCAGGACTCGAGGGAGGATCCAGTTGGGTTTTTTTTTTCTTTCTTTGTGACATTAGCAAGCTTGTGTGTGCATCTGTCAAGATTGTACGCCTGCGTTAAACAGCATGGTAAATTGATGTAAATTATATGCAGTTATTTCTCTAAATTTTACATTTGAAAAATGACGATAAAGAACAAGAGGTGTAAAGGGAAAAACTGAAGAGTTTAAGAAAAAAACCACCCACACACAACAAAAACGAAATCACAATGTCACCTTCGAAATGAGAGTGTTATTGGATGATCATTAGGCCTCTATGTAAACAGTTACATATCGCCCGTATCAGTATGTGTGTTTATATCTAGTTGTCTGTTATCTGTCTGTCTGTCGGTCTGCTGGTGTATATGTGTATGTATGAAGGAAGGAATGTATGTATGTTTTTATTATTTATTTATTTGTTCTTGTATTTGTTCTTTTATTTTGGGGATAATGGAATAAGCACTCGTGTGGGTTTTTTTACATCCATTCCTCGTGTGCATGCAGTTTTGTAAATTCTGTCATCCATTCTCACAGGCACATTATGGCCTACTCTTCCGAAAAGCGGAACGGGTTTTAACGTGTGCGCAAGATTTCTGCGTGCGTTAGCACACGGGACCTCGGTTTATAGTCTCATCCACGGGACTTCTTTTTTTTTTTTTGAAGGGGGGGGGGGGGGGGGGGGAGGGGGGGGGGGAAGGTGGGGAGTTCGGCACTGATGTTGTTCACTCCAGAGGAAAAATCCTCTTGAACGAGATTCGAACCCGGGTCAGCAGATCACCAGGGCATCCCTCTAACCACCAGGCTACCCCCCCCCCCCCCCATCCCTGTATGTATGTATGTATGTGAAGGAAGGTGGCAGGATGGTTAAGACGTTTGCCTGCCAACAAGTAAACCGTGAGGTTCTGGGTTCGATTCCCAGCCTCGCCATTTCTTCCCAGTTTGACAAAAAAATCGAACTGAATGTCAAAGTCCTTTGGATGCGACTATAAACCGAGGTCCCGAGTGCGAACGCATGCAGAACATCTTGCGCACACGTTAAATCCTGTTCCGCTGTTCGAGAGAGTAGGCCATTGTGTGCCGGTGGGTACAGACGACAACATTTTTAAAAATCGCATACACACGCATAAAAAAAATATATATATATCATCTGAGCGCTTTGATTTGTTGCTTTATAAGATTCGGCGCTATATAAATTCCATACATTATTATTTATTATTATTATTATTATTATTATGGTGTATGTATGTATGCATGTATGTATGTATGTATGTATGTATGTATGTATCTATCTATCTGTCTATCTATCTATTTATCTATCTGTCTGTCCCTCTGTCTGTCCCTCTGTCTGTCCCTCTGTCTGTCTATCTGTCTGTCCTTCTGTCTCTGTCTCTCTATATATGGAGAGACAGACAGACAGATAGACAGACAGACATACGTTATAGTCATGCGTGTCTGTGTGTCTCTGCCTCTATCTGCTTCTGTGCTGGCAGTCTGTCTGTGTAAGTTGTGCACGTACGTGCACATGTGTGTGTATGTGTGTGTGCTTGTTCACACACACACATACACACGCACACACACACACACGCGCGCGTGCGTACGCGCGCAGGTGTTGTCAACTTAACAGCACAGAGGCCAACAAACACACCCCAGGCGTTTGAAACATGGTTTATTCAATATTCATACAAACATAAACAAACATCATCAATACAGCAGGGGAAGATAATCCTATTGTTGTTGTTGTTGTTGTTATTATACAACCTTTTGTGCCCATGGTCCGTCAAGGGGGTTAATGCCTGCATAGTGCAATAGGCATCCCCATCCTCTTAGTTTTCATGATTGTTTTCTTTTTTTTTCTTTTTTCCCTTTTTTTTGTTATTGCTCCTCTCCACTTTTGCACACAGGTGGCAACTCATCAGCATAACAATGATGGGAAGGGTGCGTTTGATTAAAGGGCGTGCGCGCGTGCGTGTATGCGTGCACGTACGCGTACGTGTGCGTGTGTGGGGGGGGGGGGGGGGGGATGGGTGCGTGTTTGTGTGGGTGGGTGCGTGTTTGTGTGTTGGTATTTGTGTGTGTGTGTGTTGTCTTGTGTATGTGTTATGCATGTGTGTGTATTTATTTTTATTTTTTTTTATTTTTTACTTTATTATTTTATATCGAGGATAATGCAATAAGCACTGATGTGGTGGTTTTTTTTTGCATCCAGTCCCTGTGTGTATGCGGTTGTGTAAATTCTGTCATCTGTTCCCACCGGTATGTCGTTTGTACGTGCGAGAGACAGATGACAGACAGACAGATGTCAGACAGACAGACAGACTGGCAGACAGACAGAGGCAGTGGAAGAGAAATACATACAGACAAGCCAAGAGAGACAAAGAGACAGACAAACTGACAGGAGAGAGAGAGAGAGAGAGAGAGAGAGAGAGAGAGAGAGAGAGAGAGAGAAAGAGGGGGAGGGAGGGGGAGGGAGGGGGAGGGGGAAGGAGAGGGAGATGAGCCACAGAGAGAGACTAATTACATTTACACTAGCCTTACAGCCAGCGTTCTGTGCTATATTGCTTTTTCCACATTTCTACAGATCTTACTTTACTACAGCCAAAATGTGTGTGTGTGTTCGTGTTCGTGCGTGCATGTGTGCGTGTCTACGTGCGTATGTATGTGTATGTATGTATGTGCACGCGTATTCACTCCTAGTATGTATGCGAGTGTGTATACATACACGTTTGCGATAACCACGTGTGCGTGTATGTCCATATATATATACGTACGTGCGTGTGAGCATAGTTTGTCTGCATGCGTCCCATGTGTGCGTGCGTGCCTGCGTGTGTGCGTGCGTGCGTGTGAGCGTGTGCGTGTGCGTGCGCGTGCGTGTATGCGCGCGCGGGCGTCTCAGAACGCAAGCGCAGCGGCGACACGAGTGTCTACACTTTGCTGACAAAGCCCCCGCAGATCATGGGAAAAGCAAACAGTGATTGAATTGAAGTGCTTTCCCCTTACCCTGATCAAACATGGTGTCCCACCCCCTCCCTCCCTCCCACTTGATCACGGAGAGAGGGCGGCGTATGTTCGAATCCTTCTCAAGGCAGGGATAGTGGTGACGTCATCGATCGTATCTCTACAATTTGTTTTTTTATGAGACAAAAAAATCCAACATTTGAAAAAAAAATTCCCGCTGACAAAAGACATTACGTATATGTGCGTTACTTTATTTTTTAACATGAGGATCGGTTGGGGGTGGGGGGTTTGGGGGCGGGGTGGGTGGGTGGGGTGGGTTCTGTTGGGGTTCTTTTGTTGTTGTTTTTTTTTACTGGAGACAGGGAAAAGTTGTGGGTAAGGCAGGTGACGTCACTACTAGGCCTCTAACTTCAAAAGGAGTGAACATATGCCACGGAAAAGTACCACCAGGTGGGGGAAGGGGCTATCTAGTGGAGACTGAAACTACTGTTTTGTGTGTGTGTGTACGTTTGTAAAAAAAAGCTTTTTATCAGTCTTGTAGACATTCCTACCCCCACCCTCACCCCCTGTGCCCCACCTGTCTCCCTCCCTTCCAATGCTTGTGAACGTCTGCGATAGGGAGTGTGTCTGCCTTATCAGTGCCTGGTCTTTATATCAGAAATGAGAGAGGAATAGAGAGATTGCGGGGAATTGTGATGGTATTAGACAACAGGAAGGAAAACATGTGTTAAACGAGCTGACTTCTTGAGGGTTGGTTTTTTTGGGTTGTGTGTGTGTGTGTGTGTGTGTGTGTGTGTGTGTGTTTAGAGCTAACTGGTTTTTCCAAAAATACTCTATGGAGTTCAAATTTCTTTGATTGTGTGTGGTTGTAACTAGACTCGAAGATTTG